>CM034154.1:148170011-148770011 GCA_019776745.2 Taxus chinensis
AGGACTGTTCTTCGCTGAAGGTTGTTTCGAGGAATATAAGCGCAGGTTAACGGCTACTAAATTTGAATTATAAGACAAAGAATAATTTATATTGTACTTACCATATCACCACAGAAACCACTATGTTTATCCAGTTAATTTTGCCACAGCATGAAATCAATAATGAATTGATTAATTTTTATTTCAAATACATTATGCTCACATTTTCTATAGGAAGAAATAGATTATGAATTTATGATTGTGTATTTGAAATATCTCTTGCATCAACGGATCCAGTATTGTGTAAAGGTGGTGTAATCTAATCCGCAATCTCAATCGGTAACTATTAGTTGTAAGATAAAATGTTGTTTATTTCATTTTTTTGTAATTGATATATGGCCGACGAACATAAAATTTGTTTACTTCCCTGCAGGTAGCGATAAGATATTTACTTATTTTAGATATGGAGGACCTGTTATATGGGATAAACAAAACATACAATAGGAAGATGTCATTCAGGTTCAGTATAGAAGTTGTCAATCTGCGAGGTGGCCTGTTAAAATTTATAAAATTATTATCACCATTATGTGAACTAGGATTCCGGTCCAACACTCTCATTTCTGCTTATGTTAAAAAGATATCAATGGGATTTAATAAAAAAATATCAACTGTATTGAATCCAAGACTCACTTGGGGAAAGGAACATTGCAATATAGTTGAGGTAATATTAATAAAAAACCTAGAAAAGGTTTAGAGTAGAAACAATTTTTTATATAGTTCAAAAAATACTCTGTGTATTACATTAGGTGCAAAGGGAAACCCTCCTAAAAATTTTATGGTGGGTAAGAAAAGGAGACGCAAAGATTGTATAAAATATTAATGGTTGATGGTTGATTTGTACAAAAACATATCACAAATAGTGTCTCAAGAATTTAATGCGGTAGAGGGAATAAAATACTTGGAGAAATAAAATGCTAAATAACTATTTATCTTTTCATAATGTTGTTATGATTGTGATGCTTAACCTTGTGAATAATATATACATTCATATGTTATTATGAATGTGTTGATTAAATCTATTCTATAATATTGAGATTGTCGAAATATAAGTTAGGAGGATTTATATTTTCACTGATTATAAGATGACAATATGATTGAATAACTTCTTCTGTGGTGAATTGTCAAAAAAACTTTCCCTTGAAAATTTGTAAAATAGTATTTTTTTATAGTGTTCATAAAATAAATATTAAATTATACTATATATACTTGATTGTTTTTTAATATTTTTTAATATAATTAATATATAAATAATCTATAAAAATTAGCAGTCATATCTAAAATATGCAAGTCATATGTGATGGTTATTTCAAATATTTGTAACTATTTTATGGATAAAAATGATAAAAAAAACATCTAAACGGGCGTTTTAATTTAACACCATGTTGTGGCCTTTGTTGCAACCATTGAAGGACAAGTGAAGATCTTTTGGATGATATTTGATCAAAAATCGAATTCAAGGGAACTTTTTTTTTGGAGTTTCACTAAGTGAACCATAAATATTGTTTAGCTGCCACTAGCCCTTATAAAACATAAACATGTTTTGTACATAACATAGCATAAATAATGGTTAGCATTCACTAGAAATTATAAAAGAGAAACATGTTTTGTACATAACAATTCATAAATAATGGCTAGTGGACGTCATCCCATAAAATGCATTCCAATATTTGATTTTCTACATTCTGATATATGGGACTTTGGAGTACATATAATTCCAATATCGGTGATTTTGGATTCCAATATATGTGATTCTGGATTCCAATATATGCGATATTGGATTCCGATATGTGTAAATTTGGAATCTGATATGTGCGATTTTGGAGTGCAGATAATTCCAAAATTTGACATTTAGGAATCTAAAAAATAGCAATATCAGACTCTGATATTGTGTATATTTTTTAGTTGTTGGGACTGGAATAAGTCCCAATTTAGTGAAATAAGTGTTAGGTTGTGATATACAGGTTTCCTCGAATCCACGTAATAAGGAATTCAACCTTCTCCGGAGGTCTACCTCAAGCCGCAAGTACCACACTTAGAAATAGTCCCATGTTAGCAAGAAGTAGGGAATTACCATGAATAATCCTAGGGTGGTAATTTTTAGCATTAACAATTTTGGCATGCCTATTGGGATAAGTATTAAGTGTTTATAACTTCATATCTCTAATTTTGATGTGTTATATGTGATACTCAGCCTTTAGAGGCTTTTTCAAACACATTTGGCAACTCCACTGTTTCAAAAAACCCATGTTCTCATTTAGCAAACCATCTTTCCATCATTTCAATTCACTTTTCCATGAAGTTGTGAAATCATGATATTATTTCTTCACTAGAATCCTCAGTTTCAAGAGCAATATCTTCCCCCTCCATCTTCATATTTTCAAAATCCTTCCCAAAATTTGTTTTATGATCCCTATCATGATGAATATTCATATCACCTAACCCCCACTAACCCATATGGTTAACCTTTTGACCATGATGTTCGAAAAGAATATGGATATGTAAATGATGGTGGAAATGTTATATCATATGTTAATTTATAGAAGAAGATTCAACAAACAAAGGAAAACATACTAAAGGGAGAGAATCTATTAAAAATTGTGGTAGCTAAAATACCTGGTTTTGATCAACCCTATCTTTGGGGTTTTCCAAGTTGTTACAACCCTCAACATAAGCTATAGGTATTGGCTAAATCTTTATATATAATGGCTGAATATTTGAACATAATGATGTTAATGGTTAAAAGGATGGGATATTTTGAATCTAATGTCAACGAACCCTGTCAATGGGGAAACCATTCACCACCATCGTATGGCTCTACCACTCCTTATTTCCAATATGCACCTTTTTAACCTCCACAATATCATCCTAAAAATAAATCCTTTCCCCACTTCATAGACTGAAGTTCATGTGTGCTATATCCTCATGAGGAACCATGCTTAAATCATAAATAAGAGGGGCAAAAAGGTATAAAAAATGATAGGGGAAGATTGAGAAAGAGCTGATCCAAGAAGATCAGATCCAATGCCAAAATAATTAGAGCCAATAATTTGGCACCAAACAACTTCTCCGCTAACAAGCAACCAGCCACCCCTTTCCTAATGATGCAACAAAACTAGGAGGGGTAAGATCTATTGTTGATATTGAAGTATTTATTCAAGGATGGAGAAATTTTAATATTAATTTGGAGAATTGGCTCAAAATATTGAGGATATTCATTCTGATTTCAAGGAGGAACCCACAGGGGAGGATGAAAACTAGTGAAGGGAGGTAGTTATTGAAAATACAGAGTAGGAGGCTCAGAATGAGGAAAATAATAATGGGCCACAGGTTAAGGACAAATTTTTTTTTAACACTTGTCACATTTATGGGTGTAAGGAAGAATATTTTCCAAGTGAGAAAGGAGAAATAAATAAGTGAAATGATCCACATTGCTCTGCATGCCTTGACTTCGCTTCACTTTTCACAAAAAATCATACTGGGGAAGAAAATGGAGAGGAAGGAAATTTTTGTATCAAAGCGAAAAAAATATGTTCGTATAAGAGAAAGAAATACCAAGTCCAATCTATCTTTCAGAAATTAGAAATGAAAAAGGAATGTATCTCTGCAAGATTCAATCTCAGATCCAAATACAAAGAAGATGGGAAAACCCTTATCAGACAATCAGTTCATAAAAATATTTTTCCAATCAGATATTTGGCTGATCTATAGCTCAAAATAGATTTTCCACCATTCATCATAGCTTGAGGAATATTTTTAATGTGCCAAATATCAGCTATAACATCTCTAGCCAAATGAAGAAAAAGTAGAGTAGCTATTATTTATCTTTCTAGAAGATACTTTAAAGAAAAATGAAGTGTGGGTTATGCCCTCACTTCTTCCATGTGACCTTATTTCCAAACTGATGACATGGCCGCATTTTTTAAAAAGGGAAGTTATCTCCCAACGTGTATCAAGTTTTATTTATCTTCCTTTTCTTTTAGTTAGATTAGGGTATACTACTTTGTTTAACACAAAACAAATGCATTGTACAGAATTTTCATGTTTCCACTTAGAACATGTATAATTTTCAATGTTTTTATATAGTTTTATGGGCCCTTAATTGTATTTCATAATCCAGTTCAATATGTTCAATAGCAAAAATCATATAGTTGGAGCATTTTCTAAGTTTCATTTAGAGCTCTATAGATTAATTTCATGCAGTACTAAGTTCATGTGGATTTAGAAGATAGATTTTAAAGGGTGAGATTAGTTTCTCAAGTTTATTCTTTACTCCATGCCCAATGGATGCTTAAAGGAAACTCATCTTCATCATCTATTAGGAATATGTCACCTAAAATTCATCAAATTGTTGTCTAAAATTACAACCCCCATGTAATGTTGAACAACGCATCAAAAATGGACTTAACAACTTTTTTTAAAGAAAGATATGGAAAAATAAGTTAGTATATTGCAGAGTGCATTCATGTAGTGTTCTGTAAGTTCCCCTAACCCATGGAATAAAGGAGCATCAAGTCAGGACTTAGACAAAATTAATTACGGAAAGACCTTTGTGGCACCAAATCAGTCTCTTGCAAGTCAAAGGAAAGTCTGAGCATTATGGGTTTTAGGTCCGCAAAAGAGTTATAAAATAGGATAAGTATAGAATCCATGGAGTAAATAATGAGAAGCTTAGTACTTCAAGACATGGAAAAATACAATGTCATGTAGACTTATAACACATATTATTCAGTGGGGTTGGTTGATTATGTGGAATCAAGGATGAATTACGTCAAATTAAAAGGTGAGATGTGAAAAGGAAAATGTCGTTAGGAACCACACAGAAATGGAATAAAGTTGAAATGATACTAAGGTTGGATTCCAGAAAACCACTATCCCAGTGTTCTGTGGGTTTCCTAATCATAGTGTTGCACTGTTTCTCTAGAAGATGTGGAATAATGAGACATAGCCACACACATAATTTCATGTAAGAAGAAGGAAATAACTCTACAGAATAGTGTATCATGGATGGGGAAAATTGTGGAAGTTCTCAAATCCACTGTGGAAGCCAGGAAACATTCAAAGCCACGGGAAAACATGAAATCGTCTAAAAACCCTAGGAGTCTTCAAACCCATGCATTTCTTGTTCCAAGTGATGCTAAACCACTCCACTAAATAAATTTAATGAAGTATGGGTGTCGTTCTCTATGACCTACAAATCTAATGGCATGTGGTTTTATCCATGTCAAGTGCCCACACCTTCCTCTAAACATTTATGGAGGATTTTCCATGGTATTTGAATCTTTATAGTTGGCTCCTCTCTCTCCTTTTCACTTTCTTATTCTCATTTCTCTATAAATATGGAACTCGAACTCATTAAAAAGGATCTCTCTCTTTTGTAATGGCACCATACCAAAATGGTGGTTGACTTCCCATGAGTTCCAAACCTTGAACTTAGTCTTTGCAATGTATTTTTTCCTTTTGTCATTGTTTAATCAATTTTGCATGTTTTGAGAAATGAATTCAGGTGTCTACAGCTATCCTCTACCTTTTTCTTAAGTTTTTTTTGTTTTCTCCCCTCTGTTCATATTTGGTATGTTGTATGTTTCCCTTAATTTTAGGTTTCTCCATTTTCACGTGTTTTGGATGTGTGGAATGGTTTAGTCTACTCAGTGTTGGTATGTGGCACATCTATCTACCTTTTTCCTCTCACATTTTCCTCCTTTCCTTTCCCTTCTGGAGATTGATTGACCCTTCATTCTTGTGCTATTACTTCCTCTGTTAGCTTAGTATTTCCTTTCATGCATCTCTATCTCCCTAGTCTCTTAGGATTTTTAGTGTATTGTTATCTTAGGATTAGTTTAGCATTAAAAGTAGGTTATGTTATGTAGGTTTCCTTGAATATGCATAAAAAGGAATATGGTCTTCTCCAGAGGTTTTTCACAAGATGCAATTCCAACACTTGGAGACAGACCATGTTAGCAATAAGTATGGAATTATCATGAACAATCCTAAGGTGCTAACTTTTAGAATTAAAAATTACCAAATAATTTTAGTCTAATTCTTTGGTGATCCAACTTTGAGTGAATTAGAATCGGTTCGTGAATACCTTTATCATTGATGTCAAACCCCCATCAATGGAAAATTATGATTTAAAACATCCTACATGCTATGAAATGTTCTAAAAATATGAATTAGTAGGAGAAATTTATGTTATATAGCCATGGGATAGAATATTTTCCCATGTGTTTATCTATAAAAAGTCCTCCTTTTACAAAGCATCCATAGCTATGAAATTATGGATTCTTTTTTTTGTTGTTTTTTCTTCTTGCAAAAGATTTTTAGAGATGGTGGAAGTTTAAATACATTATAAATATCATAATATTTGCATATTTCGTCAATGATCTTGAATTTATATTTGGAGTGAGGGTTTTTTGATAAGGATAGTATACCATCATAGTGTATTTGGGATAATGAGTCTTTATATTCTCAATTAGGGGAAATTTCAATGGTTAAAATGCATAGGATTCACACTATTGTCCTTTCAAAATTCTACAGTAGTGCAATGGTTGGGTATCTCAAAGGATTGTGATCACTTATCCTTGAAACAATAGCTTTATTCATTCATAGTAGGTAGCTGTTATGGCTTACATATTATTGGCCCAAATGTTTTTGAGGAGAATGTTATTAGGGAGATCAAAATTAATGACCTAAAAGCATGCATGTTTTGTCACAAGTCCAAATTCAATAGGAAGGGTGATGGATCATACATATTTCCATTTACTTTGATAATTGTTATGATTTCTTCTAATTACTGTGATATAAATAATCATGCACATCTCGAATAAATTCTTCAACTTTCGCTACAGGTTTAATTTTACTGACTATTTTGTATGCTAGATTCATTTTGTGAGCCATACAATGAATGGAAATCATATATAGTAAATGGGATGTTTTGATTATTACACAAATACCACTATGATGACCTTGCATTATAGATTCCCCATCTATCCTAATACATACATGCTTTTTTGCAATTATAGAATCGTTCATGCCATCGATCTCCTTCAAACGTATTATTACTAGTTCACAAAGGTTTTCAGCACTGGATTTCTCTCTCATATTGTGAATATAAAGTAAGTGAGGTTGTCTCACATGACTCTCAATAGTATAAACATACATACAAACCCAATCATTATTATCCCCTGTTGTAACCTCATCAATAGAAAAAGACACATATCGTGCAAACTTGAGTTTCTCTTTCAAGTATTCTTTCCCAACCATAGCTATAAATTTCTCACCATCATAACCACTACTTTTAGATCAATGAGAATTATGGAAGTTTGTGACACCAAGAAAACATAACATCTTCTTATGTTCAGGAAAATATTTTATAGGGTGACTCTTTTCAAAATTTTAAACACGGTTGCTAGCTGAAGTGTTTTACCTAAAAGACTGATTTGAATGACCTTGTTAAATTAATATGTAATTGTCTTTCCATTATGTATAGCTATTCTTTCATTTATGTTATTCTACTCAATTATTTTTCCATACCTAATATGTAAATAACCATCTATAGTTTTCCATTTGGAAACATTCTTCACAACTTTGTCTACAATTTGATTTTCATATATCTTTCCTATATGCTTCCCAATATTATCCAATTGAAGTTGTATTGTGTTATCCCTAACCAATTTCTATCTACATATTGTATATTTTTATTATTTTGGAGGTTCATCGTTATTTTCATTTTCAATAGGTTCAATAAATTGAAACTTAGAAACCCAGTATAACCTAAAAATCATTCCCAAGTCTCAGTTTCTAACCTTTCTCTTTCTACCAAAAATAGGTGTCCTATGAGTATTTGGCTAGGTTGAGTATAAATTTTTTTGAGTGTCATAATTTTCACCTCTAACATTAAATATGGCAGATGATGGCATCCTAGCACTAGAGTGGAAATGTAAATCATCCAGTGATGCATTTTCAACTTCATTCAATGGTATGTCTTCTAGGGGGAATTTCATTGCCATCGTCATTAACACAGTTATTCATCAAATCATAAATGAACTTATTATGAGTTTCATTTTGAACACAATCATTTTTCCCTGACAGTGATGGAGAAGAATGAAATTCCATAGATGGTTTCTCAAAATAAGATGTGATATTTTCTATACCAAAACTAGGTGTTGTACTTTATTTTTCTTGACATTACATTTTTAGGTGCCATTTTCATCTAAGGACATTTTTTAGTTGGTTGCGATGAGTTGAAAATCGAATAAGGTGGACATGGAAAGAATATTGACATTGGAAATGATGCACATGTACTATTGGTACTATAAAAATAAAAATGACAACTTAAAAAGCATTAGACATATTTTAATAGATTATAACATTACTAACAACCTAACTTATAAAAGTAAAGAAAACAATGCAACATGTAGAAAATAGGTTTTAAATTAGAACTTAAATGCACTAAGTACTTGTAGGATGTACATTGTATTGCTACATCCTGCAAAACCTTGATTTATTTGATTTTTGTAAGAAATATATTGAATCTTTTTCTATTACTTGTAACAATGCCCAAATCGCAAATTTTTAAACTAGAAAAGATTTTTAAAATATCATTTTCTTTAGAGTAAACACTATATAGATATATGTGTGTGTGTGGTGAATTTAATCAAATATCAAAAATTTTCCATAAGATTTTGGTTATCGTGCCTAAAGGGTCTATAGAATTCTTGGCGATTCAAGAATGACATGAAATCCCATCCTCACGATTACATGACGATTCATAAAAAACAGGTTGGGATTACAAATTTATTGGCTACTCACATGGGATAAATTAATTTTTTTGGTTTTTGGGTAAATCTTAGGCAATGAAATAGTCATCTAAATATCCAAATTCATATTCCATAATTCCTACTATTTACCTAATTATGAATATTCATCCCTAAAGTGTTCCCTGTTGATGATGATCCTCTTACTGATTATGTGTGAAATTCGAGAACGGTTTTCCATCAACTTACATTTCTCATTCCTAAACCCAAACTCACCCAAATATTTTCTAATATTTATGCCAAACACATAACAAATAGTCTATAAATCCAACAATTCTATTCATTTTAGGAAGCTATATTGATTTCCAAATGAATAAAGGAGGTCCTTGTTATTAATGGTGAATTAGATTTTCACAAGAAGAATGCCTTCTCTAAATTTTCTAAAAATACTCCTCAATTCAATAAGGAAGTTATCCAACCTACATCCAACAAAGGTTCCTCATCAAACATTGTTAATAACTTATCTACGACTCTTAACAACCCACAATTAAGAGCCATAACATAAAATACCTCATGATATTCCTTTCATACAGACCAGAATTACACTTAGTTGGCTGAATCACTTACTATTATCTTATAAAATGCATCAACACTCAACTCATCACACTTCCAACCATATGATAAGAGGATCCCAATGCACCAAAACCACTTTGGCGAACAAAATCAACTAAAACTTATGCCTACCATAGAATCATAGGTCATGCAACTGAAAAAAAAAATGATTGTATAATCATATTAAAGACCTCATCGACAAAGGAGTTATCTATATTGATAATGTTATGGCTTAAAAAAAGTGTATGTCTTTAAGAATACACTACCATTACACATAGCTATAGCCAATCGGGTTAGCCATGATGCATTATCATCATCCCATAAATATTTTATTGGAATGATCTATACTATCACAAGAAATCAATCTACTAACATGGATTCCAAACCAGCATCTGAATCCATATTTGTACCGACATCATACCAAATGTAGCTTCACATTCACATTTTACCATCACTCTCAAAAACAACCTCATCAACTAATTAAAAAACACACCATACAAAATGGCATTGTGTGACTTCATTGTTCAATTTTATAATCACTAGGAGGCCCTTACTGAATTCTTGAAATCAATCAATGTTTCCACCCAGAATTCCAATGACTTTTCTAACTTTGTGGAAAAAAATTTGACCTCCACTTCCTCATTAATCATATTTTATGATTATGAGGTCAAGTTTTAATCCCTTGTCATAACAAAAGGGTGGATTCAAACATGTTATGATTGAAAATGAATCTAGCATCAACATCATATCAATCGTAATTTTGTGTCATCTCAACATACCATTGTCTCATCTTTGGCCTATGTATTGCAACTATGAGAATTCAATTATGCTCCTTGTACTTTTTTACATCATCTACTAGGATTCAATGTTTCATGCGTGTAATTGTGATCATATATAGTATTCATAGGTTAATAAGTATATTTTATGAGATAATATTGAATTTTTTGTAAACAATTGAATATGAAATTAATATAGATGAATAAGTGTACGACACGTTTTAGTAAAAAATAAACATAGTATAAGGTATTCTGGGTGATTCTAGGGATATTAGATAGATATTGAGTGTAATATTTTATTTAAATATAATCACTATTTATGTGTTTTGTCTTGAATAAATGAATTAGAAGAAGTTTTTTTAATATTTTTTATTTTTTAACATTGAAGGTTTAGCATGTCTAAATTTTAATACGCTAATGGGAAGCCTTTGTAATATATCACCCTTGTTATTGAGATCTCGTATATTAAATTTGATGCTACAATAGTATGTATAGTAAATAGAGTACCATGAGATCTATATTACATATCATGAGGAATAAATGGTTAGCAATGTCCAGAAGTCATGATCTCATCATAGAGTGTTCAAAATCATGAAGTTCTGATAATTATGACATATTATACTTTACTATGATTTTATCTGTCATCACCAATCCGGAACTATGATAATTCTTCACCGGGAACTCCTCGTGCTATGATTATTTACTAATGCACAGCCTTTAGTTTGGTGGATGTAATCTGGAAACACAACAACAAACATAACACAATAATACCATAGACTATGATAAGAAGGAATGATGATAAATCTGAAATATCAGAGTAAATTATAATATTAACATGAAATTGTTACAATCTCACCCATGAGGTACTTCAAGTGTTATTGAATTCACTTGCGTTTCACCAATACTATGGAAGAAACTTTACAATCACACCTCTTACTGGCTTCTTCAACACACCTTTAAACTGATGGCTTCCTTTACACACTTCATACAATATTTCTCACTAATTCCTTCTATGCTAAATGAGGGGGGTGGCCTCTTTATTGATAGAAATTTCAAGCTTATCCATCTTATCTCTAAGATAGGATAAGAAATCCACTCTGATGAATCATATTCCATACTTTAACTCTTATCTTTACATCTAAGTTTATCTTTTAAGATAAGATAAACCTTATCATTTCACATGGGTTCCACATTTTTAGACTTTTTACAAATAAAATACACAAAATATTTATGACCTCACTCATTGTCCTTATTACCAATATAATATTTCTAATTCCTAATCATGTAGACCCTACTTCTCTACTTATCCCAACTTTGACATTTTAACATTACTGGACCACTTACGACAAATATTTACTTTTTACAACATTCCTATTGTACTTTGACTATTACCGTACTCTACATTATTGGCAGTACCGTACTGACGGCGTTGTTATCTTCTATCACACGCTACTACTAATTACACTTAACAACATCCTATTCCTAATACATACATTAATGAAATAGAAATTACGAAGGAAAATTTTAGTGTCGACATCTTCCCCCTTCCTAGCTTCTACTCTGTCCTCGGAGTAGACTATTCTGGTGCTTGGAAAATCTTCAACTTGTCGTGGTTGACCCATTTTGTAATGGGAGTGCCATCCAATTCCTCCAGTTGGTACATACCATTTTCATGCACAGCTGCTATTTTGTAGGACCCCATCCATTTTGGAAGAAATTTTCTCTGTCTTCTTTTTTTGTATCTGGAATCATATACTAGAACCAAGTCATTCACATGAAATAGAGACCAACAGATCTTTTGATCAAAGTATTCCTTCTGCTTCATTTTTTTCTTATAGCTTGTATCCTTTGCTATTTCCCTCATTTCCTCTAGCAAATGAAGATGTACCAACATTTCTTTTACTGAATCACTTTCATCCATCCTTTCATTTTTCATAACTCTCACAGTGGGAATATCAAACTCAATAGGAAGAACTGGATCAATGCCATAGGCCAACTGAAATGGGGAGTATCTTGTTGCTAACTTTGATGTTGCCCTATATGCCCACAATGCTGCATGAATCCTTTTATCCCACTTATGTACCTGCAAGGCTACATCTTTTGCTATAATTTGACACAACACAAAATTTGTTCGTTCCACCTATCCATTTGTGCTTGGCTTGTATGTGTTGCCTTCTTGTGCTTGATAGAAAATTTATTGACTAGAGCTTCTACTACCTCATTAATGAAGTGGCTTCCTTGATCTGTTACAATTTCTAATGGGCAGTGAAATCTGGTGACAATGCGTTCATATATGAACCTTGCCACTTCATCCATAGAAGTTGTTTTCAATGGCCTAGCTTCAACCCACTTAGTTAAATAATATGTGGCAACTAAAATATACTTATTTTGGCATGGGGTAGTTGGAAGTGGACCTACAATATTTATTCCCCACTTTTCAAAGGGACCAAGTGGAAGAATAGGGCATAATGGAGCTAATGAAGTCTTACAGTTACCATGTGTTTGACAAATATCACATGTCTTACAATAATTATAACAATCTCTAAAAAGAGTGGGCCAATGATAACCTGCATCCAAGATCCTTCTTGCTATAAGTTGTCCAGAGAAGTGTCCTCCACATGTACCATTATGGAATTCTTCTATCATCTCCTTCCCTTGATCACGTCCAACTTCCCTCTTGTACTGTCCATCAGGTCCTATTCGAAAGAATACTCTATGAAGAATAGAATATGGATGACTGGCTTGAGTAATATTTCTCTTAGTATTTGCATTGGCACCATCAAAAAACTTGAATTCATTCAAATAATTCTAAATATATATGTATTCACTAGGGATTGTGTAAAGGGAGAAAAATGCTGCATTGGGGAAATCATCATCACCACAAGATGATCCTAAACCATCATAGGCTCAAGAGAGTGCATCTGTATTGACATGCTTCTTTCTTGGCCTATCTATAATATCAAATTCAAATTCTTGTAGCAAAATTATCCATCTTGCTATCCTCCCTAATGGGTTAGGCTTATTGACAATATATTTTAGAGCCTGATGATCTGTTACAACTATAAATTTCTGCCCTAGCAAGTAATTTCTAAACTTCTTTATAGCAAAAATGATAGCTAGAGCCTCTTTTTAAGTTACAGTATAATTTACCTCAGCGCTGCTCATTTTTCTACTCCCAAAGTAAACTAGATGTTCATTCCCATTTTCATCCTTTTGGCTCAAAGTGCTTCCTAGTGCTACATCTGAGGCATCAATATACACAATGAATGGCTTGCTCCAATTTGGATTCTTTAAAACAGGTGAAGACACCAGGGCTTCCTTCAGTTGTCTAAAAGCTTCATGCACCTTATTTCCTGGTTCATAAGTAACATCCTTCTTCAAGAACTTCGTTAGTGTCTGTGCAATCTTTGAGAAATTCTTGATGAACCTTCTATTTTAACCCACATGGCCTAAAAATGATCTCAACTTACTTCTATTCATAGGAAATGGTAAATCTTTGATTTTTGAAACTTTATCAGGATCAGTACCAATACCATCTCTGGATACAACATGCCCTAACAAAACGCCTTTAGAACATCCAAAGACACACTTTGTAGGGTTTAGTGAGGCTTTTTCTTCATCTAACATTTGAAATGTTGTCTCCATCTGGTGCAGGTGGTCCATCTTGCTCCCATAGATGTAAAAATCATCCAGAAATACTCTAATGAAATTCCAAATGTAGGGTTCAAACACCCTATTCATCAAGCACTGGAAACATTGCCGAAGCATTACACAACCCAAAAGGCATAACTCTATAAGCAAACGTTCCCCAAGGAGTGGTGAACGTGGTCTTCAACTGATCTTTCTCTACTATACGAACTTGGTTGTAGCCACTATATCCATTAGCAAAACTATAACACTCCTGGCCAACTACTTCGTCCAAGATCTGATCTGAGAATGGAAGAGGGTAATGATTCTTCTTTATTGCCTTATTGAGCTTCCTGTAGTCAACACAAATGCGTAGCTTCCCATTCTTTTTTATTGAGATCACAATGGGAGAAACCCATTCTGAATTCTCCATAGCAAATATGAATCCTGCATCAAGAAAATTATCTATTTCTTCTTTTACAGTCTTGGAAAAATTAGGATTCATTCTATATGGCATTTGCTTTATGGGCTTAGCACCATCTACCAGCTCAATAGAATGTTCTACCCAACTTACTTGACGGAGTTCCTTGTAATCAAAAGTGAATATGTGTATGTACCTTCGAAAGAGCTGGAGGTAGGATTCCTTCTCACTCTCCATCACAGCATCACCAATCTTTATTTGCTGGAGATGATCATCAATTTCTTCTTCAGATAATTTTATGGGGTCATGAGTCGGTGTGACTAGAAGGATATCCATGACCTAAACATTAACCTCACTTTCTTCATTTTCGGTGTCAACTTCACTGGTACTAGAGTAATCAGAGGATGTCCAATCATCAGTTTCATCACTTGAATCGACAGGTTCTGTCTTATGATGCCGAGGGATCACGTTTATTTTCACCCTCTCTCTACCAAATCCAAGTGTCATGAAGCCTTCATTCCAGTAGTTTCTTTCATGAACTCTCCTTAGCCATGGTCTTCCCAACAACATTGGGTATGCAACAGTACCATTTTTCATCACCTGAAAGTCTACCACACATACAACACCCATAACAGATATTGCCACATTTGAAACTACACCTTCTGGTTTAGTTTTTCCCTTATTTAATGACCTTAACATAAGTGTTGAGGGGTGATCAATTTTTAAACCCAACATATTCATTACAGACTTGGTCATTACATTAACTGCAACACCTCCATCAACTAAGACATCATGAATTGAAATACCATTACATAATACCTCAGCTTGTGGAGCATAGGGATCCACCTCTTCCTCCAAAACAGGGACCTCAACCTCCTTCCTTCGTCGAGCATTGAGTCCACTTCGCAGCTCCCGCCTCTTCTCAGAAGACATAGCCAAGAGTTGACCATATGTAATATTTGCAGGCCTTTTGGACAGATCTTCTAACATGGAGTATAGTCATTGTCCCTATGAATTCAGAAAATCCTGCACACCCAACTTTCTTCTCCTATGTTTCTTACTAGTTTCTCCTTTCATCTTCTTAGGATCATTTCCATCTTGGTTATCTTTTTCTTTCTTTCTTTTTGTTACAAACACATCTACTTCATTATTTATGCTCTTATCTACTACATCAAAAGAATTCACAGGTGCTTTTCCTTTATCATTATCTCTTGTACCAGATGTAGAAGCTCTATCTGGACAATTATACTTATAATGACCCTTTTTATAACAACCATAACAAACAAATTCAGAAATATTTCTTTTTGGACCTCTATCTCCTCCCTGAGAACTAAATTCTTTTCCTTGAAGAAGATTAATAGTTAACTAGTCCCATCTTCTTGAGTAGATCTTCATACTCAGTAGATGTACTAGGAGAAAGATTTGTGCTCACCGAGAGTGGTTGTGGATTCTGAACCAAAGGTGCTGGTGTAGGCTCCACTTTAGCAACAATTTCTTTGGGCTCCTCTTCCATGCTTTCTTCTTACCTTCTTGCAATCTCCTTTGCTTGTTCAATGGTAGCTGGGCGGTCATACTTCACTCGTTGTCTGATCTCTGGCTTCATCCCAAGAATGAAGTGCTTACATAGGAGATTATCCATGCCATTCATCAACCCATCCGCTAATCCTTCCTTCCGTATCTGGGCGTCGAGCTTCCTCCTTAGCTCTAGAACACGAGCATGATAATCCCTTATCTTCTCCTTCTCTCCTTGGGTTAGCTTTGTGATATCGATCATGAGATCTACATATCTCTGTTGTTCACCAAATTCTTCAAGAAAACTTTCAGTTAATAAATCCCATGAGTTTTTCACATTATCACCTAGTGTTTCAAACCACCTAAGGGCTGAACCATCCAAAAAGGTAGGAAAAAATTCAGTCCATTGTTCCCTTCTTATAAGGCCATTATAAATACAAGATCGTTTAAACTCTTGAATGAAAGAGGAAGCATCTTCATTAGATTGGGCTGAAAAAATAAGAATCTTCCCCATTTTCAAAAGTAACCACAGTGAAATACCAACCCAAAAGTACAATCAACAAGACTTATGTGCACCAATAATTGAAATCACTATAATAGAAAATAGAAATGACCATGGTAAACTATGGTAAAACTTGACTTTACTATGGTAAACACTATTCACAGTAAAAAGTGAAGTTACTGTGGTAAATACTATTCATGGTAAAAAGTGACTTTACTGTGGTAAATACTATTCATGGTAAAAAGTGACTTTACTACGGTAAATACTATTCATGGCAAAAATGACTTTACCATGGTAACTACTATGCACAGTAAAAACAAGGTTACCCTCCAAATGATTTTTGACTAAGTGGGAATATCTCTCCAGAAAATCCACCAACAAGGAATGGTCCCGGCAACGGAACCAAAATGTCATCACCAATCGGCACTATGATAATTCTTCACCGGGAACTCCTCGTGCTATGATTATTTACTAATGCACAGCCTTTAGTTTGGTGGATGTAATCTGGAAACACAACAACAAACATAACACAAGAATACCATAGACTATGATAAGAAGGAATGATGATAAATCTGAAATATCAGAGTAAATTATAATATTAACATGAAATTGTTACAATCTCACCCATGAGGTACTTCAAGTGTTATTGACTTCATTTGCCTTTCACCAAGACTATGGGAGAAACTTTACAATTACACCTCTTAATGGCTTCTTCAACACACCTTTAAACTGATGGCTTCCTTTACACACTTCATACAATATTTCTCACTACTTCCTTCTATGCTAAATGAGGGGGGTGGCCTCTTTATTTATAGAACTTCTAGGCTTATCCATCTTATCTCTAAGATAGGATAAGAAATCCACTTTGACGAATCATATTCCATATCTTAACTCTTATCTGTACATGTAAGCTTATCTTTTAAGATAAGATAAACCTTATCATTTCACATGGGTTCCACATTTTTAGACTTTTTACAAATAAAATACACAAAATATTTATGACCTCACTCCTTGTCCTTATTACCAATATAATATTTCTAATTCGTAATCATGTAGACCCTACTTCTCTACTTATCCCAACTTTGACATTTTAACATTACCGGACCACTTACGACAAATATTTACTTTTTACAACATTCCTATTGTACTTTGACTGTTACCTTACTCTACATTATTGGCGGAACTGTACTGACGGCACCATTATCTTCTATCAGACGCTACTACTAATTACACTTAACAACATTATATTCCTAATACATACATTAATGAAATAGAAATTACGGAGGAAAATTTTAGTGTCGACAGATCCATCCTCCATGACATCACCATTCACCATTTCATACTTCCTAGTAGATCTGATGCAATTTTCCATTTCCATGTACCTCTATGCATTTGTTTGTGCTTTTATAGGATCTAAGCTTATATATCTTCAACAGATCTACCCCACATATATTTTTTGGCATTCTCGTGTTTTACTATATCAACGCCATATGTAGTTCCCCTCTAGTTCTCACTCCCTTACTAATCAATTGATTTGGTGATTGGTTCATGATTTGAGAAACTTAGGAAAATAGTACCATGAATTTATTTGAATTAAATCAAAGTGACTTGGTTGTAAATCTTGTTGTCATCAAGCCTTAGTAGAAAGGTATACGAGACTCACAAGCTGACTTACCGCTTTTACCCTCACAACTTGGTTTTGATTAAGTGGGGTGAATATTAGTGATTTAAGGTTACTCAAACTATATTTATATGGTTCTTATATTGGTTATTTTTTCAAATACATGTACATTATCTTATCATCTTTATTTGGAACAAACTAACCTAACTTGGTAGGTTATGTGTGAGGCTCACATTCCAGCATTTTTTCCATTACTCCTTGTTCATAATTGTTGTGATGAATATTATTGATATGAAAATATTGTTACTATATGGGACTCAATAATGATCTTGATTTTGAGTTACATATTGTTGACATTTGGATCGTACTTTGATGTATTGTTGGTAGAATAGATGTGGTGGAATTCTATTTAACTGATATTTTATAGTTGTATTTTTTTCATGATTTATATGGATATTTTATCATGTCGATTGGATTTGAGTTTTTCCTTGAGTGTGTAGGAATTTACAGGTAGCACTACTCGGCGAACGTGGGACTCAATTGTAGCACTACAAAGGATGCCAAGAATCGTCATGTCAAAACCTTCTAACTTGTCTTGTTTCACTTTTAGTTGTTTTATGTTTGGGGGGATTTTGGTTGCTTTGGCATGTGAGGGAAATATTTATTATTTTTGTATTATTCCCTAACCTTGAGCACCATGCTAAAAGTTGATTACTTCATTTCTCACCTAAAGTGTGTTTTTCTTAGTGCTAATTAGGCCTTTTTGAATGATTAGTGTAATGATATGTTTTATGTCTTAATCTTGTGATAAGGTACGTTTTGCTAATAGGTAAACAAGTTGGTGGCGACCACTTCTAAAATTGGAATTTCCCATTCAAACACAAAACCCTAATTTACCTTTTTGGAGCATTTTTAAAGGCTTGTTTGGAAAGGTAAGGGTCTTCCTTACCTCATTTTTTTTCCATGGGACCTAACCTATGGATATGGGAAGTTTTTTGTGACCCAAAAAATTACTCTTTCCCACTCCACCCTCTCTCTAGTAACTTTCTTAATCTTCTTTCCATATTTCACATGCGTGGGTTTTGGACTTTGTGTGTGTACTTTGGAGGCCAAGTGGGATTTTGTTCCCTTGTACATTTATGGTTTTGGGGAGTGTGGAAAAGGACTAGGTTGACATGGATGATTTCTTAATTGGAAGGGTGACACATGTCACCCTCCCATGAGTTTGAGGCTTGGAGATATTTTCCTATTTCTTGTGGAAATTTTATTATTTGGGGGATTTTTGGTGAGGAATTTTGGGGAGAGCTTGGGAGCTTGAGGAGGAGAAAAGAGCTAGGAGCTTGTAGAGTTAAGCATGGGAGTTGAGGTAGGCCTAATTCCTTCATGTTTATGTTTTAAGTAAAAAAAATTATGTGAATATGTATGTTTTTTTTATTATTTTTTTGTTAGGTTTTGTATTAGGATCCTTGAACTTGTTTTGGGTTTTTGCCTTGGGTTGCCAATTTCATTTTGGTTGATTTTTCTTCTCCACTCCATTTGGGAAGTGGATTTTGGAGTGGGAATTTAGTTGGGAAGGGACCTCCATCTTCATGGTATCTTGGGGAAGCCATGAATGTCTTTCCTATTATAAAAGGATCAAATGGATGAACTTCTTGGTGGTTATCTTGGTACATTTGGTATTATATACTTGGGAATTTTGTGGTCTTATTTCCTTCCCCATTCCCACTTGTTCTTGTTGTTTCTCTTTTGGTGGAATTTAGATGTTGGTTAAATTTCCCTTGCTTTATCTTGGTTATTTATGTTTTGAGTTCTTTGTAAAACCTTGTTTATTCCCCTTGGCTTTCCTTGTAGCATACTACACCTCTTTCCCATGGGCTTGGGGTATGCTAGTATGTGATTGCATAGGGAAGAGGGCATGTGATGATCCATGTAGGTTGGGAGGAATAGCATGCCCTCGTTTTAGTGGTTCTTGGATCTTTTTATGTACTTCTGGGAGAAATTTCATTCCAAATCTTGGCATGTTTATTCTTTAGTAGGTATACTTGTCAACTTGAATTTTAGGTTGTAGTTTTCTTGTACATTGTAAGAAACAAATGATTGTAAAATAGACTATTTTAAGTTTGAAAACCTCCTTGATGATCCTTGTACATTTTTTTTGGAAACAAGTTGTGGGTGTGATCTTTGGTTTAAAATGTTATTTTCAATTGTAATGATTTGGATAAGTTTTGTTCTCTTCTTGTGCTCATCTAGAAGGAATTAAGTAAACATGAGTGTTATTAAGTAGTTATTTTCATACTTTGGACTCCCAATGGATTAATGATTAAATTAATTCCCCCCTTGGTTGTTTTCTATGGGACTAGATGAATTCAAACTCTGAGTCTTATAGTACTAACACTCTCAAAATGGGAAATAATACCATCCCTCACTTAGATAATTTTGCAAGATTGATGGATTTTAACATAAAAGATGAGAATATTGACTAGTGTGTAATTTGTAATTTGAAATTTGTAAGTTAAAAATATTATGTATTTATGCAAATAACAATAGTTACTAGTTTTTATGAATCTATTTTTATTCATATATGACAATGAAGTTTCAAGGTTTGCAGGTTATAAATATTATACATTTATCCTCATAATGTACGTCACAATCAATTATTTCCTTAATATGACAAGTTTAGTGCAGGATGTCATGCAGAGTAAGGATACATTTTAAATTTGTTTTAAGGGGTTTTGATATTGATATTATCTATAGTTCTAAGGTTCCAATTGAAAAAATATGATATGAATCGTATAGCTTTAAAAGTATCATATTCATTGATTGTTTGTCTATGTATATAACAACAGAATAAAATTTGAGTGGGAAAAATAGACCATGTCAAACAAATCCACAAACCCACCCAATGGGTCAACTGTTGCTCAAAACCTAAAGCACAACATGGAAAACCACACATCCTAAATGGCCATTCAGACATGTCATTTTATTTGCAATGTTAAACAAACAAAAATAATTGAAAACGGGTTTGGGGCTGGGATGGCATAGCTGACTGAAACCCCCAACCCTACCCCACAGCACCTCCTCTTTTTCATAGCTGCATGGTCTCCTTTCCTCTTATTTTCATATGTGTGTGTCTGTGTGTCTGTGTGTTTGTGTGTATGTATATATGTATGTGTGTGTGTGTGTGTGTGAGTGTGTGAGTGTTTGTGTGTGTGTATATGTATGTATGTATGTATGTATGTATGTATATATATATATATATATATATATATATGTATATATGTATGTGTGTGTGTGTGTGTGAGTGTGTGAGTGTTTGTGTGTGTGTATATGTATGTATGTATGTATGTATGTATATATATATATATATATATATATATATATATATGTATGTATATGTATATATATCCACATATGGCCGACCCTCGCATCTGAAATGCATCAAGATTTGAATGGTACAAAGACCCATATAAGGGTTATACACATGTTGGGGCATATATATACATATACATATATATATATATATATATAGAATATATATATATATATATATATATATATATATATATATATATATATAATGTTGGAAACATAGACACTAAATACATGTGTATATGATTAACTAAAATTAAACTAAACTATGAAAGTATAGTCACTAGTTAATCTAAATAGGAGGACTAAAACATTGTATAAATGAAACTAAAATAGTATCGAACAATTGTAATTAACTATCCTAAGTGAAATAAAACCCTAAGTATACAAGATAAGGAAGGGAAATGGCATAGTTGATTTGAAGAGACTATCGCAGGTTGCCACAGGTCTGGAAATAACATTTGGAAGTGCATACAATCACTCAGAAGTCCTGCAAAGACCAGATCTGGAATATCTAAATTGACTGGGAAACTATACGATAGAAAAGTGACATGCGAGTATGAAAATATGCAAGTAGCCCTTCTTCGTACCCAACCTCCCGAGGTTGTGCCGAGACAGCCGGTGGAAATGAAATATATGTGGATACAGACCAACTAGTTGGGAAATCTTATATTCTCAACATGCAATAATGGGATCTGTGAGTCTTAGGCAAAGAAAGCTCTCCTAAATTGAATTGGTGTAATGGATCGTTCAGATATAATAGCTACTCAGAGGCTCCAATCAATGTTGAGCTCTACCGAGATTCTATCTATTGGTTGTTGGATACATGGAAAGTGACTTGTAGGTGATTCGTGTTTATTTCCAAACAAGGTCATGGAAAATGGTAGCGAGAGGTGTAGTGGATTTATAGAAACTATGGGTGGTTTTCTAGTCTAACCCAGAAAATATTGGCTTGATTGGCTTCTATATTTAATGTGGAGAATTGTGTTATGATATATGGCAGGAGAGGTGAAGATCTAAATACTAGCATACGTAAACTAGTGTCAATTCTTAACTAATTAACAGGCCCATTGGGTTGTGGGACCTTGGGATCGCAGCCATGAGTTCGTGGTTGTTATGGACCTTCTATGGCCATATGAAGAATCAATCTCTCCTTCTAACTATCCAATAGTCATAAGCCTTTTCGGCTTCTATGTTTAATACCAAGAGTTGTGCGATCTTCTCAGAATATATTTATAAGTAAACTATATCGATAATCAAACTTTAACTGAAATAAGTAAACTAACTATGAAAGATATATCTATACTATATTCATATTCCTTTTATTTTTGTATTTTCAATGATGCATATTTGAATGAAATTTAAATAGCAGATATTCTAATATATTCAGATAATAAACAATTAATCTAATAACAGAATTGAAAACAAACAAGTTAGCCTGATATAGCTATTTGCCTGTGCGATTGTGAATTTATCTTAAATATTTAAATAACTAACTAATTTAATCGAAAGACCTTCAATCTTACCTCAGAAGTGAGGAATAAATCATAGCTTCTCAGAATCTATCATTCCCCATAGCTTCCCTGGTAATACTGAAAGAAAGCTTTAACTGAAATAAAATTATTTGTTACTCTATTTGATATATTGTAACTACAACTTTGATAGTTCAAACCTAGAGTTTTACATAACAGTGGTAAATCTAGTTGTGTCGTGACTTCTCCCCTTAGTGTGATCTCTTTGTTCCTTCGTGTTCTCGTGAATCTATAAAAGTGTGAATGTGATAACATCAGCAAAAGAAGATACTTGAACAATGGAAGCTTGGATATAAACCGAATAAAGTGCAAGTAAGAGAGGGATAGTGCAAGTGAACAAAGCTTGACTATGCAATTCCTATCAGGATTTATTACTGGGATACAATGCAAATATATCGAGAATTCTAGGATCTATTTCTTGTGACAAAAAAACAACCTACAACTCTAAGATTATCAAATGAACTCTAATCTAGAACTAAAACTATCTTATGCTAAGTTGACTATGTAGGATAGCAATGGAGCAAAATGAAAGTGTGAAAATCCATGATTTCCAAACCAAAAAGAGAAGAAAGGATCCTTGAACTGAGAGGTTGAGAATTCATGCAAAATCTAACCTATTGAAACTTATAGGAGAACTTCAAAACATGCTGAATAATAATTCATAGAGGGTGAGGGGCCATTTGCTTGAGGACAAGCTGGGTATTTATAGCATTTGGATTTACCAGAGGGTAAGTCTAAATTGAACTCTTCTATTATTAAACAAAGAGAAATCACTATTTACTAGGTGGCCAAAACATAAATGCAAGCTTTAGTGGTTGAGAAATGTGGATGAAATTTGAATTTTTACGTTTGAAAAAATTGTCAGAACGTTATGGAAAACGCGCACAGGACTGCCACCCTGTCCCGGGCGGTGGTCACGAGACCGCCACCCAGTCAAGGTGGCAGTCTTGTTACTTAAGACCAAAATGCAAGGAAAATGGAGGCAGAGGTTAGAACAAAGCATGTGGAGGCTGGAAAAAGCATTTCAGGATGTAAATGTATACTCGGTGAGCTTTCTGGATTTCGAACACCTTGCAAAGATATCTAAATCATCATTGGGGTTTCTATAACCTCTTTCCAGCAGTACAATACCTATATTTTGGTACGTAAATATTGCCCCCTCATCGAAACGTTTTAGCCATGAAGAGGCATAAAATGGTGAGGGTCCAAGTATGGCGGGTCTCGAAACGGGGAGTTAGAAGTTATACCTGACATGCCCATGTGCTGAAATGTCGCCATCCAAATTCCCGTTATCTACAAAATGAAAAGAGGATTCAAGTGTAGATAAATAAAATAAATCGAAAAACAAATACTAAATTAATATGAAATGAGGACTTACCATTTCCGTGGGGAAAATAAATTACCTCTGTTGACGCTCCAACTCTGTGAAAGGATATTCAAAACAAGTTAGAATATTATATATATATATATATATATATATATATATAACAAGCTCATTTTCCTATTCATTTGCACATGTTGATTTGGTGGTTTTTGAGCTCTAGGACCCATGGTAACCATTTTAATTGAGAGTACAGTCAAAACATTCGTTGTGAGATTGTGATCATGCCTTCGAAAGCAAGACGTCGATCCACGAAGTCTCAGGTTAGTTCTTCTCAATTTATCATTTTTAAACCCAAAATATAGAAATGTTAAAAACTTTTTCCTTGGGGGATTATTTTAGAAAATCTTAATGTCAAATGAGTCTCTAGGGGGGGTGCCCATAGAGTAGGTCTTTATTTTGTCAAAAATGGTGAATTTTTCCCCTTTTTAAGTGTTTTTAGGGATTTTGCCTCATATGCCCATTAGGCACAGGACCGTCGCCCTGAACAGAGTGGCGGTCATAGGACCACCACCCTATGATGGCAGCAGTTACAAGACCACCACCTAAGAAGGCTGCAGTTATGGAACCGTTGCTCTGTACAAGGCAGTGGTTTCGAACAGAATGCAAAAAAAGATGTAATTTTTAATTGTTTTTGCATTTTTGACATTTTTACATGTTCTTAATGATTTTTCCAGTTGGATTATGTTACTAACTTACTTTTTTTCTCTTTTTTGGTGAATGTAGAAGGAGGATTATATACAGTGGAGCAAAGAGAGAGAGTGTGATTGGCTCTCGGTAGTGTTAGATGCTTTGACACATGCAGAGCGAGACACTCTTTAGAGGGCTAGTATTCTGAGGATTTCATAGGCTCCTCATGTTACTCCTTCTAGCCACATATTGTGTGACCTATTTTCATATTGAGATGCAGACCGGAATACCTTCTGGTTACCAAGCTCTAGGGGTGAGTGGACTATCACCCTTGAGGATGTTTATCGTATACTGAGAGTTTCGATTCTTGGGAGGTGGCTATCTCTTGAGACAGTAGGATCCAGGGATTAGATGATTCAGTGGGCCACCTATATGGGAGATGTTGTTGTCTCCGTGGGCTCGAAGAAGGGGGTGAAGGTCCATTCTATTGTTGATTCTCCTGTCCCTGTGATCTGTCAAGCTATCATGGGTATCTTGGCCTCGCGGTTGATTGGGGACAAGAGAGGGGATACTCTCTTATACTGTTGGGCTCCCATTATTGTACAGATTGAGGCCCATGGCCATGTTTACGCTTGGGGAGTAGACATTCTTGGGACCACCTACCACGATCTATATAGGGTGGTCAAATTATAGGGGCAGTCATTGAGTCACCCTACTCTAGTTATGAGTTAGGTATATGAGCGCATCATTCCCTATGGGAGAGGTGTACAGGTAGAGGATCCAGGGGCTGTCAAGGTAGCGAGGTAGATATGGATGACTATACTTAGGATGCCACATCAGCCGGTGGCTTTGCTAACTACTATAGATGTGGAGGCTACTCCTTATCAGACTATGGAAGGATTGTGGGGGGAGGAGGTGACTACATTGATTTCCTTCTCTACCACAACTCAGCTAGCAGACAGGATAGGGAGAGTAGAGATCCATCCCTTTTCTCAAGTCCCTTAGTAGTTTGGCATCCCTTATATTGATATGCTTCCTCTAGCAGGGCATTATATAGGTATTTTCATGAGGCCAGGGGAGATTCTACAGGAGATTGGGGTTGGACTATGGTTACTCTTGAAGTTCCCATTGCAACTAGGTGGGTGATTCGTGCCTGTCGGGAAGCTCGTGCTCCACTGGTGCCCCTACTTCAAATTGTGGCCGCTTCTACTCATAGTGGAGAGGAGAGAAAGCCTATCAATGTGGACTCTGATTCTGAGGAGTTTACATGAGGCGAGATAAAGGAGGAGACGAAGGGAGGTGAAACTGGTGGGACAGTCGAGGAGGATGATAGTGATTCTGAGTGGCATGACACTCAAGATATCTTAAGGGCCGAGATGGCAAAGGAGAGTGCAGAGAAGGTGACCCTGATCTCAGAGGATTTTCCTTCTCAGGACATTAGGGGATATGATGAGTATGTGGCAGCACATCACTTCTTTCCAAACTTGGGGGAGGTTCCACAGTCGGTGACAACGTCAGTAGCAGGCACAGATTATAGAGATCCCACCTGGATTCCTGGAGATTTGAGTGAGTTACTACTCTTTTACCGATTTTGTTTTAGTTAGAATTTGTTTAGTTGATATTACCCTTTTATTGTTTCGTTTGTTTTTTACTTTATTTTTAACAATTTTCTAACTTGTTATTTCTCTTATTTATTTATAGCAACTGCTGAGGGATGGTGAGACTTGATTCGATGGGTGTGTGTGGACACCCTATTACTCCCCTTGGAGAGTACTTAGGCTGAGCTTACTGAGGACGTGGGAGAGCCTTCACCGGCTGGTAGACATACTGGTGTGTTTTCCCCTGTCTGGAAGGTGGCGAAGTTGATGACCTCTCTTCATGCTGAGGTAGCTAGATATAGGACAGTTGAGCACTTAATGAGGAGGAGTCATTCTCACAGTGAGACCACAGCTATTGGCCATGATCATGATCCCTTAATTCATTCATAGCATCTTCGTAGCAAGAATCCTAGATGCGGTCGTGCACCCTCTGAGGGATCCCACAGGGATTGAGAGGCCATTTGTTCTTTTTGTAGTGATTTTTGCTAGATTTTTATATGGGTTGTTTTTGTATTTTCTGGGCTCATTGAGCGTTTTGACCATGCCTAGTGCATGATGGCATTGTATATAACACACAATTTATATATATATATATATATATATATATATATATATATATATATATATATATATATATATATATATATATATATGGATCTAGATATTCTTGTATCTAGAATTTTGTGATTCATTTCCCATGTGTACACTAGATGTTTTTAGAATCTTTGTTTTTATATGCTTTTCAAAATGTATGCAATGGATGACAAGTGATAAAAAAATTGAACATAATGCTTCTCTTTTATTTGTGTTTGTAATGCTGACACATGATGATGCAAACATATTGTAGTACTGAACTTTTGGCTTCTTTGGGCAATGTTCATTGCTTCTTCTTGTTTTAGCAAAACATGATAAATATATAGTGATAATGAGATGAACCTGCCCCACTCCTAACTCCAAGAAACTAATAAGATGTGAGGGATCAACACCAAGAGTTGGGAAGGGCATAAATTATATGAGTTTGGCCGGATGGAAATGATGAGAGAAATACAAGGCATTGATGGAAATCAAATTCAGACTTGCGTACTTACTCTTACTTGAAACTAATACAAAGTTCATAATGCAACTTACTTTCCAGTTTATCTAGACTTATATCCATGGATGGAAATTTGGTTGACAAAATCTGGTTTTGAGGATTTGATCTCTTTAGAACTTGGATACTTAACTTCACTTAATATACTTTGCTTTAAAATATTAGTATTCACTAATTTGCGTGAATGGACCCCCTACACCCTGCCTCATGCTACTGGTAGGAAGCATGGGCTCGTCACTGAAGGTAGGAAATAGGTGAGTAAGGGCACTTCTTTCCTTTCCCAACCTCGTATCACTAGTAAGAGATGCGGGATCATCACTAAAGGTTGGTGGGGTAAAGAAGTGTGTAAAATAAAATATTCTATTTTGTTTAGTATTTTTTATTTAATTTGACATTTCTGACTTATGATTTTGGAGTATCCTTGTTTCAAAGAGATGTATGAAGGATAGATCTGACACTAAGAGGCTTCTAGAACAGACCATAGGTAAGAACAACTTAACCAAGTAGAAGAGAATGAGTATGACCAAGTATGCAAGCCTTCATATGATTTTTGTCAAGACTTTGTCTGTCGAATTGATGAGATGATTTTGGAACAATTTGATGATATTATGAAAATTGAAGAGATATGATTTGAATGCTTTTGCCAATATTTTCATAAGCTTGTAATGAATTACTTAAGAATAAGTTCCTTGACCAAAAAATTTATGAAATGAGTGAATAAAATGAACTTAACTGAATGACCAATGCAATGCAGGTAGATATAAGATACAAATGGTGATGTTGATGACCTATGCGTAAAACCGTTTAAGATGCAAGGAATTGATAGTTTCATTGAATTCCTCACCTTCTAGTGTACACAAGAGATACACACCATTTTCATAGTCTTTCATGACTTGATATGGGCCCAACCACTTGGGCCAAAATTTCCTTCCTTCGTCAGTTTTCTTATCAATCCAGTTGTCTAGTCTTAGAGCTAGATCTCCCTCACGTATCTCACGTTCGTAGACTTTTTTGCTATATTGGTGAACCATTCAGTCGACATAAACACTATGTCATTTTGCTACATCGAGTCTGGCTTCGTTGAGACTTTCTAGCTGAGAGGTCGAGCTTCTCGATATCCCACTTCTCTCAAAATTCCCTGTAGTGAAATATGAAGATTGGGTATTTCGACTTCGAGTGGTAGAACCGCTTCCGCACCAAACACCAAAGAAACGGGGGTTTCCCCTATTGGTGTTCTAACTGATGTTTGGTAGGCACACAAAGCTGGAAAAAGATTTAAGTGCCAATCTCATTTATTTTCCTTAACGGTTTTTAGGAGAATAGATGTTAATGTTTTGTTTGTGGCTTCAGCTTGTTCGTTGGCTTGAGAGTAATAAAGAGAGGCCATATGATGGTTTATCTTGAATTTACTGCATAACTCGCGAACCTCATCATTCTTAAAGGATGTGCCATTATCTGGGATAATGAATTATGGGACACCGTACCTATAAATGATCTGATTCAAAATGAACTTAGCAATTACAGAACCTCGTATAGTGGTAAGAGGCATGGCCTCTACCCATTTGGTAAAATATTTTGTAGCCATGATTATAAATTTATGGCCATCTATTGACGAGGGAGAGAATTTCCCTATCAAATCTAGGCCCCACATGGAAAATGGCCATGGGGTTGTGATTGGTTGCAGAGCTTGTGCTAGCATGTGAATCTCGTGGGAGAATTCTTGGCATTTATGGCACTTGCGCACAAATTCTACTGCATCATGTTCCAAAGTGGTCTAGAAATAGCCCATCTAATGTATTTTTTGAGTAGTGGCGTGACCACCAAAGTGGCCTCTACATATCCCACTATGGGATTCGTAAACAATCTTTTTGGATTATTCTATGTCAACACATCTTAAAAGCATTCCATCGAAGGCTTTATGATAGAGA
The DNA here is from genome assembly GCA_019776745.2 of Taxus chinensis. NCBI lineage: Eukaryota > Viridiplantae > Streptophyta > Pinopsida > Cupressales > Taxaceae > Taxus > Taxus chinensis. Next base: position 148,199,403 of record CM034154.1, read on the forward strand.
ACTTGTTCTAAAATAACATATTTAGCAACGATAATGCATAACCACCTTCTCTGTTGCGATGTGGCACCTTCTAGGTACATATGATCCATGATAAAATTGACGATGCCAGTGTACTAATGACATATAGAGATGGGGGGTCTGGTTTCGAAAAAATATATGCATTCATCAGGAAATTCTAGATCTACCAGATTGCCTCCATCTAATGGGTTGTCAGCTAACTAGTCTATAATGATTTCTCCCTTAACAGATTTCTGGTTTACAAATGTTAATTCAAACTCACCCATTAAGGTTATGAAATGTCCATCCTTTTAGATAAAGACCCTTTCGTGAGGAATGTTCGTAAATGATATGTTTTTACAATGACCCTTATTTCTTGATTTAACATGTAATGTCTTAAGCATTTCATTGCGAAGACTATGGCAAGGCATTCTCTTTTTGCCTACGTATAATGTGTTTCATAATCAAGCAACATCCGGCTAATGAAATAGACTGCACGTTCTTGTTTATCATTGTCTTCTTAAGCCAACATGCAGGCTAGCGAGACATCAGTAGCCTGTGAATACAGGATCAAAGGGTGATCTGGTCTAGGAGGCATTAACATGGGAGGAGACAACAAGAAGCATTTAACTGCTTCGAAGGCTTCATGACATTCCTTCATCCAAATAATGTAGCAATCCTTTTTCAACAAATTGTTGATTGGATGAACAATAAAACTTAAGTCTGGAATGAACCTTTGAATTACACCAAATTTCCCAAGAAATGATCTGATACCAGAGTCATCTGATGGTGGAATCATTTCAAGAACAACCTGAATTTTGGCTAGATCGACATCAATCCCTCGTCACGTCAAATACACATTTTTCTAGGTTCAGTGTGATGCCATATTCGATCAATCATGAGAGAATGATAAGGAGTACTTCTGGGTGATCACAGTGCTTCTTGGCCTTTGCCAAAAATTCATCTATGTAGGACTCCACAATCTTATGAATAAGATCATGAAATATGTATGTCATTTCCCGATGGTATGTAGCACCAGTGTTTTTAAGACTGAATGGCATGACAACGTAACAATAAGTTCCCAAAGGAGTTATAAACGTGGTCTTGGCTTGATCCTGTTCAAATATTTTTATTTGATTATATCCCAAGAATCCATCCATGAGAGACAAAAGCTCAAATCCAGTTGTTGCGTCAACAATGATGTCAATGGATGGCAATGGGAAGTCATCTTTGGGGCAAGCTTTATTAATGTCCCAGAATTCTATGCAAATGTGTATCTTCCCATTCTTTTTTAGAACAGGGACGATATTAGATACCCATTGTGAATAGTTGATTGGTTTGATGAATCCCATTTGGAGAAGTTTCATTACTTATTCTTTCACTATGAGAACCACTTTTGGTTTCATTGGTCTTGATTTTTTTTAATTGGCTTTGCATTTGGTTTGGTGATAAGATTATGGACCACGATATGTGGTGTAATTCCCTTCATTTAGTTATAATTAAATGTGAAAGCCTTTTGATGTTCTTTGAGGATTTGAGTGTGTATTTCTATCTCTTCTGGAGTTCACAAAGATCCCAACTTCAAAATCTTTGGTTCTTCCTTCGTTCCAATATTTATGTCAATCGTTCCTTTGATTAAGGAAGTGTTACCTTCTTAAAATTCAGATTGGGCTGGAGGTAGTTCCAAACTTTCTCCATTCTCTATCTCATAGATATTGAGATTCTTTTACGGGGGAGATTCTATCATGGGATTTCCAAAATAGGAAGAGGAATGTGGGATTAGGGAAAAATCCACTATGTGATGAGTGAGATGTAGCTCCGCATAGGTATTTAGATATCCAAGAGTGACTCTATTGTTGTCAAAGTGATCTAGGATAGAAAACTCATTCTCAGCTTCTATATGTGTCAGGAGAGGGTTTGTTGGTATTTTTCGCACCAATGGTTTTGTACGAAGTGATACCATGAAATTTTTATTTTCCAACTCACTGCTTGGAGTGAAACATGAAGCTGAGGTTACTATTGAATCCATGAGAAGGTTATTTTCTCGTGGGATTACCTTGATTGATATGAATTTGAATTCTTTGGTTAGATCTAATACCGTTGTTTTATAGAGTTGTAAGTGTTCAGCTCTAGTCTCATATACCTCAGAGACTTGTTTTGTGACTAGTTACGAGTCTCCTAGCACTCTAATTTTATCAAGACTGATCCTTTTGGCTATGATGAGGCCAAGGAGGATGGCTTCATACTCATCCCCGTTGTTCGTACATTCAAAGTTTAACTTAAAGGAAAAAGGTAGGATCTTTCCCTCAAGAGAAGTAGAGATCACACCTACCCCGGCTCCAAAATGACATCTAGCTCCATCGAAGTAGAGAGTCCAATATTTACTTGGAAAAATGGATGTTGGGACATTATTCGGGTTTGTTTCTTTTGCCTTGGTTACTTCTACCATGCAAACTTTGTCTGCTAGAAGGGAACAAATTCCTAGGGTGGATCCCATACCCGTGGAATCAAATGATAGGAGAATTGGTAGATCTTTCTCTAGTAACTCGACATTTTTTGCGGTAGTCCCTAATGATACTATTTCTATGATGTTAGTTTCATTCTTAAGTGTTCGAATGCCTTTGACTAGATTCATAATTTCTAATTTTGTTGTAGGTATCAATTTTTCTTCTGGTTTTGAATTAATTGGTTTGTTAAGTTGATTCATTGGGAGTTCAAACTCAAAGTGAATGCTTGGTCTCTTCTTTAGGTCTTCTAGGTGTATATCGAATGGTTTTGGGTCACCTTGCGCCACGAATATTTTCCCTAGGTGTAAAAATCTTACTTTCTGGAATAATGTAGAAGGCATTGCCTTTATGTGGTGTATCCATTATCGACCGAGGATCATATTATAGTTGGTTTCCTGATCTCTAATATAAAATTTGGTTAGGACTGTCTTGGGTCCTAAGGTGACTAGTAATACTATAGTCCCAATTGAAGTTTCCTTGAGGCTATCATAACCTCTTAGCGTATTTCGTGTTGTGGAACAATTTTTTTCTCCATATCCTATCTTTTGAAGAAAAGTGAAGGGGACTATATTAACTTTTTCCCCATCGTCAATCATTGCACACTTAACATAATTATTGTAAACCCATACTTGTAAATGTAAGGTTGGGTCACCTCTACGTGTAATTTCAACGTCTATTTGCATTTTGTTTATGTCAAATATAAACTTAGTATCCCTATCTAGCTGCCCTGGAGGGTAGATATCAAAGTCTACGTAGTTTACTTGTGTTTCAGGAGGAGGAGTGATGTTAATTAGATGACCAAGACCTAATGCCTCTAAGAGAGCAGCCCTATGGGCAGGAGAGTTTTTCAACAAATTCAAGAAGGAAATGTGAGAGAAGGTCTTTGTTAAGTCATTAATTAGATCGTAACCACCTATGGGTTTTACCAATGTTTGTTGAATGTTGTCTGGTTCTAATGGATAGTTCAGAACTGGTTGAGAAGAATAATCTCATGTTCTTGTGATGGTTTCTACATGTAGCTTGGTATCTAACTCTACTAGACTAACTATCTTGGTTTGGGGTCAAGTTCCTAACTAGGGTGCGACAGGTGGATTTAATGAAGTTGAGGCTTCATGATCGTTATTTCCTATCATAACACCCTTGTTCATCCTATTTGGATTTAACCTGTTATTGTTGGAGTGATTTGGGAGTGGATCATTAATAATCTTGAGGGGAGATTGCTCCCATACAAGTGTTTGGTGTGGGTACTACAGAATCTGCTAAAAACATATCTATAAAGAGTTGTCTTTTCTCTTTTGGCAAACGTTTCATGAATTTATTGTAGTTGCAGAAATTCCTAGTATCATGGCCTTGAATCTTGTGGAAACCATAATACGAATTGGGATTATAGTTTCGAGGTTGTTGGTTTGAAACCTGTTGTGGTCCGAAACTCTGATTAAGTTGTTGGTTGGTAAAGTTAAAATTTTGAGGTTGTTGCCTTTGGTTTTGATTCTGATATATAGTTGGGTTTCGATTTGGACCTTGTGTCTAGAATTTCCATTGTTGTTGTTGTTGTCGTGATGGATGATTAAAATCTACCGCGTTGATTGTTAATGGGTGATGAAATGTTTACAATGTTTTCCCTTTTAACCTGGTTTTTCACTCTATCTATTATAACCTCGTGGTTTTTGTTAAGAATCTTGGGTCCTTGATTGGTATTAATGGTATTAGGATAGTTCGCAGTGTTTTGATTGGGAGTGATAAATTTCACATTTGTTCCATGTGTCTTACAACCGTTGTCTATTGCCTCTTGATCTATTCAGAGAGCACTCTTAAGTAATTCATCATAATTCCTTAGTGGGAACTTCTAGACTTCTTCCTTTATCTCTCTGTTGAGAGAATGAAGGAATAAGTCACATAGTTCCATCTGATCCATGTTTGGAGCACTCACTGAATAATAGAGGACTGTACGCCATCTTTGAATGAAGTGAGCAGCAGATTCATTGTGCTCTTGTTTAATATGCAAGAATTCCCTGATCCCTGTTCTCAATAATTTGTTCATGTCAAAATCTTTTATGAATTCTGATACAAGTTTTTTGAATGATTGTATTGAGGCTTCGGGTATTCTATAATACCAATCAAGGGCAATACCCTCTAAGGTTTTAGGGAATATCTTAGCAACAACCGCATCCCAAGGGAGTAATTCTCGAATGACCATGGCATAGGCCTTGATATGTGCATTCATATCTCCCTCCCCTTGGTATTTGGGAAAATCGAGAAGAGGTCTTGGAAGCATGACACTTCATATGGTGAAATATAGAGGCTCTTTATATATTCTGAGTAAGTTCCTACCGCATAGGTTTCGACCATTGATGGTGCCTGGTGAGGGGGTGGAGGTGGAATGGGTTGTTGATATGGCATAGTATATGTATTTGCAGGGACATAAGGAAATCCTTGTGGTTGAGTGAACATCCTGGGAGAGGAGAACATGTCTCCCTGTGGTGATTTTGAATAAATATTTAAGTAGGGAGGAGCATTACTCTGGTATGGGTTGTTTGGTGCTAAGCTGAGAGGTATCATACTTTAAACTAGAGCGGCGTTTAAAAATGTGGTTCTAGTTAGTGTTTTTTGTGGATGGTTATACAAATATTGAGGAGGCATGCCCAACGTGCATGTTCCTGTGAGGAGGTCAACTTGGCTGGGATGATGTAGAGGAATGGAAGTTCCTGCTTGCCCAAAATGTGAGTTTTGATTTTCTTGAGAAAGTTCTAATACACTAACCTTCTCAACTAAGGCTGAGATGACCTTGATTGGTGAAGACATAGTATTTTTCCTTAATGGAATTTTTTGTATACCTTGAGGTTGTAGAGGTGTATGGTACCCTACTATGAATTGATCATTACCCTGCCAAGCTTCACCAAGAGTATTTCCCATAGGTGGAGGAATGGGGATGTTTTCTTGGAGCGAGGTATCGGGTTGTGTTTGTAAACTTCCTATAGGTGGGTACATGTTTTGGAAGCATTGTTCTCTTCTAGCATAGTGCGCTAAATACTCTTCATCCAAAAATGGGAGTGGATCTGACTATCTATTGATTTGTGGTCTGAGAAAAACCTAAGGAGATGAAATGGATTCTCCAGTAAACTTCATATTGTTAGATCCTGAGGGCTCTGGTTGTTACATTTTTGTGATCTGATCCAACTCCACAATTTGAAATGAAGAACTAAAGCTAGTTCTTTGAGGAGGAGTTTGGGATGACAAGTAGTTACCTGAATATTTGTCACCCCATGCAGAAATCGAGGGTGACGGTTGTCTATTCATTTGATCATAATATGCATTGAGACCTAAGAGAGGTCTGCCATATGTGTCATATCTCGACATATTTGGGGGTATAAATATACCCGCATAATAATGAGAAAGTGCAAAGGTGGATGAAAGAAAAATAAAATTAAAAAAAGAACACTTGTTTGTTTGACATTGGGTTCACCAAATTTGTACGATAGAAAAGTGACATGCGAGTATGGAAATCTGCAAGTAGCCCTTCTTCGTACCCAACCTCCTGAGGTCATGCCGAGATAGCCGATGGAAATGAAATATATGTGGATACAGACAAACTAGTTGGGAAATCTTATATTCTCAACATGTAATAATGGGATCTGTGAGTCTAAGGCAAAGAAATCTCTCCTAACTTGAATTGGTATAATGGATCATTCAAATATAATAACTGCTCAAAGGCTCCAATCAATGTTGAGCTCTGCCGAGATCCTATCTATTGGTTGTTGGATACGTGGAAAGTGACCTATAGGTGCTTCGTGTATATTTCCAAACAAGGTCATGGAAAATGGTAGCGAGAGGTGTAGTGGATTTATAGAAACTATGTGTGGTTTTCTGGTCTAACCCAGAAAATATTAGCTTGATTGGCTTCTATATTTAATGCGGAGAATTTTGTTATGATATCTGGTGGGAGAGGTGAAGATCTAAATACCAACATAGGTAAATTGGTGTCAATGCTTAACTGATTAATAGGCCTATTGGGTTGTGGGACCTGGGGATCGTAGCCATGAGTTCGTGGTTGTTTTGGACTTGTTATGGTCATATGAAGAATCAATCTCTCCTTTCGACTATCCAATAGTCATAAGCCTTTTTGGCTTCTATGTTTAATACCAGAAGTTGTGCGATCTTCTCAGAATAACTTACGGGTGTTCTGGCAACTTGTATACGTAACCCTATGTCTATGTCAATGAGAAGTTCTCCTACATTTGGCTATGGGACTAATGGATCACAACCAAATATTTGTTCTCTTTCGGGTTCTTGTATGGTCATGCTGATATCCTATTAAGGTAATCTATAGTTGGGTTTACTTGACCAGAATGTATATGTTTTGTCATCTTCGATATTCAATTGCCTCAATTGTTCACTAACTGTTTGTGGGTTTATTGTCGTTTGAAAGACCTGAATCCTAACCCCTTGATCTATATCCACTAATGTTGTGAAGATATTGTTAGTGCAAAATCACATCACCCCTGGACGCTGATCAGATTTCTAGGTTGATCACTCTAGCATCCAGTGTGATTGCACAACATGGAATCCTTTCCCCAAGTGTGGGACTTGCAAAAATGAGAAAGGAATCTCCAGAGAAGGCTGGTTCCTATTCCTCTATTCAGATGCACACAAAAACGCAGAGGTTTTACTCAAAACCTAATCTAATCTGCCAAGGAGATAGGGTAAGAAGATGCATAAAAATAAACCTAAGCTAACAGAGGTGATGCACCGAGGAATGAAGAACATCTATCTTGCCAAAACAACACAGACCATTCAAATGTGATGCAAGATCATGCACAGATAGTAAAATTTGCAATGAAAGACCAGGAGGATGCAAATGAACACAGAGAGGGTTGAGAATCATCCACAGACATGCATTACTTGCTCCAAAGATTGATACAATACACTACAAAATGCCAAGAGGTAGAGTCGCATTACAGTTTCAAATGGGAGGTTCGAACTCCAAAAATTCTCCTGATAGAGAGAAGAAGGGAGGAGCAAAACATGAAATGTTCGACCTTTAGAAGGAAGCCCCTCCTTACAATATATAGGAAGAATGAGAGAGGGAAGAGAGAGGAAATCCAGATCTATCCCAACCACTTCTAGGTTGCATTTAACTCATCTCATTATGACAGAAGCGGCGAATCCTCGCAAGACGGTGAACTGTCTAGCAGAAACGGCGGACTGTCTGTTGTCTTAAAGCTGGTTGTTCAAATGTTACTTCTTTCTATTATTACGTGCCAGAGGTGTTTCTCAATTTTCTCACTCCAAACTAAACCAAAATGTAATACTGACCTTGGAATCGTGTAGAGAATTTCACCAGCTTTCCATTGATATAAAGAACATGAAAATCTGAGCTCTGAATCGAAAGATATGGCAATCTGAAGATTTAGGGCAAAAAACAGGCGAAAAATGGGTCGGCGGGAAAATATTTGAGTTTTTCCAACACACTGCCACTTGGATGACACGTGTCAGACTCTGATTCATCCACGGGTTCATTCTCTAAAAATTCCTTTCCGGCCTTTAAACTTGGACACGTGGCACTCTTTTATTGGTTCAAGCCTGAGGGGCGCACTTAGAAACTTTTCAACCTTCTGACACGTGGCACGTTTTGATTTGTTGGCGGCTCTTCCAGGTCTTTGCGTCCCTCGCGCATTTTTAGCCTGGATGTCGCAAACCGTCTGGGAAAAATTTCTCCGATCTGCCTGATTCGGGCTTCCTTGTCCCTCTTTGAGGTGAAGACACGTGGCGAGATTCCATTTTCTCTCGGATCCTTTGGCTTTTCGCGTCCCTCGCATACCTTTGGCCCAGATGTCCTAAACGAAAGTTCCCTATTTCATCCGAACCGGCCAGTTCACGTCCTCCACCTACTTTTGTCCCAACTGTCCCGGACTGCCTGGGACAAATTTCTCTGAACCGCCTGAAATGGACTGACTTGCGCCAAACCGGCCGATCCGCGTCTTTCGCGTACTTTGGGTCCAACTGTCCCAGACCACGCGAAACAAGACTTAGGCAATTTTCTTCATTTTTTCGGCTGGTTCGGCTTTTCGCACCCCACGCGTCCCGATGTCCCAACTATCCTGGATGCTGCGCAGACCACCTAGCGGCTTTTCAGCCGATTCGTGCCCCAACGTCCCAACTGTCCCAAGTGTTTCCTGGGCTAGGACTTAGCCAATTTTTGCAATTTCTTCAGCCCCGAGCTTTGTTTTGCATGTTGTCAAATTTACCCTGGGGGTGAATTTTGGATAAAAATTTGGTGACTCAGCGGGGTCATCTACCTGCTAGGTAGAAGATCAATGGCCTGAAGCAATCCATTGGGCATGGAGTCATCAAATATTCTGTTTAGAACCTCAACTAACTTAGAATGTGCAAGGAGGAAGATGGAATATCATCTGATGGAAGCAAGGACTGCAAAACATCTCCATGGACAGCAAGTTATGCCAAAGCACTTAGGGAAAACGAAACTATCCTACAGCAAAACAATGTGCACAAGCACTTAGAGGAATGAAAATCTAATCTAATATTTACAAGGTGGTAAATTTCACTCTAGAAGCAACGCTTGAGATAGATTCCATTGACTGGAATCTGAAGTTCTTCACCATCCAATGAGGCCAATTGGAAAGCATTGTTGTTCTTGCACTTCGTGACCATGTATGGGCCACTCCAAATGGCATCAAATTTTGAATTCCTTCCCGGTTTTTCTCTATCCACATCCCATTTCAACACTAGATCTCCAACTTGGAAGGATCTATCCTTGGCCTTCCTATCAAAGGTCTTCTTGATCAAAGCTTGATCCTTTTCCATTGTTTGGGATGCCTGATTTCTGATCTCTTGCAGCTCCATCAACTCTGCATACCTCACCTCTATGGGCTCAAACTCTAGCAACTCCAGCTGCTTCATGAGTTCCAATGTTGGCAACTCAAGTGACATGGGCAAGATTGCTTCTCTTCCATAGACAAGCCTGAATGGAGAGTTACCTATGGATCCCTTGGGAGTTATCCTGTCAGCCCATAAGGCTGATTTCATTTTGGTATGCCAAGACCTCTGATTCTCGTCAAGAGTCCTCCTAATGATCCTCAACAAGTTCTTGTTTGTAGACTCAGCCTGGCCATTACCTTGAGGGTAATAGTTTGATGAAGTGCTTAGGTAGATCCCGTTCTTGACAGCCCACTCAGTCACCTTAGATCCAATGAATGCCAATGCATTATCAGAGATTATTGTAGCAAGTACACCAAATCTGGTTGTTATCCCCTCATAAAAGTCTAAGATGCTAGACTCATTTGCCTCCTTGAGTGCTACTGCTTCTGTCCATTTGGTGAAATAGTCCGTGGCTGTCAAAATCCATTGGTGCCCTTGGCTTGAATTGGGATTAATGACTCCAATGAAGTCCAAACCCCATTGCATGAATGGCTGGTCAACTGAGATTGGATGTAATGGAAGGGCAGCAAGTCTCTCTTTTCCTGTGAAGAACGCACAATTCTTACACCTCTTGATCCATGCATAGTAATCACTGAAGATTTTAGGCCAATAATAACCAGCCTTCATGATTTTTAGAGCTATCACTCTTGGTGCAAAATGACCACCAGCTGGTCCACCATGGAACTCTTCCAACACCCTTTGAATCTGATTTGTGCTAATGCATCTCAGCAGCACTCCATTCACATCTTTCTTGAACAAAACTCCATCAACAATGGCATATGGGGCAGCCTGCAATCTGAAGTGTCTTCTTTGGGTCTTATTCATCTCCGAAGGGCATAGGCCTGTGCCTAGGAAGTGTATAATACCTTGGGTCCAGCAAGGAGTGGGGGTAGCATTGTCTTCTTCTTGATTGCCACTTGGCTCATGGCTGTCCTGGACTGTCAAAACAGCCTCTTCTTCATTGCATACTTCTTTTTGCTTCCCCAAAACCAGCTACTCACACAATCCTTTCCCTCTTACCAGCTTGGTGATCTTGATCTCAATGTCATACTCCATGACATGGGTGATTCAACCTGCCCTTTTCTCATTCAAATCCTTGTTTAGAAGGATGTCCTTGACTCCCACATGAGAGACCAATAATTGGATCTTGTTGTTTGAGACTAGGTGCTTGAATTTCTTTAAACTCCTGGTCATTGCAAGTACATGCTTTTCAATGAAAGAGTACCTAGTTTCGTATTACTCCAAGCCTTGACTGAAGAAAGCAACTGGTTGTTCTAATCCTTCTTTGTTTTGTTGTGTCAGGATTGCAGAAACTGTGTCTCCACCACCAAAGGCATATAGCATGAAACCCTTGGAGAATTCTGGATTGACGAGAGTGAGGGCTTGAGATATAGCCTCTTTTATTGCCTCAAAACTTGCCTTGCCTTCAGATGTTCACTTAAATGCCATGCTCTTTTTTAACATCAGTGTTATTGGCTTTACGAGAGCTGCAAAGTTTGGAACAAACCTGCGGACAAAATTGATCCTTCCCAAGAAGCTTTGAAGAGCCTTCTTGTGACTTGGCAATGGCAACGCTCGAATTACTTCAACTCTTTCTGGGTCAATTGTCAATCCCTATTTTGAAACAATATGGTCTAGAAGTTTTCCCTCATGAGCCAGGAATATGCATTTTTTGGGATTCAATGATACCCCAAATCTTCTACACCTCTGAAATACCTGCCTCAGATGAAAGAGGTGATCTACTGCATTTTTGGAGAATACAGTGATGTCATCAAGATATATCAGAACTATTTTATTGATCAACCCCTTGAATGCCATATCCATTGCCCTTTGGAAAGTGGCTCTAACATTTGATAGGCCAAATGGCATCTTCTTGTAGGCATATGTGCCCCATTTGGTGGTGAAGGCTGTCTTGAACTGGTCCTCTTCCTTTACCATAATCTGATTGTAGCTTGAGTAGCCATCAAGTAGTGAAAACCTCTCGGAGCCAGCCACAACTTGCAATATTTGCTCCATGGAAGGGAGTGGGTAATGGTCCTTGAGAGAGGCTCTATTCAAGTCTCTAAAGTCAACACACAATCTGATCTCTCCACTCTTTTTTCTGACTGGAACTAAGTTGGCAACCCAACTAGAATGCTTGATTGGGAATATGATCCTTGACTCAATCAGCTTGTCCAATTCTTTCCTCATGAGAGGCTCCATGTGTGGATTGACTGGTCTTTGTTTCTACTTGACAGGCTTAGTATTTGGATCCACTTCAATAGTATGCTGAGCTAAGTTGGGATTGAAACCCTTCAAGTCTTCATAGCTCTAAGCAAACACGTCAGGGAACTCTTGACATAGCTGTATGAACTCATACCTTTCTTGTTCAATTGTCATCCTTCCAATTTGCAATGGTTTGTTCTCCTTTACCAATATGGATATTGAATCCTCTCTCTTGACCTGAATGTTTGCTTTCTCCTTTCTAAACTGATCATTGGGGTTAAAAATGGACTCCAAAGTGATAAGTCCCTTGGGCATCTTGTCAGTTCTCAGCTGCATCACTTGGTCACCATATTGTTGTTCCAACTTTTCTTGATTCTTAGATGAGAACTCAGCTTCTTCTTGCAAGAAGTGGATGATTTGCTGGTCATTTTCAAACACTTGCCAACTGACATTGTTATCCGGCACTGAATGCCTCACAATCACATGGATGTTTGGCTATACCTTGTCTTGTTGAATACTTTCCACAATGTCAAAGGTTGCCCCTACTGCTGCAAGCCTGTCAGCAGCTTGATTCTCTTTCCTAGGAATGGATTTGATGTCAAAACCCTCAAAATCTTCCATGAGGTCCCACACCCTATTCTTGTAGCACTTGAGTAGATCATTCTTGGCAGCATGTTGTCCCTTGACCTGATTTACAATCAATTCACTGTCCCCAAAGACTTGCAAGTTCTTTATTTTCTTCTTGATTTCCCAATGCATCCCTTGCACCAAGGCTTCATATTCAGCGGTGTTATTGGAGCATGCAAACTGAAATCTAAAAGCTGAATAGTACTTTACTATTTGAGGTGAAACAAGTACGGCTCCACCTCCTGCACCTTATCTACTCCTTGATCCATCAAAAAACAGCTGCCATACCTCATTGTCATCCTTGTGGTTTGGCTTGGTGATGCTAGGAATAGGCTGATTTTCTTCATGTATGCAATAGACCCCTAGCTCAGATTCTTCCACTTCTTGATAAGGATCAAATGCATGTATCTTGTTTTCCCATTCATCAAGAGTTAGATCCGGGATGCTTCCAACCTTGGTGTCAGCCTCATCAGTGCTTGGGTGGTCTTCTTGATCAAATGCTGAACAATTGGCATTAATCTGACTTGGAGTGTAAGGCTCAATATGGAAGTTTGCAATAGGTTCTGACCTGATTGTAGCTTTGGTTCCATACCTCCTTCTAAACAGTATGTGTGACCAATCAGCCAACAAATATCCTCCAATCTTGGCTGTGAAGTCTCTTGACAAACATAGGGCAAAGAGTGGTGGAAGGTCTATAACCGATACATCTTGTGAAACAACAACATTTGGACATGCATGAGGCTTAAGTTTTTAATCACTCCAACTGTTGCTACTGCTGTCCCATCTAGCTGCACTACCCCTTTGGATATTGTTTCATACTGGAGCCCTAGCTGATCAGCTATTTGTTTAGGCATTACTGAGCTACTTGCCCCGGAGTCTATCATGCAATTGTGTACTAGCTGATTTCCAATGATTAATGAAACATAGAAAGGAGGGGGCTTCAACATTTTACCTTGTTGTTCTCCATGATTTCCCTCAGGCTGGGCAGCATTTGTAAGCACTTTGTTTTGCATTTGTTGATTCGAAGTTGGCCAGTCCTTCATGGCAGCTTGCAGCAGATCTCTTTGGCCTGGGATGGATAGGGATTCCCACATTGATATATTGACATTTGTCTTCTTCATCTGATCAATGATACTGAATGGGGATGAAGGATCTCTTTGTTGTCCCTTTTCTTGTACATTCACTCCTTGCATGTGGGCAGCAACAACTGGTATTTGAGTTGGCCTAGGGGTTGTTCTTGGCTGCCCTTGTGCATTTGAAATTGGATTTTGCTTGCCAACCATTTGTGGAATCATAGAAGGTTGTCGATTGGTTGGGGCTAATGGCTGTTCTTCACCCAAATTCCTCCTTTTTGACCTTTTTTTGGCTGCAACACCTTGAGAAACTACCTGGTTCATGCCACAAAAATCCTCTGCTTGCCAATTTACCAATGTGGTGTCATTTGGGGCTGATTGCTATTGGAATGTTTCTTGTTGTTGGCTGTTTTCCTGACTGCTCTCACCCTCCACACTAGTAGTTGTCACCATTAATGCTTGATTCAAAGCACCATTGAAGCACATGGATTGATTATGAGGCTCATTACATGGAAAACACCAATCATACTCCTGGGCAATGTTTTTTGTGTTGGCACCAATGCCTTAGAGGCAGATATGACATTTGGATTATAGGGCTGAAATGGTCTATTGGCAGGAGGCCTCGTTTGATTCATATTTGCAGCTGGATTAGGTGGCCTTTGTGGTTGGTATGGCTGCCTTTTAGGCTGAGCTTGGGGTTGATAAGAAGGTCTAAAACCTTGGGCCTGCTGCCTTTTGAGAGTAACCAGCTCATTGCCTAGGTTTTGCAATTGCTTCATGACTTCTTGAAGCTCATTTAGGGCACTTGGAGATGAAGTGGAAGCTTCATTTGAACTCTGATTTCTAGGAGTGGGAGAAGGAGCCAAATTAGGTGCTTGATTGGTGTTTGGACTCTCTAAACTTGGAAACAGTGGCATGGGAGGTCTAGGGGCAAGTTTGCCAGCTTGGATCAAACAATTTTCAGCCCTAATGGCAATGCTATAAGCCATAGGGATAGTTATGCCTCCCATGGACTGAATCAACATAGAAATATCAGAATTTAGAGCTTTGAGATAGTAGAGAAAAGCACCTTCTGCTGTTGGCCTGACTGCCACTGGAATTCTCTCCCAAGTCTTTTGAAATCTGAAGTTAAAATCGCGGTCAGCAGCTCATTGGGAGCTCTCTTGATGGTTGTCAGCTACTCCAAAAGAGACAAGTTGTCTCCCTTTTCTCCAAATTACTCATGAAGTGCTATACACAGCTGATTCCAATTTGTGATAGAACCAGCTCCAAGGCTCCTAAACCATTGCAATGCTTTACCTTTGAATGAAGATGCCAGTAACTTGACAGCCACTTGCATCTCATTGATTTCATGGATTGCACAAAGGTTGGCAATATCTTTAACATGATCACCTGGAGTAGTCTGATTTTCTCCAGTGAAGTAGGGAATGTTCTTCAAGGCTGCAATAGGAATTGGATGTTGTGCATTGAGGGCAAGTGGGCTGCTGCCTGTGAAGTTGACATAGGGGTTGTTTTGTGCCATTCTAATTGGTCTTAAAACCCTTGTTGACTGAATGAAAGGCCTATCAGGTGGAGGAGTCGAGAGAGTTCTATTTGGTGGAGATGGAGACCTTTGAATCCTTCTTCCTCTTTGCCTTCTTCTTGGAGATAATTGTAAGTATTCAAACAACACTTCTTCTTCTCCAACTCTTGACCTTGTGGTGACTCTTCTCATGAGTTTTCAGGCCTGCACTGCTGAAACCAGTTGATTCTTCCTAGTGGAGTCGCCAGATATGCAAATAATAGCTCTTTTCCAAGCAAGAAAACTGCAGCAGATGCACATCAACTTTGCTGCAATAAAAATGAGACCTCTAGGTCCCACCTGGCGTGCCAAAACTGTTAGTACAAAATCACAGCACCCCTGGATGCTGATCAGATTTCTAGGTTGATCACTCTAGCATCCAGTGTGATTGCACAACATGGAATCCTTTCTCCAAGTGTGGGACTTGCAAAAATGAGAAAGGAATCTCCAGAGAAGGCTGGTTCCTATTCCTCTGTTCAGATGCACACAAAAACGTAGAGGTTTTACTCAAAACCTAATCTAATATACCAAGGAGACAGGGTAAGAAGATGCATAAAAATAAACCTAAGCTAACAGAGGAGATGCACCGAGGAATGAAGAAAATCTATCTTGCCAAAACAACACAGACCATTCAAATGTGATGCAAGATCATGCACAGATAACAAAATTTGCAGTGAAAGACCAGGAGGATGCAAATGAACACAGAGAGGGTTGAGAATCATCCACAGACATGCATTACTTGCTCCAAAGATTGATACAATACACTACAAAATTCCAAGAGGTAGAGTCGCATTACAGTTTCAAATGGGAGGTTCGAACTCCACAAATTCACCTGATAGAGAGAAGAAGGGAGGAGCAAAACAGGAAATGTTTGACCTTTAGAAAGAAGCCCCTCCTTACAATATATAGGAAGAATGAGAGAGGGAAGAGAGAGGAAATCCAGATCTATCCCAACCACTTCTAGGTTGCATTTAACTCATCTCATTATGACAGAAGTGGCAAATCCTGGCAAGACAGTGGACTGTCTAGCAGAAACGACAAACTGTCTGTTATATTAAAGGTGGTTGTTGAAACGTTACTTCTGTCTATTATTACGTACCAGAGACGTTTCTCAATTTTCTCACTCCAAACTGAACCAAAATGCAATATTGACCCTGGAATCGTGCAGAGAATTTCACCAGCTTTCCATTGATATAAAGAACGTGAAAATCTGAGCTCTGAATCGAAAGATATGGCGATCTGAAGATTTAGGGCAAAAAACAGGTGAAAAACAGGTCGACGGGAAAATATTTGTGTTTTTCCCACGCACTGCCACTTGGATGACACGTGTCAGACTCTGATTCATCCACGGGTTCATTCTCTGAAAATTCCTTTCGGGCCTTTAAACTTGGACACGTGGCACTCTTTTATTGGTTCGGGCCTGAGGGGCGCACTTAGCAACTTTTCAACCTTCTGACACGTGGCACGTTCTAATTTGTTGGCGGCTCCTCCGGGTCTTTATGTCCCTCACATTTTTTTGGCCCGGATGTCCCAAACCATCTGGGAAAAATTTCTTCGATCCGCCCGATTCGGGCTTCCCTCTCCCTCTTTGAGGCGAAGACACGTGGCAAGATTTGATTCGCTCTCGGCTCCTTCGGCTTTTTCACGTCCCTCACGTACCTTTGGCCTGGATGTCCCAAATGAAAGTTCCCTATTTCGTCCGAACTGGCCCAGTTTGCATACTTTTGTCCCAACTGTCCCGGACTGCCTGGGACAATTTTCTCCGAACCTCCTGAAATGGACTGACTTGCGCCAAACCGGCCGATCCGCGTCTTTCGCGTACTTTTTGTCCAACTGTCCCAGACCACGCGAAACAAGACTTAGGAAATTTTCTTCATTTTTTTTGGCCAGTTCAGCTTTTCGCGCCCCACGCGTCCTGATGTCCCAACTATCCCGGATGCTGCGTAGACCACCTAGCAGCTTTTCAGCCGATTCGTGCCCCGACGTCCCAACTGTCCCAAGTGTTGCCTGGGCTAGGACTTAGCCAATTTTTGTAATTTCTTCAGCCCCGAGCTTTGTTTTGCATGTTGTCAAATTTACCCTGGGGGTGAATTTTGGATAGAAATTTGGTGACTCAGCGGGGTCATCTGCCTGCTAGGTAGAAGATCAGTGGCCTAAAGCAATCCATTGGGCATGGAGTCATCAAATATTCTGTTTAGAACCTCAACTGACTTAGAATGTGCAAGGAGGAAGATGGAATATCATCTGATGGAAGCAAGGAATGCAAAACATCTCCATGGACAGCAAGCTATGCCAAAGCACTTATGGAAAACGAAACTATCCTAAAGCAAAACAATGTGCACAAGCACTTAGATGAATGAAAATCTAATCTAATATTTACAAGGTGGTAAATTTCACTCTAGAAGCAACGCTTGAGATAGATTCCATTGACTGGAATCTGCAGTTCTTCGCCATCCAATGAGGCCAGTTAGAAAGCATTGTCCCAAATGAAAGTTCCATGTTTCGTCCGAACCAGCCTGTTTGTGTCCTCCACATACTTTTGTCCAAACTGTCCCGGACTGCCTGGGAAAAGTTTCTCCGAACTGCCTGAAATGGACTGACTTGCGCCAAACCGGCTGATCTGCATCTTTCGCGTACTTTTGGTCCAACTGTCCCAAACCGCGCGAAACAAGACTTAGGCAATTTTCTTCATTTTTTCGGCCGGTTCGCCTTTTCGTGCCCCGTGCGTCCCGATGTCCCAACTGTCCCAGATGCTGCACAGACCACCTGGTGGCTTTTCAGCCGATTCGCGCCCCAACGTCCCAACTGTCCCAAGTGTTGCCTGGGTTAGGACTTAGCCAATTTTTGCAATTTCTTCGGCCCTAAGCTTTGTTTTGCATGTTGTCAAATTTACCCTGGGGGTGAATTTTGGATAACAGATATTTGGCTGAGGTACTACCGGTTCGAATACGTAATCCTTGGGCTCTCTGAGTCCCATAATTGTCATGCAAGAGATAATCAAACTTTAACTTAAATAAGTAAACTAACTATGAAATATATATCTATACTATATTTTTATTCCTTTTATTTTTGTATTTTCAATGATGCATATTTGAATGAAATTTAAAGAGCAGCTATTCTAATATATTCAGTTAATAAACAATTAATCTAATAACAGAATTGAAAAACAAGCAAGTTATCCTGATATAGCTATTTGCCTGTGTGCTTGTGAATTTATCTTAAATATTTAAATAACTAACTAATTTAATCGAAAGACCTTCAATCTTACCTTAGAAGTGAGGAATAAATCATAGCTTCTCAGAATCTATCATTCCCCACAGCTTCCCCGGTAATACTAAAAGTAAGCTTTCACTTAAATAAAATGATTTGTTGCTATATTTGATATATTGTAACTACAACTTTTATAGTTCAAACCTGGAGTTTTATAGAACAGTGGTAAATCCAGTTGTGTCATGACTTGTCCCCTCAGTGTGATCTCTTTGTTCCTTTGTGTTCTCATGAATCTAGAAAAGCATGAATGTGATAGCGTCAACAGAAGAAGATACTCGAACAATGGAAGCTTGGATATAAACTGAATAAAATGCAAGTAAGAGAGGGATAGTGCAAGTGAACAGAGCTTGACTATGCAATTCCTAGCAGGATTTATTGTAGGGATACAATGTAAATACACTGAGAATTCTAGGATCTATTTCTTGAGACAAAACAACAACCTACAGCTCTAAGATTATCAAATGAATTCTAATCTAGAACTGAAACTGTCTTATGCTAAGTTGACTGTGTAGGATAGCAATGGAGAGAAATGAAAGTGTGAAAATCAATGATTTCCAAACCAAAAAGAGAAGAAAGGAGCCTTGAACTAAGAGGCTGAGAATTCATCTAAAATCTAACATATTGAAACCTATGGGAGAACTTGAAAACACACTGAATAGTAATTCATAAAGGGAGAGGGGCCATTTGCTTGAGGACAAGCTGGGTATTTATAACATTTGGATTTACCAAAGGGTAATTCTAAATTGAACTCTTCTATTATCAAACAAAGAGAAATCACTATTTACCAAGTAGCCAAAACATAAATGCAAGCTTTAGTGGTTGAGAAATGTGGGTGAAATTTGAATTTTTACGTTTGATGAAATCGTTGGAACATTCTAGAAAATGCGCACAGGACCACCGCCCTGTGCAGGGTGTCGGTTACAGGACCATTGCCCTGTCTTGGGCGGCAGTCATGAGACCACCGCCCAAGTAGGGTAGCGGTCTTGTAACTTAAGACCAAAATGTAACGAAAAAGGTGGCAGAGGTCAAAACAAAGCATGCAAAGGCTGGAAAAAGAATTTCAGGATGCAAATGTATAATCAGCTAGCTTTCTTGATTCTGAACACCTTGCGAAGATATCTAAATCATCATTGGGGTTTCCATAACCTCTTTTTGGTAGTACAATACCTACATTTTTGGGTACGTACAAGAACCTCAAAAGTCACTGGGGTACCCTAGGGTGCACCTTGGTCTGATAAAATCTCCAAAATAGGTTCTTAAAGGGTCAGAAGGTGGTTTGAAACCCTTGTTGTGTGTCACATCAGGTTCATTCTCCTATGTTGTATGTCACTAATAATTAGATTTAGTATAGAGACCTACAATAAGACAAGTAGGAAGTATCACAACCCTAAAAAAATATGCAAAATGAATGGATTGAACTAACCTCATCTGCCACAATATTGGGCTTACTAAACTGAGTGGTGCACTACATTTTGGGCCCAAATATATTTCTAGTGAGTGTGTGCATATCGTATCCTATGTTCTCTTATGCCAGTCACACTTTGTGAAGTAGCAAGAAATATCTAAATATAGAAAATGTAATAGAATGTGTGTATGGAATAGAATAGAATCCTCCCCCTATGAAGCCTGATGTAGACTTCCTAGCTGTCATAGCTTTGATGCATGGATCTATATGGATGTAAATTCAATAGCAATGGATGTAACTCTATATGGAGTGATAGTAGTATGATGATGTTTAGGACCCTCATTATGGTCTCATAACTTTATAGTTATAGGGTTCTCTTGATCTGATATCGTAATTAACCTTGACATGGCTCGACTAGAGAAAAATATAAGGATGGAAAAATGGATAGAAAGAGCCCAAAAGAAGTGGCGGGAAATTAGAAACATAGGATTCGGGGTGCCCAATGTGGGACTAGAGGCACCCCGATGGTGCACCCCAACACTACGGCCTGGATGCCCCATCTAATTTTGGGGCTTAGAATGATGGGGGTAAAGTTGTCGAAACAGACTGGATCATGTAGATAAAAGTACGTGCAGAAATGACAAAAATAAAAGTATAAGATAAGGATGGCCAAAAGGTGGGGATTAATTATTACTTTCTTCACTTGAAGAACCTTCTAAATAGTAGTATAATACTAGGCTAAATAATATCTAAAGTGCATGATTTTGTGTCTACATTTTTCCCCCACTTTATGTTGGTGAGATGGAAATGCTTGGTAACATAAAGTAGATAGAAATGCGTACCTGATATCCATGTAAGAGTGTAGAAGAAGACATGTTGAAGGACTAGACTCAATCATGGAATGACAAAAACTAAGATGGAGGAGCGTGGATTCTAAAGATGAAAAATGTACACATAAAAAAGTGATGAGAGTGAACCTAGAGGGAACATGTGTTTGTAGTTGTTACAGTGTGTAGTGTACCTGCATGGTTAGTAAAGGTAAGTTCTTGTAGCGGTGTGTTGTCATTGTCACTTTCCTTATCATTGTTGTTGTTTTCCCCAATTTGACTGCTTGTTTCTCATACAACCAGACCTGCAAGGAGAAAACGATCAAGTAGTCAAATATATATGTATGTAAAAACACTATGTAAAATACGCATGTATATAGAAATTTGTAAAGTATGCAAATGTAAAATATGCTAGAATAAAAGTGTAAATGGAACATGTGCACCTGATCCATGTCGAGAAAAAATGTCTAGAAGGATATCTTGTACTGTCGGATGATTTTTTTAAGTGATCTCAAACCACCCTGGCTAAAGAAGTATAGGCAAGAAATGCTCTGTTTCCTCCACCCTTTAACCACTTATGCTTAAATGTGTGAAGATATCTTTGTATTGTCCTAGTTTTAATGTGATCTTATGCCACTGGACAGAGTAGTGTAGAGAGGCACACCCACTGTAACCCCCAAGCCTATAACTACTCCATAGAATTGTTGAAGGACACCATGTCCTATAGAGGCCGATGTGTATGGAGTTCATAGATTGGTCTGAACCCACTCACTCGTGCATGTAAACCCGCAATTCCAAAGGGCTGAAAATTGCATTGTACTGAACTGATGTAAATACATTGTGTTATTAGAATACTCTTAATGATGCTCCCCTCTTTGGGGGTGCATGCGACATCAGTGAAAGGTGAATGTGGCCCCAAAAGAGGACCAACCACATTCTGACCTATAGAAATATTCCCTGCAGGGGGAAAGGGAAAGGCTTGGTAGATACCAAGGAATGCACAAAAGGGGATGGCTAGCTAAAACAAGTGTTAAAAAACATGCATTCAATAGAGAAAAATGTAAATATGTAACTGTGTAGACAATACCAAGAAAAGTAGTGTAAACATGCAATAAAACAAGTAGACTGCACAAAATAGGTTTCAAACATGGGACATCACTCACTATGTCGCAAGACACATAAGTTTGTCATGTCCACAAACAATAGACAAGTGTGTACACAAGCAAAGGGAAAATCCCACATACAAAGGAAAATAAAATAGACAAGTAAAGACAAACAAACAAGGTAGTCATGGAAACATGTAATCCTGAAAAACAAGTGTTGCATGTGGAAGACCCATTAGCATGTTAGAGTGATAACCAATATGTCAAAGTGTATACAAAAAAATAGTATAATATTATAAGTACAAAATGAAACAATAAAACATGGATAAGATGAATGTGGATGCCCCCAGTGACTAGTATAGGAAGGGTAGAAGGCGAGCATCCATGTCGTGTGTAGAGTCTTTTATCTGCGACCACACTAGACAAAGGTGTGAATGTGCATGTGTGTATGAGAATGAAATATAAGAAAGAAGTCTAACATGTGTAATAAAGTGAGCATGCAAAACACTAGAATGCAAAATTAAATGCCCCAAAGACAATGCAGTATGCCGTGGATGGATGGAATGGAATTCAAGATGGAATGAAGGGAGAAACGTGCCCCTCAAGTGGATGGAATTTATGTAGTGAGGTTCATTTTGTTTTCCCCTCAGAAGTCAAGAATGAACCATAAACAAGAGTGTGTCATCGGGAAATGGTCGAGCAGTGTTGGTTGTATTGAGCATGTTGTGAGGAGTGTGTATGTGTAGTAGTGATGAAATGTGACACGTGGAGAGATGTACATGGACCCTATAGCCTAAGCGTCTACCAAAACTTATCAAATGGAGGAGTGATGATTTATCCCTAAGCGTATATCACTAGAGAATGAGTGGATAATGAGGAGACATATGGAAAGATATGTGTGGACCCTATAGCCTAAGCATATACCACGAATTGTTGAATATGTGAGTGATATTTTAGCCCTAAGCATATATCACTATAGAATGAGTGATGGTGAGGAGACTTATGGAAATATATGCGTGGACCCTATTGTTTAAGTGTATACCATGACTTGTTGAATGTGTGAGTGATGATTTAGCCTTAAGATTATATCAATATGAAATGAAGGTGAAAATGTGTGATGATTTATCCTAAAGCATATGTCACTATGGGATGAACAAGAAGGAAGCAGTGAGGTACCCTAAAGTATATGCCACTACAAGATGATAATGGGGTGGTGATTTAGCCTAAAGCGTATACCACTATAAGATGATAGAATGGGTGAAAATTCAACCTAAGGTGTATGTCACTAGCATTGGAAATTTCGGATGAGAAATATGTTACATGATGAAAGGGAGGTCCATTTGATTGGTAAAACCTTGGCAGGCGAGTATGGACCGAGGAATAAAATTTCATTATAGGGTGGTGAGTGCATTGCGTAGAAGAAAACATAGTATAAACGAACAAGTGATGAAGATGTGATGTAAATGTGTTGTGTGGGAAATGCAATGTAAGGTATGTGGTGTGTATATAATATGTAAAGGTTGTAATGCAATAATAATTTTATATAGAAATGGAATATGTAAAGATGATAGATGGAACTAGACCCATAGATAATGGAATCTAGTGTAGCATGTAGAATATATAGGATCTATGGGATAGATGTGTTATAAGGGGTATCATACAATGTAGGAAGTGTAGGGGTGTGTAGAATGATGTAAGATGTAGATGGTAGTTTTAGATAGAATAAGTAGTTGATGGATAATGTAAATCTAGACCCATATATAATGTGACCTAGTGTAAATATAGGATGTAAGGACGATATGCAAAACTAGGCGTGGGTGAGATGACGACTAGTGTAGTATGTATAAAATAAATGATGTATAAAGGACTAATAGATGAGGGATGTATAGGGATAATGTAGGATATAGGCTATGTGTAGAAAGGATGATGTAGGATGTGAGGTGTATGTAATATAAGGTAAATGTGTAGAACCTAGAGTGCAGTGTGTGGGGTTCAATGTAATGGTAATCCCTCAACAATCAAGTGTGAACCAAAGCAGAAGAGTGTGTCATCGGGTAATGACAATGCTAATATGTGTGATGAAATTTCCTATATGAAAATTCAAATATGAAATATGTGCCTATGATAAGATGATAGGGGGGGTATTTTGTTAGTGCTATACCCACCAAATATGTACATGATGAATGTCAAATCAAAAGACACTAAGTGGAGCAATATATGGAGTATTTGCCTTAGCAAAATCAATGGGTTGTGAAGGATAAGTATGACCATCACATGGTTCTTCATCATAATAAGTGTCATTGGAGCCCCAATCATCAATGTATGTAGGATCTATAATGGATCCTAGAATGACAAGCTTAACTTTAGATGGTGATTGCTACGTAGGACTTGGTGTTGTGGTTGGTTCCTCATTTTGACTTGGTAATACAACAGATGACTTAGCAAGAGGACATGACTTAAAGAAACAATTAAGGAGTGATGGGTTGTTTTTATTTGATAATACTATAGAGGAAAAAGTAGGAGGAGATGGTGAACTAATTTCATTAGGTTTCTGCTTAGGTGGCTCTTGACTAACTGAAGAAGGTGCACAAGAAGTGGCATGGTGATGTTACTTAGATGTAGAAGGAATAGTTTTTGGAGCCCATTTAGGGGTAGTATGTGTAGGTGGGTTTTCAAGAGGATGTTTTCTAGTGAACTAAATAAATCCCTGACACTCAAGATGTTTGACTCTTCGTTATAAAGCATAGCAATCGTGGTCATTATGCCCATTGATTCGATGATAATGGTAATATGGATGATCTTGGTGTTTTTCTCATCTGATAAGGAGCATTAAAAATGAGTAGGTGGTAGTAGAAGAATCAATTAACGACTAAGAATTTGGGATAGAACTTCATGTGGCTTAGCATTGCGATCAAGTATGAGAGGTTTTGGCAATGGCGTGACTTGAGGTTTAACTAGATGACATTTAGTAGACATAGATTAAATAGGAGATGTCGAAGAAGAACAAATATGTGATTGAGAAGCATCCTTAAGCTATTGAATTTCAGATCTAAGGGATGTGATGGTGGATTCCATAGATTGAATAGAGGATCTATGCAATTGAGAAGCATCCTTAAGTGTTTGGACTTCAGATCTAAGAGATTTGATTGTTGATTCCATATATTTCATAGAGGATGTATATCATTGAGAAACATCCTTAGACTGTTGACCTTTAGATTTAAGAGATGTGATTGTTGATTCCATGATAACAAATTTCACATGTAATGCCTGAATCGAGTCTAAAATGGGTTGATTAGATGGAGGATCATGAAGATCAGGGTTGACAAAGAAATAATTAAGCATAGCACTTAATTCGTGTGGTGGCATATTGTCATCAAAATACTAGGTGTTTAGGGATTGTTGGAAAATATCCTTACAAGTGGGATATCTCTTAAGCAAATTAGATAAATAATCTTGAGCCATGATATAAGAAGAATAAGGATCCTAAGCTTAAAATACATCCGGTTCACCAAAATGATTAACTAAAATTAAATTAAACTATGAAAGTATATTCACTAGTTAATCTAAATAGGAGGACTAAAAAAACTATATAAATGAAACTAAAAAAGTATGGAACAATTGTAATTAATTATCCTAAGTGAAATAAAACCCTAAGTATGCAAGAGAAGGAAGGGAAATGGCTTAGCTGATTCGAAGAGACTGTCGCAGGTTTCCGAAGGTCTAGAAACAAAATCTATAAGTGCAGACGATCACTTGAAAGTCCTGTGAAGACCGCATCTGGAAGATCTGAACTAGCGAGGATGCCTTGGAAGGTACTTGGGTGCCCCATGGTGCCATGATTTGTAGATTGGGCACCCTAGTCTCTGTAAATTCTCAAAATATTATTTTGATATAGTCACAGGATGATCCAATACTTTGTCTGTCTGTCACACTAGATTCATTGGATTGTGTTGAATGTGGTGAATAATCAAATGATGACCTGTAATAAAAAATTAAGTATCAAACCCTAGGAAAAATAAAGATGCAGAATGAATAGGTAGGACTTACCTCATCCACCAATCTAGTGGTTTTATCATTGAGTGATGCACTAGATTTTAGACCTGGATGTAGGTCTGGTGAGTGTCCGCATGTTGTTCCCTAAGTTCTCTCGTTTCAATCACACTTTGTGAAGTATTGAGCAATAATAACTATAAAAAAATGTAACAGCATCTTTGTGTGGAGTAGAATAGAACCCCTCTCCCTATGTTGTGTGTGTTGATGTAGATCTCCTAGCCTTGATGCATGGCACTATATGGATGCAAGTGATGCAATGGATGTGAGTCTAGATGGAGTGATAGTATTGATAGGATGTAATGACCTAGGACCATCATTATGGTCTTATAAGATTTTTATTTATAGGGCTCTAAAGTTTGATTTTGTAATTAATCCTCAAAATTCCAACTAAGGAAAATATAATGGAGACCAATAGCTAGAAGTGACCCAAAAGAAGTAGTGGGGAAAGAGGTTAAACATAGACCAGAGGCACCCAGGGTGAGACCAGGGCACTCCCGGGGGCACCCCGATTATAGGCCTGGGGTGCACCCAGAATTAGGGCTAGAATCTCTGAGGGGAAATTGTTACGAAACATGGTGGATTAGGTATCGGTAAATATACAGGGAATTATGACAAAGTAAAATATAAAAAAAAGATGGCAAAAAGGTGGGGATTAATTGGTACTTTGTACACTTGAGGACCTTGTAATCAGAACCTTATAAGATAATAGTTAAATGTTGTCTAATGTGTCATGATTTTGTGTCTACAGTATATAAAAAATTTGAAAAAATTGGTTTCATGTAAATATGAAATAACAACCATCTGTGCAATGACAGCTTAGTTTCCTCTATGTCCTAAGCTCCTCCAAGTCATGGCCACCTGGAGATTCATGTTCTTCCAACTTCGCTTCATCCTGGAGGATGGAAGCTCTCCTACCACATCCGCCTCATTAGTATCACACCCTTTGCACACAGCCTGTAACGTCTTCTATTGTTCTTCTTCTTTGGGCTCCTGAATACCTGTAAGGTAAAATGATGAGCAGGGGTTGAGAAGGAACTATCATAGTAAGGTAAATGGGCCCTTCACCACTGTCTTCATTATTTGTAGGGTCCTTCTTATATCTACGGTATCCTTTAGTTTAATCATAGGTCTTTAGTATGACACCTAGGTCTTATTTCATTCTAACATTCTTTTCCTCCTCCTCATCCTTATTTTGTGGAGATTATCTTCCTTTGCGGTCCTAGTGAAGATGGGAGGGTGTAACTCATGTTGAGGGGCTTTATTCGTTCCAAACATTTTTATCCCTTTGGGGGAGGGGGAACCTGTCATCTCATCTCATAGTTCAACATATTTTTTGTTGACTAATATGGGCTTTGGGGGGAATATTGTCTATACCTTACAGTTGTCAAATACACTTCATGTCCCAACTACCAAATTCATGGAATTGATGTTGATATCATCTGATATCAATGTTTTAATGATAGGTTGTGCTTCCCTAGACTACACATGGCGGTCTTTTGCAAAGCATGTGGTAGTCGTAGTCCACTGTAGTCATGCATCTGAACTCTCGAACAATTAAGTTGCATGTCTGATACATTCCCTAGTCATTGATGCGTTGTAAGTAGCGTGGTGTAAAGGCATACTGAAAATTTACACACATGGACTTAATCTTTCCAATTTCTTCATATACCTATAACCTTCCATTAACACAGTAAAGTTTTGGTAAATTACCCAAATGTGGTGAAGGTTTCCATTCGCAAACATGAGGGAAATTTTCCTAACTAAATGTATCCATTTGCGTGCTCATATGCCTCATAGCATTATCCTATACCACATCTCCAGGGGTGAGATTTTATATGTAGTGGTACACCCTAAGTTAAGGGGTTCATAAAATAAATTGTTTATCATATGAGATTGTAATTTTTTCGCTAATATGTAGTTTAGATTTGTATTAGCTTATATTTTTTCTTTGGAATGTTTAATTGGAGGGAAACTCATATTTTGAATTGATTTAAAATACTAAACTTGAGTTACACTACAACCATGGTGGAAACCAATACTTGAATATGGGTGAAATTGGTTGAACATTGACTTTTTTGTACTTGTACATGGGTGAGAGGTCTTACATGTCATGATGTGATTTGCTACTCTACATAATTATTATGTCAAATAAAAAAAAACTACTGCATAGTACTATGACAACTATTGGGTATTGTGTGACCAATAGTCATATCAACTATTGGACCTTGTTCACCTATTGGCCCCTCTCCCCTACCAATCCAATCTCTGCTCAGCTCCAATACTTAGTTTTGGGTCAAATAATAATTTAAAATTACTTATATACAAGAAGCATGCATCCACATATATTTGTGCATAGATGTCTCCAATATCCACTAACTAAACAAAATGAGGCAGAAGATGGCTAAATCTTTATTCATTTTGAAGTTCAACCATTCATTTCCTGTTCATTTTAGACTCCTGCATAAAATTATCCAGCATTTACTTCTATGCCTCTGCTAAAAGATTTTTGTGTTCTTCAAAATCTAGATGAGTTGGACAAAACACTTTAACATCTGGATGATTCTAATGCTCGACTATTCATTCAATGTCAGTCTTTTTGTTCATCTCCCTATTCATTTTCCTGTTCATCTATTTTATAATATATAGACCAGTCTAGTTTCTGCTTCTGAGTCTGCTAAAAAGAATGACTTTTGTTCTTAAAAATCTAGATTTGGACTAAACATACCATCCAGATCATTTCAATGTTAGAGTATAGATTAAGTGTCAATTTGACTGTTCTCCTCTATTCATTTTCAGACTCATGCATATAGAATAAACCAGTATCTCCCGTTGACCTACTAAAAGAAAAGATTTTTGTTCAGAATCTATATAACATAACATCCAGAACATTTCAATGTTCAATTTTCAGTGCCAATCTCAATGTTTATCTTTATTCATTGCATGGATCATTCCAGAATCGTACAAAGAACAAACCAGCATCTTCTTCTGGGTCTGCTAAAAGAAAAGGCTATGTTTTAGTCTCCAAAATCTAGATGACTTGACCGTACCCCAATGACAGTATTTTTGGTAATAATCATAGGCAAGGGCATAGTTACCAAATAGGGTTAAAAAAAAATATTTTCTGTAGTTTCCATTCAACCGTATAAATTTCGTATTTTTTTCTGTATTTATAGTTTTTTTAATCGACCTTCTTTTATTTGAAGACCATTGTTTAATACTCTCCGTACCAAAGTTGCTGCCTTGGACACAACATTTGTTAAGACTGTTTTGTTAACCAAAATCTAGACTAAACATAAAAATTAAAATTCCATAAAATAACATTCCAAAACACACATCCAAATGTTCTAGAACTATCTCACAATGCAAAATGGTAAAGAAACAGTCAATGGCATGCCAGCCTACAAGAATAATCAAATAATCAAATGTTTGAAAATACGAGCTTTACTTTAATATTATTGCTTATGATTGAAATGCAACATAGAAACAAAGATGACATTAGGAAAAATGCACCACTGTCACAAAAGAACGATTTTACATTCATTGTCAGAAATTCTTCTTCTCACAAAAATAGATCCTTCTTGGTGAAGACCTAGAGATAAAATTATTGGGTCTTGTCTTTAGAAATATTGGACACACTAGAAATTCGCCTCTGAATCTTGTTTAAAACTTTTTCATCAAGGGTCTTGTAGTGCTTTAGAATATACTTGTGTGTTATCTCTGCATGTCTATCCAGGAATAGTCAGACAGAGAAGAAGACCAGATAATAATATTAGATGAGAAATGGAGGGACAAAAATTAAAACATAAGCATAGCTCCTAGAATTTAGAACTAAATAATAATATTGACAAAAAAAATTACAAGTACTTACAGATATAGGCAACTGTAAGAAATTACAAGTACCCTCTAGGAACAGACTGATAGCTACCTGTAAGGAATAATGTTAGAAAACTTAATATAATAGATAATTATTTAAACAGAGATTAATATAGATGTCTGACTCTGTACATTGAAATGATGTAGCGACTCTAATCATAAAGGTCTTCTCAATATGATTCCTAGGGATTACTTTCTCATCATCCATATTGAATCCTAATCATGCAATACGTAGAGATTGTAATATGAATTCTAAGTGGTAACCCACTACCTCTCGTATCATAACACCAACTGGAATGAATGTGGCCTTAGAATTCAATATTGTTAATCATGTGGTCATTTGTAAGCACCAAAGTCTTATCAGTTGACACTTGGATCCAAAATCTCAGTCCCTACTCTTCCATACATCACAAATATTTGTAAGATTTCAATCCCAAAATCTTGTTGGGACAAGCTTCGATACAGTACCATTAGCTTGTAGGTATGTCCACTAAGGAGTAGTTCCTTATGTATGCATACCACCATAATTACCCATTATTTCAACTCAAATTTTTATTGTATCATTCAAGTATTACATGAGTTCCTCTATCACTAGTCAAGCTTCAATAGACATCCATACTCATTACTCAAGCTACACTTATTTATCCAATACAAACCTTGTAGATATATATGGTAATGCAGTGCACTCATACTCCTTCTAGCAATGGCCTCTGCCCACCTTATTAGATACATTTTTACAAGTAATAATGTAGCGCATACTCACAAGATCCTATGTGTAAGTGGTACTAATAGGTCCTAAAAATTCAATCATCCTACTTCCTCAAAAGTATTTGTGCTTGCAATAGGTCTCAAGGGCACCTGTTATCCAAAATGTGCCCCCTACTCATTTTGTGGCTAACTCCCTTTCATTCTTTCCCTCTCTATTGTGCCTCAGTCATAAATTTTTACTTTTTAGGCACTCAAAAACCTTCTAGAAATGGACACCATTGGATTAGAGCTCTTTCTCAGCTTTCTAGAAAGGTAAAGATTTCCTCCTAATTCCATGTATTATTCAAGTTATGGCTCGGTAGAGTTTTTGTGGGAAATTTTCCCTTAGCAAGGTCTGCAGGCCAATCAGAACTCACCACGTGTCCAGGTTAAAAATATCAAAGTGACCCCCGATTTTGGCCTATGTTTTTCCCTAAAACTTCAAATCACCATAACTTTCGATCCAGAGCTCAGATTTTTGTGTTCTTTATATCAATGGAAAGTCTGGTGAAATGCTCTACAAGATTCCATGGTCAATTTTGAATTTTGGTTCAGTTTGGAGGGATAAAATCAAAAAATTCTTCTGGTACTGCACCCATGGACAGAACTGACATTTTAACAACCAAATTTAATACAAAATGGCTCGCATTCTTCTCCAGTATGGTCAAAAAATGTTCGGATCATGGGTTTATAAGGGACGCTCCATGCCTGTTTTAATGTAGTCTTCATTCAATGAGGGAATGGCTCCCATGCATTTTTACATGTTTTCTCTCTCCTGGACTCGACCCATGCACTGTAAAAGCCGGATTTGGCTCATTTTTCAAAGGTTTGAACACTTTTTTTGCACAGCAAGCTTCTATTTTCACTTTCAACAAGTGATTTTGGCAAGTATCAGACCTTCCAGGGGATTGTAACAGGCTTTTCTACCTCTTTGGTGTTGGAATACAAGGATTTTGATGTTGAAAATCACAATGCAGGCTCGGTGAATGATTTCAGTCCTTTGTATGTGTTGTTTGCTTCATTTCAAACCCTTTGTTTACTGCTTATCAACCTGTGCATGATGTTTTATGTTGCAATTTCTGATTTGTGTCAATTTGCATGAGCAAGAAGTGCTCACCACTCCTTTGGTGTATCACCGCCTTATCAGTTTAGTTTTAATTTTTGCATTTCTTATCCCTGTTTCCTTGCAAATTAAGATAAAATTTAGGATATAAAACTCTGCAGTTGGTGGCAAATAATAAATCTAATCAAAGGAGTTTGAGGAACCATCCTCTAATCTGGAGATTCCTCTCTCATCTTGCAAGTCCCACACTTGGAGAGAGGTTTCAATGTTGTGCAATCACACTGGATGCCCTAAACATCAACTTAGAACCTTGATTTGCATCCAGGGGTGCTGTTGATTTGCAACAACATCACCATTACCATAATATCCATCACCACTATGTTTGATTTACACCCCATATATTAACAAACCAAAACTACTGAAACATTCCAGGACCATGATAAGCCATCTACTACTAATGATGAACAATCTATTTGTCTTAGGGAATACAAACTCCCTTATGCCACCATATCTCTACCAAACATTCCAACTATCAAGGAGATGGGTAAACCATATTATAAAAAACTCAACAAGGGATATTAGTTTCATTTGGTATTCCTCCAAACAACACTTTTTCATGTATGGGGAACATGACACTACAACTTCTCCTCTAGTCAATAATGTATTCATTTTGAATTCAAAGTTCACAACCAACATTTATGTCTTTCCAAACTAGAATTTGTTATGAATTTCTTACTTGATCAATGGTGAAAAGGTTATAGTTTATGATATGAGTTGTCATCCTAAATGGAAGATTCAATCTATACACATTCGTGCATTTTCCTTAGTCACTTTCTCATTCCATACCACTCCCACATATTCCTCAATGAAGCCACACAAATCTACTTCTCCAAATTATTTCATGAGTTTTGTTCTATGTTTTATTGTTCCATGGATAATCCAACTTCATATACATTACCAAGGTACTATGATGACAAATATTATTCCATTAGTCCCCCACCTATAGATAGTATCGTCTTGAGAAAAAACATTACCATAAATCAAGTCAAGACCTATCTCATTCATTACCATGTTAGGGATAGACCTATAGCCCTAAATCTATCCCCTTCACAAGATGTAATCTTATGTCATTTAGGTATTATTGATAAATATCACTAGAAATTGTACGTCAAATGTACAATGTGAATTCCGAAAGGGAGACAATGGAGAATAAAAAGTGGATGAAGAGGAACAAAGGGAGAGGAAGAAGATTGTATAAAATGACATTCGAGGGTGAAGAAGTGAAAGGGAAATGAATGAGGAAACATGGATCCAATGTAAAACTATATCATCTACTAATTGCATGACTTGTATATCAATTGAATGAAGGAAAAAACTCATGTTGGGGAAGGTGACGATGACACCGTAGAGGGAGATATCATAAAATGCAAGTAGTCAATACTTGTTTGAATTTTTTGATCTTGACTTTAATGGGTAGTTAGAAAAAAATGTAAATGTAAGAGAAATTTGAATGCATGTTTCACTGGACACGTCACAGATAGGAAGACATGGATTTAACTTAGAACATGAAGGTAGTGATTTCATACAAAATTAAGTGTTGTGTTTTTCTCCAACTATCATTCTAACGATATCAACCCTATATGTTTTGAATCTCCATCTTAAATATCTAGAGGGACATGTACTTTGGTGAATAGCTTAACAAGCTATCATCCTAACTACTAAACTATAACTCTTGTAAAAATAAAAAATAATTCAACAAAACATCAAAAATTATCTACAAAACATCAAAAAAAATAGATATGTAAATGTACATATATACAAAATTCAATAAATATGAACTCGTATGTATATAACATTTATATGGACAATAGAAAAGAACATATACATCTTGGGAAGTACCTTACCTCTAATACGGAAATCCTTGCCAAGTTTCCCTTCACAATAAAATTTAGACGAGCCCTTCAAATTTGATCCCTGGTTGGAATCACCTCACCTCCACTACGGAAATGCCTACCAAGGACATAAATTATATAACTAATGAAAACAACATTACAACATTCTATTATTTAAATATTTTTTGAAGGAAGTACTTAAATCTATTTTGGAATAATAAATTATTATATAGCCAACTATATAATATTAAAACAATAAATTTCCTAGGTTGAATTTTCCATTTTTCAAAAACATACAATTTAG
Organism: Taxus chinensis; assembly: GCA_019776745.2. Classification (NCBI taxonomy): domain Eukaryota; kingdom Viridiplantae; phylum Streptophyta; class Pinopsida; order Cupressales; family Taxaceae; genus Taxus; species Taxus chinensis. The sequence goes on from CM034154.1 coordinate 148,232,846, forward strand.
AATAACATAATTAAAAAACAAGCTTTTTGTGCTTGATTAATATTATTATTTGTCAATGGGAATGTGAATAGGAATAGTTTGTGTGGAAATAATATGATGCGTGGTTTTTGTCACAAAATAAACCCTATAAATACACGTCGGACTCTACTACCGGTAAGAATGGGAATATGAATCCAATAAATGTTACGACATGGATCCTTCCCTCCCCCTAGCCGATAAGCTCCCACGTGGCCTAACTGTCCCGTGACCGACCTCCCTCAACCTGGCTGCGGGTAGTGTTTTATTTTATTTGTTACATGACTTTTATCCCACATTCATGGTGCTGTAAAAGTTACAGTGCACATAGGACAAGTGCTCAGAAGCAGAAGAAGCAAAATCAATACATCTAGACATTGCGCCCAAATGAAGCATCTCCCAATCCTCAATCTTCTTCTCTTTCTTCTGCATACAACAATGAAAAAAGTTGTAGGAAATGCTTTCCTCTTAGAGATAATTGAACCCACTTCAAATACAGATACAAATCCAGATCAACTAGTTTGTATATAGTAAAATGAGGAGATATGAGGGTTATAGATTTATCTTTGTGCAGGCTTGATTTTACCCATACTGACATTGATTTTTAGGATGACTATTAGCTAGAGCTCTGTTTAGCACAGTTTCCTGAAACTTTTTGTTTATTCGTTTATAAGAGTAAAAAACCTTGCAAAACCGCTTCTACTAAAACATCGGTGAAGAACCCTACAAAACTGCTTCTACACAATCGACGGTGAGGATGCGTTTGTGCGACAATGATGGACGTTAATTCACATCTGTTGATTAAAATGACGCATGTCAGTGGAATGAGGTATGAATCCCATTTGGAAAATGCCTTTCAGCATAGTTATATGTTTTATATACAAGATATCAAAGTCCATAGTGAATCCTGCTTTGGGGATGATGAGGATGTTCTCTTATATGATATTAATGAACTCCCAGCATTTGACCACCTTGAAGAAGCCTCACACATGCTCATCAAGGAAAATATCAAGGTTATTATCAATACACCCTAGGAATCTCACATAGTACTCCTTGGTAAATGCATATCAAATGAGGAATGAGATAAGTACACATTACTTTTGACATAATTCATTAACATATTTTCTTGGTCTTATGTTGATATGAAAAGAATGGATTTTAACACAATTTTCCACAATATTTTTCTCAAACCTGATACAAAACCCATTAAAAAAAATCAATAAAATTCACATGCGTCATGTTATTTATTAAACATAAGCAACATAAGCTCCTTGATGTGGGTTTTATATAAGCAATTGATTATCCAAAATGGGTATCTAACATGGTCCCCATAGGAAAGAAAAATGGGGGTATATATGTCTATACTGAATTTATGGATCTGTCAACAAGGCATGCCCCGATGATGACTTCCCCTTACCTAACATTGATAACATAGCTCATAATATTACACTCATGATATGATTTTCTTATTGATTTTTTTCTAGCTATAATTAGATTAAGATACGCTATAATACCAACATAATATTGTGTTTACCACACCTTATGGGACCTTTTTTTATGAGTTTATGCCCTTCATCCTCCAAAATTCCAGTGCCACATATCAGCTGCTACGAATTACATATTTCATGATTACATTCATGATATCATATAAGACTATGTTGATGTCCTTCTTGTAAAATATAGATTATGCATTGACTAGATAACGTATTACAAAAAAACATTGTGCACCTTATACAATATAAGATTTGACTAAGTCCTAAGAAGTGTGTCTTTGTAGTTACATTACGATGGTTGATTGGATGCATAGTATCATGTAGTGGGATTGAGGTAGATCCATATAAGGTCAAGGCCATCATATGCATGCATCCACCCAGGAACATCTAACAACTATGTACCCTTTAAGGTATAATTTAGGTCATTTGACATTTCAATGTGCATCTTTATGATCATTTTCTATGTAGAGCCAACTCAAGATTTTACACAGGAAAATTATTTGTTTTTATTTTCAATATATTCCATAAAAATATATAAAATAGGAAACCTTCTATAACAACTATCCTTAATACAAGTTGTTCTAACAACTCATAATCCTAACAAACTAACATATTACTACGTTATTATTCATGAGTTGTTTTATAATAACTCTTGATGATAACAATAATATTAATTAATTACTAATTTTATCTACCCACCCATGTGAGTTCTAACATCAAATTTCCTAACATTCCCCGTTAGTGTGAACATGGGAAAGGAGCAACTGAAAACAAAACCATATGCCCCCACATACTTTTAGGTCTACATAGTGTTGTTTGGATCTTGCTATCTGGAACTTATTGCGCATGATCACTTACATATGAAAACTATTCCAAATTTCACTTCTAGAGAATTTATCACCGGAGGATCATCTTTTGATGAAGTATGACAATCAAAGGATCTATGTAGTCAGCTTCCCTCATGCAGAACTATTTTTACAGATTTGTAGCTTCCACGCCATATAATAACACATTCAAGAAATTACATTAGGAATATGATATTCATTCAGTCCAAGTGAATAGGCACATGCTTTTGTTCTTATTCAAACACAAAACTGAAAACAAATTTTTCACTACTGCAGATGTACGGCCCCGTTATTAGCGCCTGACAAGAGGTCGTAAATGACCTCCTTCCTTTGTTGCCTCCATCACGACTAACTTAGTGGAATGTGAACATGAAATAGATTTATTTCAACATTGTGCTTATTCTTTTCTCCCCCAACAATGTGAAACCAATATTATATTACTATGTGTCAGGTTACACTAAAAATGTGTTTGTAAGGCAAAATATATATATATATCAACCCTTTAACAATGAATTTTGATGACACTTTCTTAAATAACAAATTTGGTGATGATTTTGACAACTAAACAAACTTTGAATCTTCTAAAAATGACTTTGACAAAAAAGAAACCACTCTAAACACTAATTTTGTTTGACTGACTAAATGTTTGACAATGACAATACAATGAAGTTCGAAATGACTCTTCTAAGACTTCTTGTACATATGACTATTTTTATGACAAAAGAGTATTTTAAAAGTAATCACAAGATATTACTTTATAGTTAGACTTGACGCTTTGAACATTTCCATTGAATAAAATACACTCTAACCTACAAACATATATGAATGCCTACCTAAAGATTCTAACAAGAGATGAAACTAAGCTTCAGCAATGACATGATAGACGTCTTGACCACAACATGAGATTTCAAATGGATTTGATGGAAATTTTCAAAATAATAATTCCTGTACTAAGCTTTGACTCCGAATGTGCGGGAACCTTGAGAATATATACCCATGGTCCTGTGGATGGTTTGAATGGTGAATGACGTATATTATCTATCGGCTGGGATGACGTTTGAATGGTAACTGATTTGACCACAAATAATATGGATTAGGCAGTAATTCACATTACATGCATATTCTGAAGCTTTATTTACTTATTTGTTGACTTCACAGCTTACTTCGGTGTTGGATTGGAGCATGGTGGGCGATCTTTTAAACCGATTTCTCCAGCATATGATCAAAGGAATGTATTATATAAGTCCTCACCGAATTTTGGTTGATTGTAGACCTACAGGCCGACAAACATGTTCAGTTTTTTGTTTTTTGTTTTGTTGGAAATTGTGTATACTGTGAAAACCAGACCTACCAGTACATATGTAACGCCACAGTCCAGACTCCCTTCAGATCATTCGACATCCTTTCATGCAAGAGTATATGACTGTCAATTTGTATGCAATTATATTAGTCTCCTTTAGCTCACTACTGTGCAGAGGTTTATTCGCTCAGCTATTATCATGATCTCTCATAACATGGGGTACCAAACAATCAAGACTACCCCTTTCAATCAATTAACAAACCATATTAGAAATCTGAGAAATCTAGTTCTCTGATACTAAATGTAGAGCCAACTCAAAATTTTACACTTGAATCCATACAAATATATAATAGAAGAGTTTCCCATACAATAGTAAACTTTCTATAACTACTCTCCTTATTACGAATTGTTCTAACAATTTGTAATACCGACAAACTAACATATTAATATATTATTATTCATGAGTTTTTTCACAACTTATTATGTATAATAACAATATTAATTAATTATTAATTGTATTTACTCACCCATGTGAGTACTAACATCAAATTTCCTAAAATTTGACAATTTAATCATCTTCTTAAGAATGGTGTTATCTTTGACTAAAGGGAGGAGTGTCATATTTCATTTGTATGGCTTAAAAATTATCTCCTCGTATCCCCTAAGTTTTCACCACCACAACCGGATTTTTCATTCCATTTACAGATTTTTGTTACTGAGTTTTCTCTGGAAAGTATCTTTTCTCAATGCAACGCAAAAAATCGTGAATATATCATTTACTGCATTAATCATACACTGGTCACCTATGAGCCTAACTAGGTACACATTGAGAACCTTTTTTTGGCCATCATGTTCTCTACAAAGAAACTTAAACACTATATGATTAATCATATGACTTGCATTGCCACCAAAGTGGTAACATTACATTACATAATGAGCAAAACATACCATAACAGTTGCACATAAAAATGGATTATGTTACTCACAAAATTTAACTTTAAATTTGTCTCTCAAAAGGCCATTTAATGGGGACAATTGATTGTTGACCAACTAGACAAATATTCACTTATAGATTTATAACCACTTAATCTTGACCTTACAGATGATTCCATATTCACCATATATGAATCAAAAGACTCTGTTTATATCAATGATGATTTCAGTGTGAACTTAATTTTTGATGGGTCAAATATTGACCAAGGTGGAGACATTGTATTTTTCAAGCCCTAAGTTAGATCTTTTTGTTATCATTCAAGTTCAATTTTCAATGCACCAATACCATGTCCAAGTATGAAGCACTCTACAACTAGATATCACTCTCAAGATCAAATGATTACACATCATTGGTGACTCACAAATTGATATCAATAAAATTCAAGGGTCATACCAAAGTCGCAATGATAAACTAAAACAATTTAAAATACCATCGAAGATTCATTGCTTACTCAATTCACACATTTAAAAATTGAGTCTACCACATAGTCTTCTAATAGATTCACAGACACCATGACTTCCTTAACTTTATACATACCTTTGGAAAAGTAAAACAACATCCTCCATGTCCCTAATCATGTTCTATCACTACCCTCCTTAAATCATACCAACACACTCAACATCTTTAATATCCAAACCATGCCCCCTCCTATTTAGTATGAAGATCTCATTGCATACTTTAAATTAAATGCATTACCACCTAGCCTTAACAAATCAAAATGTACTTTTTTTTTCAAAAGGTCACTCATTTCATACATGTAGGGGACCGGGACCTCCTCTATAAACATGGATATAAGAGTATACGCTTATGTTTCATGTTACCCCAAAAAAGTGTCTTAGCGCTTGTAGAAGCATATGATGGTGAATGTGGGGATCACATTAGTGGTATGGATATTGCATGAGGTATTCTTCCTATGGGTTATTATGGGACTTCTCTTGAGAAAGAATATTTTTTATATGTCAAATGATGTGAGAAATTAAAATGCTTTGTAAATCTTTCTCATATCCGCGCACTCAAAAGTTACAACATCTTCAATCTACCTATTCATTTTCTCAACAGGGAGTTTATCTTATTGGAAAATGTACTTAATTATATTCGAATGGCCATACATTTATCATTACTTCCACTAAATATTTTATAAAATGGTTCGAGGGTACACCTCTTATGTTGGAAATATTGGCATTGATGTCAAATGAATGATGATGTACAAGAAAGTTACATGTCTCATATGTGTTGGAAATAATTTCCAATGATGTCTAAGAAATGAATCAATCAAAGAAAAATTAATACATTTTGAATTATGCATACCGCACACAAAAATAAAATATTGTGTAGTGCTCTGTAGATTTGAAAATGATCCCCAGGTTTGTGTAGTGCTCCACGGATTTGAAAATGATTTGTAGTGTGTCGCAAGTTTGTTGCAGTACTTCATGGGATTGAAATCATTTGATAATGCTTTACGTGTTTGAAGTATCACATTGAAGTGTTCTCACAAATTTTGAATGCAAGCCAGTACTATGTAATATAGGATGCATGTTGCATATCAAAGGAAATGGTTTTCCGCGAGTGGAAGAAAGGAAATAGCTACGCAACAAAGGAATTTGGCCTTTTAGTGTCTCACGTGTTTTTGAGAGGAGTGAATTCCACGATGAAAAGGGATATTTCCATGCAAGGAAAGGAAAACCAAATGAAAGTTGCAGAAGTCATGAAATGCCGCAACATAAAAGAAAATGCAAAGGAATGCCGCGGAAGTCATGAAATGCCACAACACGAAGGATAGTGTGAACGAATGCCGTGAAGGTCAGAGAAAGCTTATGGAATTCAAGAAAATCCACAGAAGTTACGAAATGATGCAACACAAAGGAAAATGCAAAGGAATTTTGTGGAGTTTAGAGAAAGCTCACGGAAGTCAAGGAATGTCTTGGAGGTGAGAGAAAGTCCACGGAAGTCAAGGAATGAGACGTATGCTAGAGAAAGTCTGCGAATGTCATGAAAATTTTTGGAATAAAGAGAAAACAGGGGAAGCCCACGAAATCCTTAGAGAATCTCATAAATTCAAATAGCATTCTACAAAATTTGACTCATGTCTTGAATTCAAAATAATGTTATTTTGGTTGACCCTCAAATGCTATTACATATATTGTTTTTAGAGATGAACATGATATATAAAGGGATTTAATTACCAAACCAATGTAGCACTCAAGTTATTATGATGATGAGAGAGAGAGAGAGAGTGAGTAATGAAGACATATCAAGAAGATTTATAAAGAGGGAGGAAGAGAAAACTCAACTATACCAGAATGCCAATTTGCTGAAGAAGGAAGAGCAAGCATCACATGGAATAAGTGAAGTATGAGTAGTGTGGGTGTATGAAGCCAACAACAAAAATGAGTAAAATATGAATGAATTCAAGTGGAGCAAATGAATGAGAGGAAGATAATAGAGAGAGAGAGAGAGAGAGAGAGAGAGAGAGAGAGAGAGATTCTAGAACAACAGTGAAGAGTAAGAAGGAATCTAATAGAATTGCCACTCGGCAGGTTAAAGAAGTAAATACACAAATTGGAATTTTGTATCATTGGGGATTGTTGTCTCTAGTGATTTGGTGCTCACTAATTGTATTAGTTGGTTCTCGACATTCGGTATTGGTGTATGCAATGAGTTGGTGCTCATGAATTAGCAGATTTGGTGCTGAGAATTAGGGATCGGTGTCTCTAGTGAGTAGGTTCTCACAAACTGGTTGAGTTGGTGCGCGAAATTTGGTATTGGTGTATCTAGTAGGTTGGTGCCTACAAACATTTGTAAAGTAATTAATTTTGTGACTAGATTTAGATAGTAGATCCAAGCAATATTTTCTTTGTGGTTTTCTCCCAAAAGGGTTTCCACATAAATCTTGTGTTTCATAGCTGTTAAATCTTGTATGATTTTTTTGTTGTGCATGTTAAATTTTATAAAGAAGTAAAAATTATATCATATTGATTCACCCCCCTCTCATTATAAATGATTTCTCTTCAATTGGTATCATATAAGGTTCCTTCAAGAGTAGTTTAATAGCTAGAAGGTAGATCTTAGAAGCACACATGATGAGTCAAGAAGGATTATCCTCAAATAGAGATCCATTGTTTGATGGAATTAATTATGATTTTTGTAGTATAATGATGCACACCTATCTAATTCCTCTTAGGTTTTATGTTTGGAAATCAATTGGAAACGATTATGCAGTTCCAGCAACCCCTCCAACATATCAAGATAGTAATAATACAAGTGAGAGTAATGCAAAGGCTATGAATGCATAATTGTGTGGTTTTTATGAATCAAAATTTGTTAAGGCGATGCATTTTGTTTCTACCAAGGAAATCTAGGATAAGTTCAAGAACATATATGAAGTATATGACAAAGTGAGGAAAGGAAAACTCCAAATGCATAGAAATAAATTTGAGTGTTTGAAGATGAAAGATGAGGAAAACATTGTTGCCTACCTTCTTCGCGTGGATGAAGTTGTCAACACCATTAGAGGTCTTGGAGAAGAAATTAAAAATGAAGAAGATCATGAAGTTGAAGATGAAGTGGATCATGAAGGAGACATCATATTTTCCCTAGATGAGATCAAGATATTAAGAAAGAAAAAACTGAAACAAAAATAGTAGTTTCAAAAACTTGAAGAAGAGTATAGTGCCTCAAAATCAAATTGGACACAGATATTGAAGAATATAATAAGGTCTTCATTTTCCTAAAAACTTATCTTGAATAGATGAAGAATATAAATTATTAGGATTTTAGTGTCATGTCACTAAACTGAGGATTTAGGTGTCCTATCTCTAAGCGAAAAGTATTGGGAGAGTTGTAGGCTTTTCCCTCTAACTGTTAACACTTCCCTATGGATAAGTGTCATTGTAGATGATCACAAACCTGGTTGAAAATTTCCATGGGTTACACATTTTTTAGACATATCGTTGTCCTATATATGCCTTAGGTGTCACTTCCTTGTTTGATCCTGAGAAAAATAAACTAATTAGTTCCCTTGTAACTTGACACTAATTTTTTTCATGTTAGTAGATGATTGTAATCTGTAACTAATTCTATACTTTTGGAATTGGAGAAAATTGTCATTGGAAACATGTTGATCTAGTAACATTCTTGTATCTATCCCTAGGGCATGAACACCCAGGTGAGACACTAGCATCCACTATTCCTGTCTGAGTTGGGCGCTTCTATCCTACACTAAATTTTGGCTCAAGTTTGATTCTAAACCTATTTCTAGCTCTTGTTTATCCTATTTTTTTATCAATTTGTATTTAGTCTGTGGAATGTTGAGAGGGTGAAATAGTCACCTAATGATTTCCCCCACTCATTTAGGCGGGTGAGATGATTCAAGGCGAGTGCGGCCCAAATGAGGAAAGTTGAAATTGATGTACACCTCTAAAATAGAAATTCTACATGGGCAATAGGGAATATGCATGGTAATAACCATGGCATATGAAAACAATGGGAGAAAGGATAGCTAAAAGTGTTAGTCACAAATAAGAATAAATTATGTAATAGAAATAAGTCACAAGACATAGTAACATTGCAAAAGACACTATGAGTAGTTGGTTGAATACATGGGAAACTAATCATGATGTCACAAGATAATCAAATCCTTCAAAGTGGTACAAGAAAATAAGAAATTAACATAGGGAATGGCCCTCAAACAATGAGGATCAAGAGACAAGTAAAGAAGATAAAATGTAAGCAAATCATAGAACCGTGATTAGAAGCAGGCCTAAAAGAAAAATGCTACACATGAAGCACTCATTAGCATATTAGAAAAATTGACAGTATTCCACAATGTATACATCAGAGGAAATTATAGGAATGAAAATAGTAAATTTCTTGGTGATAAAACATGAATATAGAGACAATAGGAACAATTGATTCCCCCATAAGCCTCGGTGGGAGTCAGGACTTGTGAGGTATAGTTCCAAGCATCATGCATCGTGTAAGAACATGTAAGTAATATGCATTCACATCAAGAGTACCATGTGAACATGTATGTGTGTATGGAAATTTATAGAGCATATTATGAATCAAGGTAACATGATAAACAACGTGCAACAAAGAATAGTATAATCAAGAAAGAGTACAACCAATCAAGATCTAAGTTATTATTGTTTTATTTTGGTAAATATGTAAACATGAAATAGAACAATTATGAGAGGGGAGAAATTTTAAACCCCCGTGTGTTTGTAAAGTGATGTCCATGGAGGTTAGTGTTCCCTCGACATTTTTTTTTGGACCTAGAACAATAGTACGTCATCAAGTACTGAGGGGGGGGGGGAGGTATGCCCCGAAGTTTGAATGCCATGGTGATCTAAGTGATGTCATCAACAAATTCTTATAAATATGTGTCATAATCAAAGGTTATAATATAAGAGATAAAGAACAATGTCAACATATAATGAGGGGAAAATCCTATGGAGTCTAAGATCCTAAATGTACGAGAAGAAGGTGTAAATATGTAAACAATAAAAGTGTGTCCAATAGGAGAAACTAGAATAAGTGGAACATTGGGATTATTGGAAATAGTGGAAAAAGTAAGTGCAAACATAATTGATCAATATTTGAGTCAAGAGATGTATAGCATATGTAGTGTTAAGAGGCTCATCGGTATTAACCAAAAACAATAGAGCAAGAGACACAAGACTCATCATAAACAATATGTGTAATTTGGAAAGATTCGAAGCATTAAATTTATATGTATTATCCCCTATGATCATAGACATAAATGTAAAAATAGGGGAATTGATTTCCCCCATGGATGCAACAAGATGAGGAGTGGCCATAATTAATGATTCGTGCATAAAATCTTGGAGAGTGATATAATTAGGAATCATTACCAAATCAGCACATTGTATTCTAACTTGTGATGAGGAAGGTGTGAAGAGTGATGTAACATGATCATTATAAGTACGTCAAGATTGAGACATACTAGGAGGAGTATCATGGGTGTTGGTAGAAAGTGTATAATGTAAATCATTAGCACTGTAGTCCATTACAAGAGAAGAATGATGTGCAATATAAGTAGTAAATTTAGTATCATGTATAAGAGGGATATCACAAGGAGTAATAACATGAGGTGTGTAATATATTGTAGAATTATCCATGGAAGAATTTGTGACAAGGGCATTGTGTGTTATGGCATGGGTAGAAAGAGTTGCATGCATAGTATGTAACCAAGGATGGCATAGAAGGACATTATGATTGAAATTATGAGGCATGACATAAAATAGAACATAGAAATTTCAAGGGCCTATAGTAATGGGTAGATTGATTTCTCCCAACACTCACTTAGGTGTGTTATCAAATCCACAGATACATAGAGTAGATGGAGTTAGATCAGCAATATAAAATCCTATTTAATGAATAAAAAATATGTTATATAGATTAAGACCAAATCCATTATCTACTAAAACACGCTTAACAAGCACATTAAAAATTTTAACATGAGTATATAATTTAGAATCATTTTCATCAATTGTATGGGAATGAACAAGAGACTCACGAGCTTATGTGCTAGATGAAGATACATAGGAGCTATGATAGCTAGGATATGTGCAAAAAATAAGTAGATAATGATAGTGATCCCTGAGAGTCATCATGGTGAATGAAATGTATTGAAATCCACAGCCAACGAAAGAAACCCTAATGGTACTAGGGTTAGGGTTGTGACAAAGTAAAAAAAAATGAGAAATCCTATGGAAATTGAGGGTTCAATCAAATGTTGAGTTCACAAAATGATATGATTAAATTTAAATATTATATCATAGGACTAAGATCAAATCAATATCAAAGTAATAAACAATATATAACATGAAAAGTAAAAGATAGTTTACAAGACAAGAGATACTTGAGTGATTTAGCTTGTATCGAGAGATCTATACTAGTTCTAGGTTAGGAAACAGACTGAGAAGGTTGGATCTAGACTATATAGGCTCTATATAATATACTGAGATCTAGAACTTCTTCAGACATGAGCGCCCAAAGGAGAAAAGGAATTCCCTAGGCACTAGTTTCTAATATGGGTGTTAGTGTCCTTGCAACAACTATACTTCTAGTATTTTTCATGGTCTAAACTTGGTTCCTTTCTTTCATTGTTTTTCACTTTGATTCTATAGTAGGATTTTTGTATTGCACCTATTCCTGTAAAACAAACACTGGCTACCTTCAAAAATCTCAAGAAAACATTAGATAAAATAAATAATGCATATGCTTGATTTGAACTGACCTTGGTGATCACCCTAATGTTATAGTCACTGAGTGCTACACTACATTTCAAACTCTATGTAGTTCTTGTGAGTGTGTGATTTGAATTGTGTGCTTTAAAACTAGGTTTCCCTTTTTCTAACCGCATCAAGATAGCGGGATACAACTAATTTTTCCCCAAGATGAATGTGCGAGATGGAATTTAGAATAAGCTCTCCCTATACAGTGAATAATGCAGCTCAAAATATATTCCATTAGTGTTACTCTTTGCCCAAGTAGTATATAGTAAGTATTAGCCCAAATTTTCCAACCCCTAATAATAGTGAGTAATTCATGTATATATATATATATATATATATATATATATATATGATTTACTTATTTGAATTTTTCCATTGACAATAATAATAATTGACCCAAAGTAATAAATATTTTAGAAAAAATACTAAATGATGTAGCATTTGAAAATCAGGAGAAGGAGGAAAAAGGAAAGAAACACCCAAAGGGGACTATAGTGTATAGGGTGCTCATGTCCTTAATGGGTGGTAGTTTCTTGGATGCTTGAAAGATGTATCATTCATTACAAAGTTGATTCATGTGTCATTCAGTATACAAAAGTAAAGTGGTCATTCTATAAAAGTAAATAAAAAGAGTGTGTTGAATATAAAAGCAATGAAAGAGTAAAATTAGTGTTATTAAGTTCTATTCTTCTTGCTTAGGAATCATGTATATAATGAAATACTTAGAGGCACGATGTAAGTAGAAAGTGCATGATTTCATGACTAAAACTATAAATAGGTGATCTCTGAGTAAAAAATAATCAAAGTGAAACATATATTTATTCTACACCATATGAAGAATAGATACAAAGAAACATTTCATTATAATATGAAGAAAAAATATAGAATTTAGTTAGAAAATATTTTTTAAGAAATTCTTATTAAAACGGGCTCTAATCTAAATTAATTAATAAAAGGAAAAACCTTCTTAAAGAAAACATGTCCCTAGAATATTTTGTCGTAACATATTTCAAACAAATTTTGGTCCCATAAACCATTGGATGTCCTCGATAGAAATAAAATCATTTGATTTTATTTCAATAATTTTTGGTGGTTACGATTTGGAGTTATTTCATGTTATATTGAGGGTTGCACACATGTGTGACACCTAGAGTTTCATAGCGAAGAACATTACAGTTAGTTGCAAGGAAAAACAAATTTGTAAAATGTCAATGCATCACCAAATATCGATCCATCTGATACTTTTATTTCCAAAATGAGTTTATACTTTATTTTGGGCAAATGGTATCAAATTCTAACCTTGGGAGCATTTGATCTTTATTATTCATGTTTTAAAACATTATGGCGTATTTAAACTTGTTCAAATTACTTTCACTTATCATTTTTTGCCCTTCATAGTTCATAACATCCAAAAATATGATCAAAATCTCACGTTTCGCACTCAATTTGGGAAATGACATCCAAATTCTAAAATTTATAAAGACTCCAAGCTGCCAAATTTGATAGGGTTACAAAAGGGAACACATCATGATTCACTTGGTCACATTCAAAACACATGGTGGCCAATTCATTGATTAGAGCTAAGGCTTCATATTTTCCCCTTTTACACAAGTCGGCCACCAAGTTGATCACTAAGTCGAGTTTATAAAAATCAACTAAGTCATTGGTCCAGGTGAACCAATGACGGACACCTCTGAAAATAAAACTTCTATGAAGGAAAGCAACCAATGATATTGGGATTTTTAGACATGTAGAACCCGAGGATTTCACCAATATAACCAAAGGACCCCAAGTGAATCCAAGACTCTGAAGAAACTGGATATCCCAAGTTTTAGCGATGGTAAAATGTGGCCCTATGGCCCAAGTGATCAAGTTCCCTTGATCAGTTAAGGCATAAAGAACCCCAAGGGCCCAAAATTTAAGAGGATTTTGACTGGTCCATATGGACCAATCACAAGTCACTTTACATCTATAGAGAATAAGGTAAAGGCCTATAGATTTTGAGAACCCGAGCACATAAGGAGAGCCTAAAACCAATCAGATATCACCACATGGCACAAGTTATGAGTGAGAATGGATCAAGGGAACTAATGAAGTATGAACATATTTAAAAAGGATTAGTGGCTAAATTTGACAACGTCATGGCCATTATCTGTACCAAATGGCATGGTCATCTTTAAATGGTCATATCTTTTTATCACAATTATCAAATCATGGATAGTCGGTCTTGTTGAAAATATCCTGAGAAGTAGATCATGATGGGACTAGTGGCGGGTCAATTTAGGTGTGTTTTGTGATCAAATAATCAAGTTCAAAGGACCCATATCCATTTTGAACTTGAGCCTTGTTACCACGTTCTGGATCAGTTTCAGATGCTCATATCTTTTAATCTAGAGATATTGTTCACATGCACAATACATCATTTGAAAGATATTAATCTAGGACAATTTCACAGGAAATGGTGGATATTTTAGAAATATTTTAATTAAATAGTATTGATCTCTTTTTAGTTTGTTTTCTCAAATAAAGTGGTACCCAAATCAGCTGTAAATGCTTAACTAACTCCAACAACCAGCATTGAGCTTTTCATCATGGAAACCGCATTCCCAAATGATCTAATCTAATTTTTTATCATCTAATAAATCCAGGGCACCCATACTTTGTCTACAAATATTAATGTTGATTTTTCTTTTGGTGGTTTAGAAGTGGGGGAACTTATTGATTTCTAGAGATCTTCTAATCCTCTATTTTCTCTTCTTTCTCTATAAAATGCAACTCAATTTTCACTATAAAGGATACTTTTCTGATTGTAAAGCTACCATGTCCAAATCGTGGCTAAATATTCTAATTTTTTGCATGGTGGAAAAATATTCTAATTTTTAGACCTATGATCTGGACTTGTTCAATGTGTTTAGTGTTTTCCAAATGATTGAAAATGGATTGTGTATATTTAAGGAAAATATTATGATGTTTATTATGGCTCTCTTTTTCCTTTTGGATCTGATTCTTATCTCCGAATTCTTCTTTTTTCCATTTCATGTGTGTGAGCTATATTTTCATGGTTCCAGTTCACTATGTCAATCATGGAGGAATAAAGTTTGATGAAGATCAGAGTTTAATTGTGGCATGTTTCTACCCTCTTGGCCTTAATTTTTTGTTATTCTTCCCCTCAATGAGAGATATCCACTTTATATTTTTGTGCAATCACCACCCCTTTCATTTCAACTCATGTTTCCTCCTTCCCATTTCCCCCTACAAATCAATAGCTAATCTTAGGAGTAGTGTTAGCATTTGAATAATTATTTGAGGATCCAGCCTACTATGGAGGTATGTCCCAAAGAGCAAGGTCCCACACCTTGAGGATGTTCCAATGTTTCATTGAGGTGTAAAACTTGGCCTTGGAAAGGGTGCAATCTTAGGTGAAAACAATTTTTGGCATGCCTAGCGGGACACCTCGAGTCATTTTCATCTCATTTCACTAAGATTGTTGTGTCTTAGTGATATCCAGCCTTTGGAGGCATCATCTCAACACACTTGGCTTCTCCACTAATCCAAAGACCCATATCTTGAGTAAGTGCATGGAAATGGGGGTCCAAAAGGGTGTCTTAAGTGGACTTTTTTATGAAAAACAAGAAACCTTAACTTGTACGAATCATTTGAGACAACCACACTCAAAATTTTAAGATGTTATAAGAACTTGATTTATAGAATATTTATTATAGTATCTAAACTAGTATTTTTTTAAATGGTTAAGTGTAAGTGCGTTTAAGAGCTAAAATTCTATGAGGTGCTCCTATTTTTTTTAAAAACATAGTAAAGAGTCTATCGCACCCCCCTCATTTTTGTAGCACTATTTACTATTTTTTTAAACCCTATGGTGGAAAGATGGATAGGACCACCTAGTTTGGGATAGATTTTTTTCATAATTTTTTAGTGAATATTATTTGTTACGCTTTTCAAAGTAAAAGGATTTTGAAATTTTAAAAAATAAGAGATATTTGATCGTGCCCCCCTAACTACCTTAAAAAATATCGAAATTTATATATTTTTTAATATGTATAGAATTAATTCTAGTTTGTGATTGTATAATTTTTATTCAATTTTTGTGAGTTAAACAAAAGATATATGATGAAATATATGTGTATAATCACTTAAAATAGAGGTATGAAAGACATGGTTTGAAATAAATATAGATGGAAACCTTACAATAATCAAAAAACTTGAAAATTTATATTTTTAGAAAAAGGATAGTTTTTTTGACATCGTAGGCATATTTTTAATAGATATCTTGATAGTTTTTATACGATTTATCATGGCGGAAGATGAATTTATACATGTTTTAGTTTAAAACATGTAGGTTGTTTTGTTTGAACAATTCTATTCCCTAGGCTCAGAAAAATAAAGTATTTCTGGGGCTAGGAGGTCTTGTTTGAGTGAAGAAATAATGGAATGCGTATGCACTATAACACGTACGCAGAATAATGTGTACACATTCCTGTGGTTAAGGAATGCATATGCATTATAACGTGTATGTGTTATTAATATTAAGAATTTTTGAAAGGTTTTTTATGTTACGTGTGAGGGAAGGGGGCATATTTACTAAAAATAAATGTTAAGTATAAGATTTATTTTATACTAAAAATTTATTTTAATAAATATAAAAAATAGGGTCACTTTATACCTAATATAATGGTCCCATAGCTCTAACATTATAATCTAGAAGATATTTTTTCAAAATCTAATATGGTCTGTACTTACTCATTTTTCAGGATTTTAGAAAAGGATCTAAATCTTTTAGGGTATAAATATTGTAGTTGGTGTTTATTTTGGGAAAACATATAGTCGTTTTATAGGTTTTTTTTGTGTTTTGGATTGGTTTCTGAAATTTATGGGAGTTTTGGATATGTTAAAATTAAATATTACAAACCACACAACTCTCAAAGATAATGACACTTTGAGTATATGGACTTATGATACTCAAGCAAGTGTCATTGTCTTTGGGAGTTGTGCGGTTTGTAAAATTTAAGGTTGATACATCCAAAACTCCTATATATGTCAACAACCAATCCAGAAGGCCAAAAACCCTACAAAATGACTATATGTTTTTCCAAAACAAACATCAACTACAATATCTATGCCCTAAAATCTTTAGGTCCTTGCTAAAATTCTCAAAATGAGTTAGTACTTACCAGATTAGATTTTGAAAAACTATCTTTTGTATTATAACTATTGGAGTTACGGGACCCATTCTATCATGTGCATAATGACCCTAATTTCTTATATTCACTAAAATAATAAGGTATAAAACAAATCTTATACTTAAGATTTATTTTAGTAAATAAGTCATGATGCAGAAGCATCAACCTTGTATATAATTAAATTTTGGTTTGCATGGAATATTGGGTTGTAGTATGTCTTAATGATCATGCTAGGTGTTCTTGAATCCTCCATGGTTATTCTAAGTCTCTCCATGAGTGTTAAATGAGTATTTTGGAGTTTCCCTCCAAAAAGGAGTATTTAAATATTTGAATTTACAAGCTTAGTTAAAAGGTGTAATGATGTAACTAAGGTTATGAAATGTTGTAAAAGGTCTAAAAGGACCTCAAATTAGTGTTTCTAGGGTATTATCACCTTTTAGATAAGTATAATCATGTAGTGGTTAGTCACCACCATAGTTAGGGTTAAAAATTAGTTATTCTACACACCTTTTAGGTCATGGATGAATTCATTTGAATAGGGAGGAAATAAAAAGAATTAAGATGAAGGTTTTGGAGGTTTTGGAATAGAGGAGAGCCTTATGAAGGTAGGAACAAATGAAGAATAGTTTGGAGCATCTTTAAGCAAGGTTCATGTTTCTATGTGAATGAAAGTTTTTCATAAACATGAATAAAATAAGTAAATTCTATGGATATCACTGTATTTATTTGTGTTGATTGAGTTTTGATATGTGAAAGTGTAATTTAATTCTAAGAATGATTCTAGGTGATGAATATGTTGTACTAACTAGATAATTACTTTGAATAGATTGCTAACTTTTTGTTATGATATGGTATGGTGAAGATAAAAACAACTTTTTTAAGTGAATGCATTTATAGGTGTTTCAAAATCAGGGAAAGAAGGTTTTGAGTATGTATGAAATAACATTAAAGTTTGAGGTGACCAAGAGAAAGGATTTATTCTTTTGGAGACAAACTAGTAAGTTTCTTAATGTTTTTTAAAGGGGAAATTGTTGGAATAAGAGAAATGGTGAAACTAACTACCAAGGGAAATTTTGTTTTCCTATAAGAAACTTATTAATTGAATTTCAAGAGGCAGGGAGGATGATAAGGTTTGATAATTACTAGGAATGCACTCAAGAAACATGGTTTTCTAAGCCAAGAGTAAGCAAACAATGTGGTGGAAAGTCATTGACAAGGTTTCATGAGCTGACATTTGAAAGAAAAATGTGCACAAGGTTGGGGCAGAGCTTAGGAAGTCATATTCATGTCTTGAATCCTTATTTTGTGAAATTTATGCCCAAAAAATCCTTCTCGAGCTCTGTGAAATCCTAGGTTAGGATAAGAATACAAAAGAAATAATAACTTAAGTTTTCATGGTTAAAACTTGTGAAAAATTCCAACATAGTATCTAAACACGTTTACCAAGGATATTTTGAAGGTTTCAAGTAATTTGAGGTTGTATAGATTTAAATATCTCTAACATTCCTATTCTAATCTTAAGGACACCTAACTGGAACAAGTAACTTAAAACTGGGTAAAATTCCTTTAGGAAAGGGTTGCAAGATGAACATAGTAGTTATAAGGTAATAATGGGTACCTAAAAAGATCTCTAGGTTTCCAAGAAAACTAGTCTATGGAAAGTTATGAAGAAATACCTCTTGAAATAGTGCTAGTAGCCTATGTGGGCATAATTGAAGGGTGAAAGATATTTTAAAGCTACTTTCTTGCATTTTCATCATATAATGAGGTATTTGACCAAAATGGTAACTTGAGGAAGCAAGGATAAGGTTTTGGTGAAGTCCTTGACAAATTCTTGAGCATGTGTTGTGATTAGGAGCATTGAGAAGCCCTTCCATAAAACTATAGCATTGTTCGTGTGCTAATCACCAAAAGCATCAAATGACTTCCTTGTTAGTAACTCATCTTTATAAATCAAAGAGAGCCTGAGAATCCATTTTGGAATTGATTATAAAGACATCATGTTAAGTATTATATAAGGATACCATCACAAAATTAGGGCACTAAACAAGAAAACAAATTTGAGAATACAAGAAACCAAAGTTTAGAATACAAGAAAACAAAGTTGAGAATAGGCACCTTGCTTAGGGAGAATAGATCATGATTCTTGGTTAAAGGGCTTGATAACATAGGATAACTAGTCTTAGTATGTTGATAAGGAATGAAATCATTAGGGTACCTAATCATGCTTGAGAAAATTTGTAATAAACAGTGAGGAGGCAAGTGAGACTAACAGGACAATCTATAACGATATTGCAAAAAACACAGCTGCTTGAAGAATGAACACATAAGATTTGACTTACATTGTCTTGTAAAAATAGCTTATACATTGTTATGTAGGAAATTCTTACCCTTATGCTATCATGCCCATTTTCGTCACCTACAACATCAAAAACCTTTCAAAAAGTTTTAATACTAATAAAATGTATGCACTATAATGCATACACATTCCTTAACCGTAAGAACATGTACGAGTTATTCTACGTGTACACGTTTTTTTTTAGAAAATGTCAAACTTGACAAATAAGAGTGCATACGTGTTTTACTTGATTTCATGTTTTTGTCCACTTTTGGCCCCCCATCTTCTTGCACTTACCCTCCCTCATTTACATACCATTTCTATCCTTTTTTTATTCATTTCATGAAGTTATACAGTCATGGCTTCCTTTTCCCCTAATTGGAATTCTTATATGGAGCAATATCATCCTTCTCCATCCTCTACTATCAAAAACCACCCTAAAAATAATACAAATGAGACTTATTATGATGATTTAACATATACCCTAATCCCTATTAATTTATACGGTTATCCTAATTAATATGATAGTTTTCATGCACAAGGATATGTTTATGATGGTGATAGCTTCAGCTCTAATGTTGATTTTCAGTTGCAAGTTCAAGTCATGGAATAGAGCATGTAAATAGAACATCATCTTTCAAATGAGAGGGAAGCTAAAAATCTTGGTATCAAGGGACCTTATCTATGGGATTAACCTTTCCCTACTACTTTAGTCCTCAATACAAGATTCGGGTCATAGTATATGATCTAAAGAAAATGTAAGAGTTTTAGGTGATATTTGATGTTGTGTAGTCTAATATTAAGGATCCATGTCCATGAGAAAATCCTTCATCATATTCAACATGCCATATTACTCCAGATCTCGAAGCAATGCCTAGTCCTCATCTTGAATCTTATGCCTGTTATCCCTTCTCATACTCTCATCCAAGATATTCTCCTTCCCAAAACCAAATCTATTTTCCTTCATTTAAACTTCTACAAGATCATCTTAAGGAGGATCCAAGAAAAGAATAAAAACTAAAAATCTTCAGAGATTGGAAGAGAGAGTTTGGAACCAAGAAACTCCCTCAGAAGTTATATAGGAATCCACTTTATTTAAGTGAATAAATACTAGCTAACGACATCTTGAAAAAGCATATATATGATGATAGGGAAATTATTAGGGAAAAGGATGATCAGATTCATCTTAAGGGGGATAAAGTTTTTTTAACACCAATGGCATTCATTCAAGGCTTGAGGAATAAAATTTTCAAGGTGAACAAGATGTTTCGAATTGAATGAAATTAACCTTATTGTTTTACATGTTTAGATCTTGTTTCACTTATGAAATATTAGATTCCTAACTCAACAATATCATATCCATATGTTGCAATTGATTAAATAGAGCTTCATGAGGATGGGTAAGATGAGTTTAGTTCCGTAAATTACTTTTATGATGCTGAGGAATAAAATGTAGATCCAATTATCAAAACATAGGTGTTTTTTAGAAGAGTGCAAAGGAAGATAAGTTACAATATCTTGCAAACACCCTCCATTATTAGAAGAATGAAGATAGTGGCTTGTATAGGAGATAGAGAAGTTCATCTTTGATAATTGGTTACCCTATTAGATATCTAGCTTCTTTATAACTTTGTGCTAAGTTTCCACCAATTAAGCTTAGTTTAGGGAATGAGGTAGAGTTTCAAAGCTTCAAAATTCAGCCTAGTAAGATAATAATGATGATCAGATAGACATGTTTTTAGCCAAGTTGGTTGATATTTTAAACCAATGTGATATGTTGATTGTGCTTTATCTAACTTCAATATCCTTGTTTGAGGAAATATTAATTACATGGAATGGTTTTGTAGACACCAAATTTGTGTCTTACGACCCCCTGTGTCCCGCATCTCATTTCGCAACCTAACCTCATCACCTAAACCTTACACAATTATTTATTAATTACCTTATAATTAATAAATCCACATCGCCATACCTGCCACCTCATTTCGCCACCTCATCATGACCTAGTCTTAACCCTAAACTAACCTAATTAAGACCTATAACTTGGTCCACATCCACACCCATGACTAATTACTCCTCACCCGCACCTAAAACCAACCTCATAATGACTTGACCAAGCTCGCAACTAATCCCTCGGGAGAAAAGGAGGGAAAGCTGGCTATTTTACTAAAAATAGCCCGCTTTGACCTGACCGATACCGGTTCCTACTCGACCGCCGTCGGTTACGTAACCGCCATCGGTTCCCTGTAAATGACCACTCCCAACCAAAAACAAAGGGTTGGATTTTTGTGGATCCGAATCAAAAATCATTGGAAGCATCCGGAATTTACTTGGCTGAACAGAGACAAGTGAAAGAAAGAAGAAGAGTTTGCAAAGAAGGACATCAAGCCCAAAAACTGCAACTGAGTAACCAGAGCCTTGTGACACTCATCTGTTCATCGGGAGGGAAGATAGCTCATCTCCTGATTGTCAGGTCATCCTACCTAAGTTTTGTCGTCGTCATCACAGTTATTAGACTTGCATCCTTATCAATAATCAGTAAGTAATATCTTGTATGTCCTTTTAATAACATTTCTTGAACTTCTGAATCACAACCATCATAAGTCTATTCCTAGATCTACTACCCAGCAACACACTACATCTAACTGTCATTCCTCCACCCTTACGTTACCCCAAGAACACCCCCCGTATTCTCTGAGTCCTTCTCATCACCCCATTACCTAACCCCCCCCCATTTATCAGCCTTATAAAACAACACAACCACCTTACAACCAAACTTCACCAAAATCCCCTAACACATTGCCCCTATCGATATCGGTTACAACAACCGGTACCGGTTACAGTGACCGGCATTGGTAACCGTGATTCTGAACCAAGACCAGTCCTTTCTCTATTGTTCTAACAAGGTAAACAAATTGTAATTGGACAATAGCTTATTTGTTAGAATTTGTGTTAATTCATATTAGCAGGGGAACTGACCACCTTCGAAAGGAATTTTTATACTTCCTGGGCCCAAGGCAGTTCCCTCATTTATTGTCTAATTAAAATCTGGTGGTCTTGTATTCTTACTTGCAGGTAGTCCTTCCAAGACAAAAAGGAGTTCTTCGTAGTCGACCTGATCTCTCTCTCTCTACGGTACGCGCACACCCTCTCGACATTTAACAGGTATTCCTCCTAGCCCTAAACCTTATCTGTTTCTCAAAGGAATGAAAGGATAGAAACAACTCTATTCCCAAGAGTTGAAACATTTCGTGCGAAACATTTTGGCACGCCCGGTGGGACCCATTTCGGGTTTCTTTCTTTCTTGCTTGCTTTCACACAGGGAGCATACTTGTTGTTTTCTTCTTCTTAAGATATTCACAAGGTATTTTGTTATTTTGGTAAAGAACTTGCTTTGCTTTTACATCTTTGCATTAGTTCAAGTCATCTCTTTTGCTTCATCGAATATCATTTTTGATTTGGGTTTAAAACACGTGCATTACATTCTTGCTTGCTGTTTTCAATTCTAGTGAACGTAGACTAAGTAACAGGTCATACACGTGGGGGTGATTTCTACGGTATTGACAGGAAATTAATCTTACTTTCACTGCACAACACATACCGAATCACTTCATAATTAACACAACAAGCTCAAAACATCCCCCCTTTTCCGTGGTATTCCTCCGCCCGATTGAGGTAACCTTATAAGCCAAAACAAACTTGACATTTCCCCTAAGTCTTTTGTTTAGGATTGACATCATTCTGCGTCTAAAGGCATAAGTCCAAATTGATTAAAATTAACCCTAGGGTTATTTTGTTAATTTGTTTGTGCATTCTTACTTGTTTTCAGTTCTGTTTCTCTGTCATACACTATTTTCTATGATCACTTCAGAACAATTTGATAGATATACTAAGCATTGTTAAAAACTCAAATCAGCAGCTTCTTATATTTTCTTATACCAGTCTTATTATACCGACATCGGTTAACTGACCGACTTCGGCTATAGTCTAACTGACATCGGTTAGCAGACCGATATCGGTTACTGTCTTTTACAGTTCCTGACAAACCAGCAACCTACCAATTTCAACATTCTGAGGTTGTTTCTGTTCCTGATAGATTGAAACCCTACTGTGTACTCTTGTCCATGGTTGTCATCACTCGGAAGAAAGCCGCCGCCATGGTTTCACATGCCTGCTCTGTGCCTTTGCCTGAATCACCCCCTTCACATTCTATAGGGAATCCTACGGATACCAGTGAGGTTCCTAAAATTCTTGTAGGAGATAATGAATTTACCAAATTTTTGGATGTTAATCCTAGCGTTGTACAATACTATTTGTCTCATGCCCCTGACCGTACACCCGACAGTCAACTCCTTGTTGACATGCCTATTAGTATAGCTGCTCATTTAGCTCCTTCTCCGCCTGATAACTCCGCTTTGCCTGCTGCATCCTTAGCCCCGTCTCCCAATCCAGCGGCTTCAGAGGTTCATATGACACAGATTGGCTTTCCTTTGGTTAATCTTTGGCCCCACATGTCATTACCGCTGACTGCTCCTACCTCGTCTCTCTTGCAGACTGTTCCGTTCATAACTTGATCTCTGCCACCTATCCACACGAGCTTTCCTTCTCAAGCTCCGCCCACATTTTCATTCCCACACACGTATCTGGTGACCTCAATGTCTTACATAGGACATCCCTATTCGGTCACCTCAACACATTCATCCTCCATACCTTATCAACATTTAACGCCACCATTATCTAGTGGAGGCCCTTGGCCCAATTTGCCTCCATTTTCTGCAACCGCACCATCAGCTCATCCAACCACGGATTTCATCAAACAAATGATGGACAAAATGCAAAATCTGGAGGCTTCTGTTTCAGGAAGTCGTAGCGCCTTGACATACGAACAAGTTTGTCAGGAGCCTATCCACCCTTCTGTCCCCCTTCATTCATATCCTCCTCAATGGGAATTACCAAAATTTACTCGTTTTAATAGTAAGGAGGATCCTCAACAACACTTGCGCTCATTTAGACATGCCTGCTATCTAATTGCTCACGACGATGCCTTACTACTCCGCACCTTTCCCATGTCCTTATCAGGACCCGCCTTGGAGTGGTACAGTGCTTTAACCCAGCACTCAATCTTCTCTTTTAACCAACTAGTTCAATCTTTCTTGGATCATTTCTCCATTAACATTGCCAAGAAAGTATCTATCACCGACCTCTATGCCATCTGACAATTTGAAGATGAATCTATCGCAGATTTCGTTGGATGATGGCGGGGCCTTATCAACCAACTTACGTATGCCTTGCCTCAGGCCGAACTTATCGAACTCTTTACGCGGGCCTGTGCTAAGCACATCTCTCCTACCCTCCAAATTCAAACTTTCTACACATTTGACGAGGCCTTTACTATGGCTCGAAAACTAGAGATTCGAGCCTTAGAGGAAGAGAAATTGCGGTTGCGCAACAAAAACCCCAATTTCCGAACCCAAGATTCCACCAACAAACCTAACACCAACAATCCTCACCCATCGACTACTTCGAAATCAAAAGGAGTTGTGCACGCGGTGATGGTCAAATTCCAACCACCGTCTAATACCCCGCCAAAAACCACCTACAAGTATAAAGCTGAGCCCATCAATTACACACGCTTGGGAGAAACTTATGGTGTGATATTGGAAAAATTGCTTAAAGCAGGAGCCATTACCTTACCTCCTGTTAAACCTCACTCCGGGTTTGATTCCGCTCACGCCATACCTTCTTGGTACAAAGAAAATGACTTATGTAACTTCCACCGCGTGAAGGGACACAGTCATGAAAACTGCAAGATGTTGAAAAACATAGTGCAGGAGATGGTTGATGCAGGGGATATAACCCTCGATAATCCTAATGCCCCTGCTAACAGAAATTTGAAAATCTTCAACAAACCATTCCCGAATCACTCTTCTAACAGTAACATAAACCAAGATATCTTAGCCGAGGAGAGTGTTCATGAGATCCATGCAGTCTTCGACTCCCAGCCAAAGGCCTCTATTGAACAAATTCTGAATCAAGCCTCTTCACTAACGCAGGAACCCGAACCCCCTTCATCACCATCAAGACAAGACGAAATCCTTTCCGTTCCTTTACCCATCAAAGAATTAACAGCCTAGAGTTCCCTTCTCACAAATGAGCCTTCTTACGCCACATCCTTGCAAGACTGTGAGCGGATGTTATCTAACTTATCTATTTCCCAAACGTCTCCTTCTACCATACTTGTTGTACAAGAGGAAGGTTCACCACTTCTTTTGTCATCCTTAGACGAGAGACCTCTTGCACCGACATCACCACATTCTTTAAACATGACGGATCCTCTCAAACATGCCCTCCTACCTATTAGTTCTTCATCACCTAAATATTTTCAGCGACCGGTTGACCTCTTAACGCCCATTGATACAGTGCCTCATCTACCCCCTGTATCACACCCACAGTGGACCGGAATCACAACCCACCTTTCTTCCATACAAAAGTTCCTATTCACACATGAGGATTGTCATCCCTCAGAAGATAGACGAGTCCTATGGGAACGTTTGAGTACGCCATATTCTACTCAAATGTAGATGACAGATCCAGACGCCTCTACCATATACCTGAAGTGTTTACAGAAGCTTAAAATGCATATGTCCTCATCTTCACCCCCCTCATCTCTACCAAATACCTCATCCACCTCTATTAGCCTAACCAAATCTTCCCCTACGCTTGGGGCCTCACCAATACCCAGTCTAACACACCCACCTAAGTGGCTTGATTTATCTAAAAATAAAGCCGTCCATCCACTTAGGAGACAGACTCAATCTCCTCAACCTATGTCTCTATCACAACTAAAACCATCATCGTCACACCTACCTTCCATACTGGGACCTCATCCCTCCACCTTGCATCAATATATCATACCTCCTGTGTTTTCTTTAAAACGACCTATGCCTTCTGTGCCCATACAGAAACCCAAGGGTATATCAACACCGTCACCCCGCGTATCCTGTCCATCTACCAACCCTAAAAAAATTCCATCATCAAAAGATTTGTTTGTTATCACTCCTATTTCTCCGTGGTTGTTTTCTGATACCACATCATCTGTGGCCTCATCATCTAACCAGCTAAACATAGCTTCTGCGCCAAAGAAGCCACGTTTAGTTAAAACCCATTATCAAAACCCCTTGGCTAAACCACCACCCATACAAATCAACCATACCCCGTCATTACCAGAATTTACCCAATTAATAGCCTCATCTTCCTCTGACTTTGAACCACTCAAAGGGTCTTACGCCAAAATCCTTGCTATGTTGGTGGAGAATGCGACCATTTCCCTACCCCCACTTAGACCTTATGATCCATCTAAACCTCGACCTATAGGTTATGATGAGTCTAAAATCTGCGCTTACCACCGTACACCAGGACATGACGTAGAAGGATGCAAAGCGTTGAAGGCCATACTTCATCAGTCACCTCTCTCAGACAGAAAGGTTAAACAAGAAAAATTACAAAGGGAGAAACCTTTAGCTTCAATCTCCTCTCCTATACCACGTGTCCTCGCTTCACCAAGATCTATCATTATTACAACCCCACCTCTCGAATACCATGATTTATCCATACCGTCTTCCTCCTCTCGTATTCACGAGATCAATATGATTAGCGTTGCTACTCGAGGGCAAAAAAATAATGGGAAAGCAAAAGAAAGCACACCTGCGGCCTCTCCTTCTCAAGAAAGTGGTTATTCGTGGACCCACCTACCCCATCTCTAATGGAATTACCCACCGAACCATGATCAAATAGCTTCACCAATCGCCTGTAAAAATGACACTATATGATCTCATTCAGACTTCTGAGTCTCATCGACAAGCTCTTGTTGAAATTCTTCAAGGGATAGAGGTCTTACCTAATGAAACCTTGCATGTTACCTCTATTCTAACACCCAATCATGTTGCTTCACTCACCAAACAACCTATCTCCCCAACCACTTCTGTCTCTGTACAGCAAGCCGCTGCTGTCAGATTCTCCGAAGACGAAATTGTCGAATTTGGTGCAGAAGATCCTGACCCTGCTCTTTTCATCTCAGCTTATGTCCAGGAAATTCGGGTACGTCATGTTATGATTGACGGGGGTGCTAGCCTAAACATAATCTCTTCAAAAGCCTTCTAACAAATGAATATCCCTTCTAGTTGTATGTGTGCCAACCCCATCATGTTACGGTCATTCAATGATGCTATTACTTCTACCTTAGGCACCGTGATCCTTAACATTCGTGTAGGGCCACACACTTTACCTGAACTCTGCTATGTCCTTGAGGGAGAGTTCCAATACAATATGTTGTTAGGCCGCCCTTGGATCCGGGCTATGGGATGCGTTCCCTCCACCTTACATAGATGCATAAAATTGGAATACGAGGGGAAGTCCTACACCGTAAAAGCTGATCCTCCCCCCTTTAAAACCTGCAATATGTTGTATCGCCCTAATGATGTGCTTGTACTAGTCAAGACACCCATTCATCCAACCCAACCATCCACTTCAACCGCACCTCAACCATCTACCTCAAACGCACCCACACCTTCAACCAATGAAACCACTGTCACAAATACCACTTCCTTTCCCGCAGATAACATCCCAACCTCCGACCCCTTAGTAGATGTTTTTCAAAGCCTTACGCTGGGGGAGTACCGCCTATATAACGTTAGTTCTTTCCATACCCCACAGGAGTATAGACAGTTACATGCGCATCCTACCTACGACCGTCGCGTGGGGGAGGTAATCTCTTACGGACCACCTAATTACCGCACCAACCTAACGTATGGGGGTGTCGACACATCCTCCGTTACCCCTGAACCTCCTCTTGGGGTGGTTCCCTTCCAATCTGATTTTCAATACCTGACAAATTGTCGTTTCGCCCTCACCTTCTTGACTCACTGTGCTTGGAAAGGCTTTGGTTTTGGTCTTTATGAACAAGGCCGACATACAATCATTCCCATAACTACACGCAAGCACGATGATCGTAGTGGTCTCGGATTTCCTGGAACACTTACACCGAAGGAACCTCGTGTCAGTTGTCTCCTGGAAGATGACGATGTCACCCCTACCGAACCATCATCACCCACAGAGTCGATAGATCTTGAATCTATCCCTCCTAACTTTTTTTTTTCATAAATGCTATCTTCCTAGGTCCTCTCACTTATCAACGCGATAATGAGGACCCATCTTCTCTTCCCTTTCTGTATCCAGACATGATCAAAGAGGATTCGCCTTCAATTAATGTTGTTGAGTGCCAGGATGACGACTCCATCCTCACTTACCTTGGTGCAGACGACTCCTATATTCAACGTGCCTTACTGTCTGAAACTCAAACCATGTTGAATGAGTCGACTATAGAAATAAACATCCACACAGAGGAGGATCCTCACATTGTGAAGATCGGACAATCCCTTAACGCATCAGAACAAGTCACCTTTACTACCTTTCTCCGTACCCGCAACCAAGCTTTCACTTGGTCCTATGCTGACATGCCAGGAATTGATGCTGACATGCCAGGATAACATTACTCTAAAACCCGATTCCAAACCAGTCAAACAGAAACTGAGAAAAATGCATCCACGCATTTCCCTCTTGGTCAAATAAGAGCTTCAACGACTTCTTTCTGTTTCCTTCATCTTGCCTATTGACTATCCTCAATGGATTTCTAACATCGTACCTGTCACTAAAGCGATGGGGGGACTTCGGATATGCATGGATTTCTGAGACCTTAACCTCGCTTGCCCCAAGGATGACTTACCCTCCCAAGTATTGATCAACTTGTTGATCTCACTACGGGCCATGAGATGCTTTCTCTCATGGATGGCTTTTCGGGATACAATCAAATTTTGGTAGCCCCGGCCGATCAACATAAAACTGCCTTCATCACTCCTTGGGGAACCTTTTGTTATCGTGTCATGCCGTTTGGCCTTAAAAATGCTAGTGCAACCTATCAGCGGGCTATGACTTACATTTTTCATGACATTATGCACACTATTCTTGAAGATTATGTCAATGATCTTCTTGGCAAATCTAAATATCGCAGTGAACATCTCGATGTTTTAACCATTCTTTTCGATCACCTGTTACAATATTCTGTCCGTCTTCAACCAAATAAATGTGTCTTTGGTGTCCTTTCGGGAAAACTTCTTGGTTTTATCGTCTCTTTGCATGGCATTGAGGTCGATCCATCTAAAGTCAAAGCTATCCTAGAAATGCCCCCACCTACTAACCTCAAACAATTACGTAGTTTACAAGGTAAACTCCAATCTATCCGGCGTTTCATCTCCCAACTCTTGGATCGATGTCAACCTTTCCATCACCTCCTTAAAAAGGATATTGCCTTTCAATGGAGCGAAGAATTCCACCAAGCCTTTAAGGCTCTCAAAGCCTATCTCTTGCAGCCACCCATGCTTATCCCACCTCAGGACGATCGCCCTTTCTACCTTTACCTTTCCGCCACTGACCACACTGTAGGGGCCATGCTCGCACATCGTGACTCTGAGTATCGAGAACAAGCCGTTTATTATATCAGTCGTACTCTGGTGGATTATGAGACTAGGTATACACATGTAGAAAATTTGTGCCTAGCCCTATCATTTGTGGCCACCAAACTTCGACACTACCTCCTAAATCACAAAACTTTCATCATCACCAACACGGACCCCATCCATTATATGTATGCCAAACCTCATCTAAACCAACGCATCGCCCAATGGCTTATGCTCCTTGCTGACCTTGACCTTGAATTTATACACCAGAAGTCAATCAAAGGACAAACCATTGCCGACCAACTCGCGGAAGCCCCTTTACCTGGGGTGTAATTTACCAATTTTAATTTCCCCGATGAACTCATCGCCACTCTTTCACTCAGGGAAGAGTCGTATCTAATGACCCTCTTCTTCAATGGATCCAAATGCCAGCGCGGCGGAGGAGCCAGCGTTGTTCTCATTCCTCTTCACGCTGAGCCTATGCCTCTTTCATTCCGGCTCGATTTCCCCTGCACTAATAATATAGCGGAATACGAGGCCCTAGTTTTGGGTCTCCAGGTTGCATTACACTTAGGTGTCAAATCAATCAATATTTTTGGTGACTCTCAATTGGTAGTCAATTAAGTCATGGGCATCTACCAATGTAAAAATGAGGAACTTCAAAAGTACAAACACTATGTGGATTCACTTCTAACCTTATTTACTCGTTATTCTATCCAGACCATTCCCCGCTCCACTAACAAATTTGTGGATACTATGGCTTGCTAAGCCTCACAAATTCCTGCCTCACCAACTGACTCTGATATATTCATCTTGGTCTAACAAATCTTTGCCCCATCTTACTCAGCCCCGGTATTTTGTATGATAAATAATGTGTCTGCTAATTCGCAGGATACCTGGTATCACCAATTTCACGACTACCTTACAACCTCCGTTCTCCCACCTGACCTTACCAGTACCGGAAAACGTGCTTTTCTTAAACGTGTTTCTCGTTATGTCGCATGGGGGGACTCCTTTATAAACGTGGCTTTGATGGCATCCTCCTTCGATGTCTAACCGGCACGGAGGTTACTTATACCATCCAACAAGTCCATGATGGTATTTGTGGTGGACATTTTAGTGGCCTTGCCGTGGCTAAACGAATCCTTCGCCTAGGTTATTATTGGCATACTCTTAATAACGACTGCTACGAATATGTTAAGTGTTGTGTTATGTGTCAACAACATGCCAACCTTCAACATACTCCTGGCCATCCGCTACAGGTCGCACGAGATCTTTGGCCTTTCTCACAATGGGGTTTAGACCTTATTGGTGAGATTCACCCACCCTCTTCACAACGTCACCGTTGGATAATCACAGCAACCGAATATTACACAAAATGGGTGGAGGCTATTCCACTCATTTCAACCAAAAAAAAAAAATCGTCGAATTCATTAACCATCACATTATCTGCCGTTTTGGTGTTCCTCATCGCCTGATAACAGATAATGGTAAATCTTTCAAAAATAAGTTGTTACAAGACCTTTGTGACAACTTTGGTATCAAACTTAGTTTCTCATCACCTTACTACCCACCGGCTAATGGTCAAGTTGAATCTTCTAATAAAACCCTAACCAAAATCCTCATGAAATTTGTTAACGACTCTGGACGAAATTGGCATGATCACATCCCCTTTGCCCTTTGGGGTTATCGTACTAGCATTCGTACCTCCACTAATGCCACACCATTTTCTTTGGTATATGGTACCGAGGCTGTCTTGCCTCTCGAAATACAAATACCCTCCCTCAGAATATCTCTTCAGGATATTCTCACCAATGATGATTTCCGCCAAGAGCGGTTAACCCAATTAGAGCTTCTTGATGAGCGACGTCTTACGGCTCTTGACCACCTTCAAATCTACCAAAAACGCATCAAGCATGCTTATGATAAGTGACTTCATGAGCGTACCTTTAAGGTTGGTGATCTTGTCCTCAAAGAGAATCAACATGTAACTAAACTAGAAAAGAGCAAACGTGAAAAATTTGCTCCTAATTGGATTGGGCCTTACATTATCACTCACACTTATGGATCAGGCACTTATCGTTTAGCTTCGCTTAATGGTAAACCTGAGCCTGAACCCCTTAATGCCTTGCATCTCCGACCATTCTACTGTTGAAATTAGTGTTATATCACTTCTTATCTACCTTGCGCTCATCCCTTGAGCTCCTTTACCACCGCATACACTTTGTTTCCTACATCTCAAAATAAAATCAAGCTCACATGGTTTGATTATCACCTCCCTTTACAAATTCCTTCCCCTTTTTAGTCTAGTCCATGACTTCAAAGTATTCAAATGACACATTCTTAATTAAAAACTTATGGGATTTTCTTGAGTCAAACTTCCTACAAAACTAGATGTTTTATGCCAAACGGACATCTAGATCTCTAAATTATATATAGACTGCTCCCTCGAAGGACAGCTATATGCCAAACTATTGCCACTATTATATATATAGACTACTCCCCGAAGGACAGCTATACACAAATGCTGCATCTGCTACTATAAATAGACTGCTCCCTTGAAGGACAGCTATACACAGTCAGCCTTTATCAGAAGCTTCTTGCCTTGATCAGCTTCGTGAAGACCTCAAGAGTAATAAAATACATACATATCCCTTGTAGACTTCCTGCATCGATCAGTCTATATTCAACAAAATAAAATCCGCATTCACAAGAACTTTTGAGTCATGGACTTGTCTATTTAGGTTAGGCTCTCTTTCGTCAGAATACTCACTTTATAACAAGTTCTTTGCACCTCAGCTACACCATCCACCTCACCTCACCATTTGTTTAAACAACAAAACTCAAGGGACGTGACGTATATCCGATATATTGTGATTATACCACTCTTTTCACCTATCGACTTCTCGCCTATGCAAGGTACGTAGGGATTCAAGCTCATCCTACATTAATATGTGGTTTGTTTAGCTCTTCTCAACTACAGGACACTCTTGCCTCTTTTACTCGACTCTAGGATTGTGTGTTGACCTTAATAAGGACACGATTCCCTACTACTTGGGTAAGCTACCTTTTGCTTCACCTATACCTACATCAACATCGCCAATACCTTACCAAGACCAACAACATTACCCTACCAACATAAATTTTTTACCAACCAACCAATTGCCTAACCACAACCAAATTGCCTGAATTTACCTCTCCCTAGTCCTAAGGGAGAACTACATCAGTTTGAGGCCCCTCCTTGCTTTGAGCAATGGGCTATGTAGGCAGCACTTAGGAGACATGGTGTCTCCCAAGGTTAGCTCGACCATCCCCTACCATAACCTATCATGTGTTGTAAATATACATGTTTTTGTGTATTTCTTTTTTTGCCAACATTCATCTCTATCCTTTTTCAAAACAAACATTTGAAACACAACCCTTCTTATTATCGTAACTCAAAATCAACATACATATTCAATTTTATTTAGATGTTCAACGAATACATCTTCTCTATCATCGACGCACAGGTCGGCATCCTTATTTATTCTTATACCTCTATAACATTCACTTAGACCCTCGCGCCTCATCCCGAACCAGGTGATGATCGTGATCGTCGATGCCTCTCGCCGAGCCTCTCCATCCTCAAAGGCACCATGGCTATTGGTACCGCCCACTGATCTTCTAATCTCTCCTGTAACATATGAATACGCTCTCTCGCATGGAGGAATCTTGCATCTACTCTCTCCGCTCGTGACTCCGCAACCGCTAACAATCCTCTTGTCTCATTCACCTGCGTTTGGAGCTGATGAACTAAACTCTGCAGACGATCTCTCTCCGTTGTAATCACAGCTATGTCAGGGCGCTCACGTGCGTCTCGCAGCTCTGTTACCCACCATACTCTATAGGCCTCTGTCGTTCCCGCATCCATTACCCTACGATCGGTTGCTATCTCTTCTGGCCCTTTTGGAGGTGTCGTCCGGGGAGGTGAGAATGCTACCTCGGCATCGATCCTCATGTATGGTCTATATGTCATAGGTATATCCTGAACGAACCCAAATTGTCGCCGCACGCGATCTAGAGGAATCCTCTCGTACTCGCTCGGCCTGTGCCCTGCGATCCACCTCAATCGCTCCACACCCCTTAACTCCTCAGCTATGTTCTCTATCACCATATAGTTCCCGTAAGGCCTCCAACAAATATCCGCCATCGTTACCATCTCCCATACATGTCTATAATACTCGATGTCGTCTATCACGGCCTGGGATCTCGCTTCTTGTTCTGTCTAGACCCATCGCCTGAATCCCAATTTTTGCACTCCTGCCTCTCCCGACTCGATGGGTCGGCCTATTGGACGCACACAAACAATGTGCTCATAGGCCCAACAATGTAATAAGTATGAACAATCCAGTGTCATCCTGTGTTTTCGCTTGCAGGCCCATAAACCCCTATATAACTTTGCCAGATATGCGGGTGCCCATGTGAAAGTCACGCTCATTTCTATCATTTCCCAAATAACACTCATCAATGTTTTTGGAAATCTTCCACCCTCTGCCCTCGGTAATGCATAATACCCCACCGCTATCATTAATAGCACGACCAACCTTGTTTCCTCAGGGTGTGTCGCATACATTGTACCATACGTAAATGTTAAACCTTGTTGTGTCAAATCTCGTGCAGCTGAACCAAATACTGTTGTTATCGCTGCCCGCCCCGCACTAG
Source organism: Taxus chinensis (assembly GCA_019776745.2). Lineage (NCBI taxonomy): Eukaryota > Viridiplantae > Streptophyta > Pinopsida > Cupressales > Taxaceae > Taxus > Taxus chinensis. Next base: position 148,267,500 of record CM034154.1, read on the forward strand.
GCAACACCTGATACACTGTTTTTCCTATCATTGGGAGTCTCAAAATATGGAACACATCTTCCAATGTCACTGTCATCTCCCCTGTTGGCAGATAGAAGGTATTCTTTTCTAGATTCCATCTCTCAATCAACGCCTACAACATAGCATGGTTACGCAAGATTCATGAATAATAGCGGATTCCACTTAACCCCAAATGATTTATCAATGCCCATTCAGCTGGTGTTACATCCGCATGGATTCGTGACAACAACGCTGGCACAGTATCATTCATCCTTAACACTGCTTCCGCCTGCATACATCAAAACGACACATAATTATTCAATAAAACAAATCTCCACGGGTTTTTTCTCAAATTCTGGAAACTCCTACAGTAACCGATATCGGTTATAGATAACCGATACCGATTTGCTAATCGATACTGGTTATCTCCAAATGATACCGGTCACTGTCAAAAATATACACCCTACTTAAAAACATACACCTACGATAATTATTTTTCCCGTTTACTCCTATCTATACCTAAAAACATACATGACCACCCTGCTTACCTACCCCATAGCACTCACCCCATCCCAAACCCTTGCCTATCACATTTTCTTTCTCATCTTTACCCACTTACACTTCTCTCCTCCTATTCACAAAGCATGCAAGAATCAAATTACAACCAAACAATTTACCTCTCGGGATGGAGCAGCTTGAGGTGGAACTTGTCTTCCCCATCGTCCCTACCTGCTGGATGCTTCTCCTCGTTCGGCCATGTTCACCACCCTCTTCAAATATAACTTGTCTTTCTGCCTTCTGAATCTCCGCCCACACTCACTTCACCTGTCTCTGTTCTCCTTATCACTCAAAATCTTTCATGCAATTACCTGTAACAGTCGTCAAACAGTGTCGCATTCGCATATTTAACTTGTTGCATGACTCTAAAAATAAGAATGCTAAAAATAAGAACTTAAGTTGCCAACCAAGCAGTTCTATTTTTAGGAAATATAATTTTGAAATAACCGATATCGGTTACATAACCAATATTGGTCATATAGCTACCGACATCGGTTACATAACCGATATCGGTCATGTGCCCCCTTTTTTGCTTAAACCTAAGTCGTTTCTTCGTTTTAGCAAATTTTTGTGGCGCCCGCCTCTTTTTCCTGCATAAAAACACCATTATCCATATTTTTTTCATCAAATCCATATCTCATCACATTTTCATCAACATCATCTATCTATATTACAAAAACAAACAAGTCATCAACAAACAATATCAAACACCATCAATCTATACACCATTTGGATCCAACTCAGCAGCTACATACATTCAATTTCACAAACCCGCGACAAAACACATACAACATTTCATAACACAACATGTCAATTAAACTCATCATCTATATATACATACATTTCATTTCAAAAGTCATTAACAAAAGACATCAACACCATCAATATATAAACCATGTGGATCCAACTCATCATACATTCAATTTCACAAACCATCAACAAAATACTTAAAACATTTTAAACACAGCATATGGATCAAAATCATCATATATATCTATATATCAAAGGTTTCAAATATACAACTTACCCTGCATAGGGGCCTCTGTGATCTCATAATAATACAAAGCCGGCACGTAGGCCGCAATAACTGTCAAACATCTCGACTCGGCTCACAGGCCGGTCTCTCATATCAAAAATATACTCGGCTCGCAGGCCGGTATCAACTGTACAACCTGTACTCAGCTCGCAAGCCAGTATATACAATAAATGAATAAATGAATGAATACATCATATGTGGGCACGCAGGCCTCTATAAACATAACCGGTTCGCAGACCAGTGCCTATATCCAATATACACACAAAAACATCTAACTCTGACCTAGGGATGTTTGAACTCTCCCCACCACCCTCAGCACCTCTCCCTGCGGGTCCTGGCCCTGGCTCCCGCCTCCTCCCTGTCACCGACCCACCTGCTGTAGCTGCACCCCCCTGGGATCTCTGACTCCGCGAGGTCTCCGCTCTATGCGCCGCATATGGCTGATAGTCAGCCCCGGTACCATCAAGGACATCTTGATAGTACCGGGCCTCCGCTCTCGCCTCCACATAACGGGCCCATGCCACCATAGCTGCTGGGGCTGGTCCCCCGACTCCTAATAACAATGGCCCCTGTCTTACCAGTACACCCTGTGCCTGTGCCAGCACCGGTGGCGGTACCTGTGGCTGTGACGGTGTCGGTGGCGCTACCTGTACCTGTGGCTGTGCCGGTGCCGCTGGTGGTGCCTGTGGTGGTACCTGTGGTGGTGCCTGTGGCTGTGCCTGTACCCGCGCCTGGGCTAATTGCCCCTGTAGGACACCTATCTGTGCCTATGCAGCAGCAAACTACCCCTGTAGCAACTGTACCTGTCCCCTAAGCTGGTCTCTCTCTGCTCTAACAGCCGCTACGTCTGGCTGTGTGGGCTGTGCTCTCCTCGTGGCTCTCTCCCCTGCCCACCATACCAAAAATGCTCCTGTGTAGCCGACATCATCTACAGTATCATCTGCTGCCTCTCGCCGATCCCCAATCTGGGTCCATGGGCTGTGGTGTAGACAGTGGGGCCTCTACATCATCCCTCCGGTATTGAGGGAAGGGAGGTGGCTCATCCTATCGTAGCCCCATCTGCCGTCGTACCCTCTCCAGGGGTATCCGCTCATGCTCTCCTGGCCTCCATCCCGCTATCCAGAATTTATATTGGATCCACCGCAACTGTGATCGGGCTCCTCCGCGGGGCTGATGACCTCTGTAAGGCCTCCATATAATATCCAAGGCAGTCACGCCCTCTAATACATGCTGGTAATATGCTACATCCCGTCCGGCGAGAATTGCTTGTGGCTGGCCCACGACCCCCAACCACCTCTGAAAGCCATATCTATAGATCACCTGTGGCCCTGGCTGATGGGGCAGCCCTACTGGTCAAATGCATATGATATGCTCATATGCCCAGCAATGTAACAAGAATGTAGAACAAATCCCGAATCACCTCATCCGGCGGTAGCCCCACAGCTCTCTATATAACTGCACCAGGTATACTGGTGCTCAAGCATAACACGTATGCTCCTCCACCATCTCGTGTAGTACCCCCATCAACGCCCGTGGAAAACAGCCTCCCTCTGAGTCTGGGAGGGTGAAGCATGTGATGCCGATCATCATCAACACGGAAAGCCATGTCTCATGTCTATGAGCACGATACATGTCCCCATAGGCAATACTCGCGTTGTGATAAGTCAATAGCGCAGCTGCATCCCCGAATACCTGTAAAATGTTGTCCATGGCTGTCTCTGCATCCACCTGGAAGACTGCCTCTCCATCGATCGGTAGTCTAAGGATGCGATACACATCCTCCAGTGTAATCGTCATCTCTCCAGTCGGGAGATGGAACACATTGGTCCTCGGATCCCATCTCTCGATGAGGGCAACCATCAGACTATGATCCCTATCTATAGCCCTATAACGTTGGACTCCACCGAGTCCCACCTCGCGCATGATGGCCCACTGCGCTGCGGACACGTGTGGCCGCATCCGTCTCAACAACAAGGGCATCCTATCCCCCCAACCAACCAACCAATTTGGCCCGACCCAAGGCCGCAACTAACTATTTGGCCCGACCCAAGGCCGCAACCAACCAATTTGGCTCGACCCAAGGCCGTAACCAACCATCTGGCCCGACCCAAGGTTGTAACCAACCATTTGGCCCGACCCAAGGCCGTAACCAACCATCTGGCTTGACCCAAGGCTGTAACCAACCATTTGGACCGACCCAAGGCCGCAACCAACCATTTGGCCCGACCCAAGTCCATAACCAACCATCTAGCCCGACCCAAGGCTGTAACCAACCATTTGGTCCGACCCAAGGCCGTAATCAACCATTTGGCCCGACCCAAGGCTGTAACCAACCATTTGGCCCGACCCAAGGCCGCAACCAACCATTTGGCCCGACCTAAGGCCGCAAACAACCAATTAGGCCCGACCCATGGCCCTCACTCATTAATCGGCCCGACCTAAGGCCGTACCACTCAAATACCTCACCCAAAACCAACAAATTACAATTTTATCCACCCAACATGTAGTTTTTTTGTTCAATTGAGCTCACCTGTTCATGTTTTAGCATGATTAGGGTACTTGACTTGATCAGTTGACCAACTTTGCCTAGACCTAGACCGTGACGTTTATCTCGACCAAACCAACCATTTGGTACTGCCGAACATGCCTAAACGTTCCTGTACTATTCCCGTTATATCCCCTGGAGCTACTTCTTATGCCTTGGATACCAGGATTATATCACCCTTGTTTGGATAAACTATCGACCTTTGCCTATGAATTGCTTGTTTGCTCTTCAAATCATGTACCCTGGTCGCACTACTGCATTGTCAACGTCGTGTCTGCTTCCTTGGACCTACCCCACCATCTTACCATCATCTCAACACCATTTCACTTTATCAACCCTATCCCTGATTTCACGCTACCTCAATCTGTGATAGATTTGAGGGCGATTACCTATACCCTTAACAGGGGTAACCACTTCTTATTATTGTTCGTGCAGCTTTAACAAAGATAAGCTACACGACAACAAGGGGCTAATGTAGACAACAAATTTGTGTCTTATGACCCCCTGTGCCCCGCATCTCATTTCGCAACCTAACCTCATCACCTAAACCGTACACAATTATTTATTAATTACCTTATAATTAATAAATCCACATCGCCATACCTGCCACCACTCATTTCACCACCTCATCATGACCTAGTCTTAACCCTAAACTAACCTAATTAAGACCTATAACTTGGTCCACATCCACACCCATGACTAATTACTCCGCACCCGCACCTAAAACCAACCTCATAATGACTTGACCAAGCCCGCAACTAATCCCTCAGGAGAAAAGGAGGGAAAGCTGGCTATTTTACTAAAAATAGCCCGCTTTGACCTGATCGATACCGGTTCCTACTCGACCGCCGTCGGTTACGTAACCGCCATCGGTTCCCTGTAAATGACCACTCCCAACCAAAAACAAAGGGTTGGATTTTCGTGGATCCGAATCAGAAATCATTGGAAGGATCCATAATTTACTTGGTTGAACAAAGACAAGTGAAAGAAAGAAGAAGAGTTTGCAGAGAAGGACATCAAGCCCAAAAACTAAAACTGAGTAACCAGAGCCTTGTGACACTCATCTGTTCATCGGGAGGGAAGATAGCTCATCTCCTGATTGTCAGGTCATCCTACCTAAGTTCTGCCATCGTCATCACAGTTCTTGGACCTGCATCCTTATCAATAATCAGTAAGTAATATCTTGTATGTCCTTTTAATAACATTTCTTAAACTTCTGAATCACAGCCATCATAAGTCTATTCCTAGATCTACTACCCAGCAACACACTACATCTAACTTTCATTCCTCCACCCTTACGTTACCCCCAAGAACACCCCCCGTATTCTCTGAGTCCTTCTCATCACCCCATTACCTAACCCCACCCATTTATCAGCCTTATAAAACAACACAACCACCTTACAACCAACCTTCACCAAAAGCCCCTAACACATTGCCCCTACCGATATCGGTTACAACAACCGGTACCGGTTACAGTGACCGGCATCAGTAACCGTGATTCTAAACCAAGACCATCCCTTTCTCTATTGTTCTAACAAGGTAAACAAATTGTAATTGGACAATAGCTTATTTGTTAGAATTTGTGTTAATTCATATTAGCAGGGGAACTGACCACCTTCGAAAGGAATTTTTATACTTCCTGGGCCCAAGGCAGTTCCCTCATTTATTGTCTAATTAAAATCTGGTGGTCTTGTATTCTTACTTGCAGGTAGTCCTTCCAAGACAAAAAGGAGTTCTTCACAGTCGACCTGATCTCTCTCTCTACGGTACGCGCACACCCTCTCGACATTCAACAGGTATTCCTCCTAGCCCTAAACCTTATCTGTTTCTCAAACGAATGAAAGGATAGAAACAACTCTATTCCCAAGAGTTGAAACATTCCGTGCGAAACAGGTTTCATTAAGAAAGGGAGTTACTTCTTCCATCATATATCTAGATTTTTTAATTTATTTTGTGCATTTTTAGATTAGGAGTAGTTTAGGTTTGTCTTTAGCAAAATAAGTGTTTTAACACACTCTACTTGTTTTCACTTGAAACATGTATGATCTCATTTTTGTACATAGTTTTTTCGGGGTAACTTTGTGAGCAATTGTTTAGGAATATTGTTAATGTTTCATGTATATTTGGGATAGAGTTCACAGAAGGTTGCAGGTAGAAATTTTTTAGTTAAAATTAGACAAGACAATTTCAACATTTCAATAAGATTTAGGGTGAGTTTTCAAATTTTTCAAGATAAGTTTTCAATTTATATGTTGACTTCATGCCCAATGGATATACCATGAAACTAATATACTATATGGAAGGAAGATATTCCTTGTGATTTACCAAAATGATTTCACACTTCATTTTGGGAAACTGGTATCAAATTCTAACCTTGAGAGCATTTGATCTTGATTATTTATGTTGCAAACATCTTGACATTTTAAAACTTGTTCAGAGTACTTTCACTTAGCATTTTCAATCCTTCATAGTTTAGAACATCAAATTTTTTGATTAAAATTTCATGTTTCGGGCTCAATATGGGTTGTGACGTCCAAACTCTTAAACGTATAAAGGATCCAAACTTTCAAAATTGATTGGGTCAAAAAAGGAACATGTCATGGGTCACTTGGTCACTTGGGTTTAATCCCATATTCACAAGGAATTAGTATCAGGTAAAATTCAAAAGACATGGTGGTCACTTCATTGATTAGAGATAGAGATCCATATTTTCCCCTTTTGCATGAGTTGACCACCAAGTTGGTTGTTGAGTCGAATTGAATAGAATCATCTAAGTCCCAGGTGGGTTGAGAAAATGTGAACATAATGGTTTGTAATTAGTCCACGTGGACCAATGAAGGACACCTCCAAAACTTAGACTCTAGCAAAGGAAAGTACACAACAGTCTTGTTTCTCAAGATTCCGAGATCACAAGAACCTAAGGATTTCACCGATCAAACCAAACAACCTTAAGTGACTCCAAGACTCCAATAGATCCTAAGATCTCAATTTTAGTAATGGTAACATGTTTCCCTATGGCTCAAATGATCAAGCAACCCTGATTGGCTAAGGAATAAATCACCGTGAGGGATCGAAAGTAAAGAGGAGAATGATTGGTCCACGTGGACCAATCATATGTCACTTTGAATCTATAGTGAATAAGATGAAGGCATGATATTCAGAGACCCCGATAACATTAGGAGAACCCAAATCCAAAAAGAGATCACCACATGGCACAATTTCTGAGTGGGAATGGATCAAGGTCACTAATGAAGGATGGATAGATTGAAAAGTGATAAAAGGACAAATTTTACAACCCTGTGGCCGTCACTTTTACCAAACAACATGGTGATATTTAAATGGTCATATATTTTGATCATGAGCGTCAAAACAAGCACAATTGGTCTTCTTGGAAATATCTTGAAGATTAGATCATGATGGGATTAGTTTTGGGTCACTGTGGGTGTGTTTTACGATCAAATAATCAATATAAAATGGCCCACATCCATTTTAAACCCAAGCCTTGTGACCATGTTCTGGACCAGTTTTAGATTCTCATATTGTTCACTTGCACGATAAATCATTGGAAAGATCTTGATCCAACATTTAATTTGGGACTATTTTTAAAGAAAATGGTGAGGAATTCAATAATATTTTAATGAAAGAGTTTCATTCTCTTTTTAGTTTGTTTTCTCAAATCAAGTGTCACTCATATCAGTTGTAAATGCTTGAGAAACTCTAAAACCAACATTGAATTTCCTTTGTATCCCCCATTCTTAGATTATTTGATATTATTTTTCATCATCCAAGAAAGCCATGGTGATTGTACCTCATCTACACATATTAATGTTGATTATTCCTTTGGTGGTTGAGAAGTGGAGGACCTTATTGACTTCTCGATATCTTATAATCCTCTCTCTTCTCTTCTTTCTCTATAAAATGAAACTAAATTTTCATTGTAAAATATCATCTCTCAAATGTAAAGTTACCATGCCCAAATGGTGGATGAACGTTATGAGTTGCAAACCTCTTATCTTGACTTATGCAATGTGTTCAGTTCCTTCTAAATTGTTGAAAACAGAATGTGCATATTCAGGGACAATAATATGATGTTTAGTATGTCTCTCTTATACTCTTTGACTCCTACTCTTGTCTCCTTACCTCTCTATTTTTCCATTTCATGTTTTGTGTGAGTTATATTTGTGTGGTTTCATTTCACTATACCAATCATGTAGGGAATCAAGTTTGATGAAGTGCAGAGTTGAACTGTGGATTTTTTCTACCCTCTTGGCCTTCCATTTGTCTTCTTGTTTCCATTTTAGGGAGAATGATCGACTTTCTATTTTAGTGTATTCACCGCTCCCTTTTTATTTATTTAATCAATGTTTCTTCCTTCCTCTTTTCCTCTTGCAATCATTATCTCATCTTAGGAGTAGTGTTAACATTAGTATAGTTAGTTGAGGAACCGACCTTATCTAGAGGCCTATCCTAAGGAGCAAGGTCCCATACCTTGGTGAACTTCTAATAGTTTATTGAGGTGTTCAGCTTGATCAGTAAAGGGTTATATCTCAAGTGAAAACAACTTCCATACATCTGAAACGGGTTTTTCTCTCTTAGTTTTCACTCCCAATTCCAGAAATGAAGCATTGTCATATCATATCTGAACTGCACACTCACACAACACTATTTAAACTTCCTACAATTATAATTGGATAGCTACATCCACATTATATTTTCACAATCATTTCCCATATATTTGATTTAACAAAAAAATAGATTTTATTAAACCCTAATTGCATAGTAACTGATTATAAACAATTATATCTAAGTGCTAAATATATTATGACGCAAGAAAATAAGAAAGTAAGTAGAAAATCCTAAGGAAGAGATATAGAAAGAATGACTTAGGTTATTTGTGCTTGATCCAAAAGTGCTCTAGACTGGGAAAACTATTGAACATGAGGTGAAAATGTCGTAAATACTTAGAATAAATTATGGAGCTCATGAACGATGTTAGACATGGACACCCATGGAAAGACAGGGACACCTAGGCTAGAGACCAATACTGAGTGACCATGACTATGTAAATAGTTAGAATGTGATTTTTACTATGTCATAGGGGTGTCACAATTGTTTCCTATTGATCGTATGATATTCACACAATGGACGTTAGATGTACCTATAACCTGTAAAAATAGATATCACCTATAAAATCCCACAAACCATATCAAATCCAAAACAGAAAGATGCAGAATGGGGATTTTTAGTGACCGCGGCAGTCACCTCAAGAGTTAAATTACAACCGAGCATTGCACTACATCTCAAACTCCATGTAGATTTGGTGAGTATGTGTAAAAATTGTGCCCTAAGATTCCTTTTTGCAAGTGTGCTTGATAGCGGGTTGTAGATAAATGTAGCAATGTAATAGAATGTGTGGATGGAAAAATTAACTTCCCCTTCCTGTGTTGTGTATGTAGAGTTGATGCATCCCTTATCCCTTGAGCGTATGTTAAATGGATGCTTTAGAGTGTTTTTTGTGCCTTTTGGATGCAAGATTAGGTGATGATAATAATGCTTAGTGTTTGGTCCTTAATTTTGAACACATAACTATGTATTTATATGATTCCCTTTTTTGAATATCGTAATTGAAAACTAGAAGGCCGACTCGTAAGTGAAAATTATGCCCAAAAGATAAAAGAGACCCAAAAAGAGCGAGTAAGGTGGAAAAGGGTCAGGGGCACCTGGGTGTTGTTGTCCTAGTCGAGAACTACTGTCTGGAGCCATAGAAGATAAATTAGTAAAATCCTGACTAGGATGTAGGGTGTGCAAGAACAAATAGAAAAAAAGAAACACAGAAAAGAGGCCGAATACAATCTTCAATTACTAGTTTTCTTTCTTAAGAATCTTATGAATGTTAGTATGTGTTTAGGACCTATAAATGTACCGAAGTGCATGATTTAGTGTCTACATTTTTCCCCAGTTTATGTTGTTAAGTGAATACTCGATAACATAAATTAGATAAGATATGTGTACATGATAATCATGTAGAGTGTGTGTGAAGAGCGTGCCGAGTGGACAAGTGAAGCATGGAATGATGCAAAAATGAAGCATGGAAACTAGGAATAAAATTGATCCTAGGGTTGAAGCATATGTGTTGTATCATGTTGTACTTGTTGTTGTGCTTTTTTTTTGTTCTTCTTATGAGGATGGACTTGCAAAAATAAGAGAAATAATATAGTCAAAGTCCCGTATATGATAAATCAGAGAAAAAATGTGCATAATTATGTAAAAATTATGCAAAGTGTATAAAAGGAAAAGTATGCACATGATGTAGAAGAGTGTAAAGGGATAGAAATTTGTCCCGAAAATTCTATTTAGAATGATTTTTTTGGGTGATTTCATGCCAAATGTGAGTTTTTTGGGTGATCTCATGCCAAAGAGCGAGTTTTGGGGAGAGAGGTCTAGTGTTACTCTCCTTCCATGAATCTGTCGGATAAACACCATTGCAAATGGTGTGTCCCTATTTTGTTCCTAATGTCCTTGATTTTTTTCAGAAAGTACTAATTGTTCCAATTGAAATGGAGATAACATGTATTTTATTGTTGGAGGACTCTATATGGTATTTTCAAACTACTCTAAAGGCTTATGTGACTTGTGTTTATCTAAGAAACTAATTATGTGTGCCCCAAGGACGTTAGCACCTAGGGGAGGACACAGGCACGCATGCACTTCTATATGGGTCTGGGCACTTGTGTCTGTGTTGTGATTCTGACCCAAGTCTAATTTTGAGTCAATTATGTAGTTGTAACCTATATTGATTTTTTGTTTTATTGTATTGTTATGTATCTTTGAGCTATTATATGGGGTGATTTGTTCACCTAATATATGCCCCCTCATTTGGGGTGCATGTGATGTTGATAGGAGTGTACGGACCAAAAGACATGACCTGATGTTGATCTGAAACTGATACTTGTATGGGGTAGGGGATGTGTATGGCAGAAACCAAGGAACATACAAACAAAGTGGCTAGATACATGTGTTAGTAGAAAAAGTAGCAAATTTTTCATAGGAAATCAATGTAACAAGTAAATGTGCAAATAAAATGGACCGTGAAAATTGGGTTTCATACATGGGACATGGCTCACAATGTCACAAGACAATCAGGGAAAAATTTTCCAAAAGCGTACAAGAAGCGTACAAGACATAGGGCATATCCCACAAACAATGGCATATAATAGAAAATTGTTGAACCATGGTCATTGGTGTTTTCATTGATGTCAAGTGGCATTGATGGAAAAGGTGTGAATGGTGAAGTGAATCTCAGTCATAGGCATGAAGGTTAATTGGTAGTGTCTCAAAGTGAGCTTGTAATGCTTTATATGAGCTTGTAATATTTGCTATGAGATTTTAATGCTTTGTATGAATGCAAAAGGTGTTTCAAAGGTGTGAGAAGTGTTTCTTATTACTAGCAGGCCATGGTGTGTGATTCTCTATAGTTATGAGATTGTGCCGAGTTTGTAAAGGATGGAGAAGTAGGGTAAATGAATAATGAGAACATGCCTTGTACAGAAAAGGATATTTTTATAAAAACTTGTAAGTATAAGAGTGTGATGGATCTTTCATGAAGATTTTTTTTGTTTTAGATAACTATTGGTGTCACCTATGTGCTCATGAAGTATTTGGAGCAAGTTGTGTATGTTTTTGAATATCCCGGAGTGAAGAAATGATATTAACAAATAATGAAGGTTTGATAATCTTATTTATGTTCATACAAGATATTTTGGTGATGGTGAAGGTATTGTTCTTTAAGAACTTGAGGAGAAATTTCAAATGAGTCTAACTTTGAGAAATTTGGAGCTCTCTGAAGAATATTATGGTCGTTTAAATTTTTCCAGGCCGTGACAACAAGCAGACAATCAAAGACAGGGACACGTGGATGAAGATCAATAGTACATGTGGTAAGGAAGATTAAAGGTAGTTCAGCATAAGTCAACTCATGAAAAATGCCAGACACATGGAATAAAAAGGGTTAGATAAAGTTTCAGGTCTACCCAGCAATTGCGAAGAAAAAGCTAAGATACTTGGAGCCTCTTGATTGGATAACTTTTTGAGCTCTGACATAGAGCTAACAAATGAAAATTATGACACAACAAAGGTGCTTGGAGCTATCTAATTGGTTCAAGGATCAAAATATAACAAGTCTAACACCACAAAAGTACTTGGAGCTATCTAATTGGTTCAAGGTTCAAAATCTAACAAGTCTGACACCATAAAGGTATTTTGATCTATTTGATTGGTTCAAGGTTTGCATTCTAACAAGTCTTATATCATGAAGATACATTGAACTTATCTATTAGTTTGTGTGTTGTATTGGTCATATATAAATTATCAAGAGCTTGACAGTGCGAAGGAATGCGGGGCTTCCATATTGGATCAAGTGTGGAAGTGACCAGTATAGGTTAAGAAAACCCTGACAATTGTAAAGGCATGGAGCCTTCTTATTGGTTTAATATTTACACTAATAAAATAATAACACCAAAAATATATGTGGGTTGTTTTATTTGTGTGTGCTTCACACTCAGAAAATCTTGACAAGTGCAAAGTATGTGGAGCTTTATCATTAGATAGAATTTTGTAAATGGTCCACACCCCACATAGAAGATAAGTTAGCGGAAAGTAGAAACAAGTGGACCAAGAAGAGGGTACCACTTGGCGATGATCTGACGACTGAAGGTGGACACATGACATTATTCTACTATATTTTTGAGAGATGGCTCTAGGCACATGTGAAATCTAAGGAATGAGCCAAGGTTTATAGATTTTCAATTCCACAGAATTCTAAAGGAAAAATTCAGTCCTAAGGTCAACATGCATGCAAGGTGACATGTGGAGGAAGTGACATGGATAACTGCATAAATGTTGGAAATATCTATAGATAATCATATGGTGACATGTGTCCTATGTATGAGACTAAATAAAAAGGGAAAAAGGGAAGAGATACTATTGAAGCTTGTCACAAAATGGAAAATTCATCAAATCTCAAGATTGCACCAATGAAATTTCCTAAAAAATTTAACTTAACTTTGTCTAAATTTCATGAAAGTGTTGCAAAATAAATCAAGTTGATTCATGTTGAAACAAAGTAGAAATTCATGACAGAAGTTTTTCTTAGTCAGAAAACTCTGTGAAGAAACTCAAAATTCATGGAACATGAAACATCATTATTTGAAGTGAAGGAGCTCATAGAGAAACTCAATTTCAGTTGCATGGAGTAGATGAAGAAGTTCCATTTTTCAACCTGCAAACACAAAGTTCTGTGAAGGAAGAATGGTCATGTGAAGATTCATAAAACATGAAAAGTTGAGATTCATGTTTGGGAGTCTTGCTTGTTTATTTAAGCTTAATTTTTTAGCATGAAAATTTTCTTTTGAACCCCATTTTATCTTCTTTTTAAGAAACCTTTTCTGCAGAGCAAACACCCTTGGGCTTAGCCCAAAATCCCTGGAATTTAATTCTAGGTCAGAAGCTTGTTGTGTTTTCATGAGGAGGATTTGAGCTAAGAAAATATGGAGAAGTCTCTTTGGTAGTGTTGTCACCAAGTCACTGCACCCCCTGAATGGCCTGAGAATTAATCATGAAATTTGGTGTGATTGGGTCACATGGGATCACCTCTCAAGCTGTGGGACTTGCGCTTGAGGTGAACCTCCAAAGAAGGTCGAGCTTCCTCTTCCTAAATTAAACACAACACTACTTCTAATTTAAGAAAGATGGCTAACTAGACCTATGCTAATATTTCATGGGATTAGGGAGAGAGAATGCAAAGAAATAAAATCTATTCTAGAAGTGGTGATGCACCAAGAAAAGGGGTGTTCAACTTATGGAAGGGTTAATGTGGGAATGATGCTTGCATCGTCGGCCACCTTTACATATTGCAACTTGGAAAGGATATAAAATACCACAGACTAGCAGCACACGTTCCTTCGCTAAACCTTAAACATACACAATATAGAGATCAACTTTAACTTGATACACAGAAAATCTATCAAGATAATAATCACAAGCACATGTCAAGCATCCACTTTAGTGACAACAATAATGTAACTCTTAATCAACAAAAGGATAATAGTTTCTCACAACTGATGAAAATCAACCACACTATTCTTTTCAAGATATGAAACATATAATCTAGAATAAAGATAAACTAATCAATAATGCCAAGGAATTACATTCAAAAAACATATAATGACTAATCATTCAACACAATAAAACAAATCTTCAAGTGCAAGGAAACTCTGAATATAATTAAAAGGTTTTGAACAAAACTCTGAAAGCACTCTTCCAAGCTTGAAGAGCAACTTCACCAGAAATATCTCAAAATGTATATCTCAAATAATGGAAGCACTCCACTATTTATAAGTTCCTAGGCTGAGCCATTACAGCTGAGCCTTTAACTAACTTTTAACTAAAAATAGTAGTGTCATTAATAAAAGGGAACATGCTCCCATAAAAATAGAAAAATTGTTGCAAAAATTTGACCAAGTCAACCCTACAACTTTGACTGATTTCGGAGCTTGAACATGTCCTTTCATGGCTGCTCAACTCTGTCCTGCTTCACCTTCATCTCCTTTCTCTGAAAGTTTTTTGGTCCTTCCTCCCAAATAGCCATTCAATGTCGGTACTCGAAGAAGCGTTGGATAACACCCTGGGTTTCTTCGTCTCTAGGACCACATGCATAGTGATTTACTACATCCATTGTCTCAATCTCTTTCGTGATCCTGGATGGCAACCTTCGAAGCTTATTTGTGACTTTCCTTAGTCTCCCTATGAAATTCTAACATATAACCAGTCGATCAATTGAGTCACTATTGAAAGTCTTTACAACATCGTTGTCCTGTTTCACCAAATCTTTGAAAATTTCTTTAATCTGGTTTTCGGGAAGAGCATCGATATTTTCATTGAAGAACTTGTAATTGGCATTGTCAAAATATTATGAGATATCATTAAGGGCATCTCTAATCTCTACTCGCTTCTCCTCCAATTTCTCGATCATATCTTGTAGCACCTGACACCAGAATTCCATAGCCTTTTGATATTCAAACAATTTAGAGGCATCATCAATTACCTCTTCCTGCAGAAGTAAATCAGAATCTTCCTCTCTAATGTTACTCCATGTTGCCAAAGTTAAGTTTAAGTTATTATTATCTTCGCAGAAAGATTCGTCCATTTTAATAATAGTAGTTTTTGTAACCTGTAAATTAGTATAAATCTCAATGGCTTCCTTAATCAAAGGATTGGCCTCTTGCAAGATTCTTTCCATCCACCCATTTACTGTTCTCCCTTTCTGGCCTAGCTTCTCGAGCTCATGATAGGAAATATCATCAATTGTAGATGAAATTTTCATGGCCGTAGTAGTTGAGATGTCAGTGGATGGGTTGGGTTACTCTGTGCAGCAGTGCAGTGAGCTACTCGAATTTGACCTTAAGCTCATCCTTGGTGGCCTTGTCTTTCTGGTATTTCTCCAAGAGGGCCCCCAGAGTAATGTGTACATCCTGCTTGGCTCCCTCATGAGTAGCCTTCCCCAACGATAAATTTGAGATCTGGTAATCTACTGCTGTGATGGTTTCTTTAGTTTTCCCCTCAACAGGGGTAGCCACCTCTATCACATGCTCTCCAGATGGATTAACCGTTAGAATTGATATAGTTCTCAGTCTCTTGGCCTGTCTTTTGGGCATAGACTCCAATATACTGAGATCTATAACATCTCCCAAAGGAACCTTCTTATTTTTCTTAGGATTATGTCTAAACAGCCACTCAGGTATGGCTAGAGCCGAGGAAGATGGAGTAGCAACATCAGTTAGGGTAAGATCACTAGGAATGTCAGCTGATATCTGAGTAGAGGTAGCAATGATGGAAGGTGTGGGTGTGAGGACATCCATAGGAATTGACAAAGCAATGCTAGGGGTTGAAAATGAAGAAAATGGGAGTGTTAAAGGAAGTGAAGAGGAAATGGGTGACCCAATATTTTCCCCAGCTGATAGAACTGGAAGTGACGAAAATACCTGGGCCATAAAAGGGGATGGGAAGGAAGAAATTATGGTAGAAGTGGAGGGAATTGATATTGGAAGTGATAATGGAGGAAGGGGAAGATGGGATGGATCCTAAACGACACTAGGGGAGTCACTCACTTCAACTACCTCAGTAGCTGGCACTGTAGAAGTAGTAATCTTGGGAGTAACAGGCCTAGAAAGAGATGAGCCACCAACCACAAATGAGATCTTCTTTGGAATGGAAGGAACCCTTTGAGTCAACCTCTTTCCTTTTGTTGGTTTTGGTTTGTTTACCACTGATGTAGACCCTGTATTTGTAGGTTGACCTTCCCCTTTGGGTGAGATTCCCAAGGTGGCCAACCAACTGAAGGTTCTCCTTAGAATGGGCCCCACCCTTTCTTTAGTATTGTTGCACTCTTCCACATACCAATCAACCAATGACAGTGGTTGATTGACAACATTGTCATTCCTGTATGATGGATCTAGGACCTCATCATTGTCTTGCAAGTCTTTTGGCACATCAGCCAATCCAAATTTCCACACTTCATCCAGAGTTAACCTCTCATAATCTCTTTGTCACACAATGTACTCATCCCGAAAATGAATCCATATGTCTTCTAATTGGGGCACATGAGCACTGGACTTACCTGTCTCCCCGAACTTACCCCAATAATCAAAATTAGTTTGGTGGGTGGAAGGTCCTGTAGGGTTACCTCAGCCATTTCTACATCCACATTTTTTGCCTTGTGGATAGTTGGGTGAGAATACCTACCAATTGAAACAGGGAAATGCATTCCCACTTTGTGACGCTTATTTTGGATTTTATGGTAATGCAACAACTACTGAACCAATTCCAGAAGAACCCATTTTTCAGTGGGGTACCTCGGCAACTTGCTTGGGGCGCCTATGAAACCCGGAATTTGAAGGTAGGTGAATGTGGGAAATTGAAAGTAGATTGTCTCCCCATTCTCACACCTCTTGAAAAGCCTCATCAGAAACCGCCGATTATATAGCTCCTTGTAAAAGACATAGAGGACAACAACGAAGAAAACATCATTGATTCTTTGGAAGTGCTTGCTCCCCTTGTCTAGAGTAAGTTGGGGATAAAACTCATATATTTGGGAGGTGTTGCGAACACCCCTAGTATTCAATCCTACAAAATCCCCCATAGCAGCATAGCCGCATATACTAGAAAAGATGTCATGTAGAAAGTCTTGGTTTCTGCCACCTTGCCCAACTGATAGCGAATGTTGCTAATAATATGTTCACCCCATTATATGAAGTCGTCATTCTTCTTGATAGTTTCTATGTACAAGAACATCCATTCTTGGAATTCCTTTGTAGAAGGAAGACCTGAAACTCTTCTTAAAAGTATAATGAGATCGTTGACTTCCTGAATGAAATCCGATCGATGTATAGTTTTGGGCAACTTGGTGAAGTTCTTAGTCAGGTAGGATTTCATCATGACCTTCAAGCATACTTCCTCTTTTTTATCCCAGTGCTCAACTACTATTTCAGGTGAGATAGTGGTGTAATCTTGAACGTCTGGAAGTTTAAACAAGTCTTCAAAGAAGTCTGGGTCCAGACGGATCACCACCTTATCATCATTATCTCTTATCGACATAGAGTCCTCGTTGTAGTGGGCTGTTGCAGCTAGGAAAAACTTTGTGCATTGCATAGATGTGGGAAAACCGAGTGGCAAGGGAAAGACCACTGTTGAAGATGGCCTGCATCCATGGCTTTTTGTTCGGGGCCTTTAATCTTTCCTAGAACTCGGGAAGATCAATTTGTCCTAGATCGGTGTCCCCAATATTTCCTAAGTCAGAGGTCAAGCAGGATTGGGGAGCAACCCCAAGAAATGTGTACTTCATCTTCTCTTTTCCCTTTGAAGTGGAGGTAGACATCAAAACCTGTGAATGTTGTAGAAATTCTGAAAACCCAAAAGCAAGGAAACTCTAAAATCCTGAACCAAAAAATTCTGAAAGGAATCACCGTAAAGAAATATTTGAAAATGTTTTCCGAAGTCAGAGGTCCTGAAATTCCCTCTAAAAACCTGAAATCCCGATTCTCCAAAAACCTGAAATCTGAATTCTTTCTCTAAAATAGTTTCCCGAAGTCAAAAAGTTTGAAATAAATCTCCGAAGTGCAAAATCTCTAAAATAAATCTCCGAAATAGTTTCCCGAAGTCAAAAGAGTTCCAAAGTGAAAAAACCCAAAAGCAATAGTTCTCAGTTCAAAATTCTGAAAGCAAGAAATCTCTGAAATTGGAAAATCTGAAGATTTTTGCCAAAGGGGTTCTTCGAAAAGGATCTCTTGAAGGAATTTTCCAAAATGAACTTTCCGCATAGTATTTCCAAATGATCTCTAGAGGAACTACAAAATAAATATTAAAAAGCCAAGATGGAAAATGAGAAACAGGAGGAAGTACGAGGGACTTAAAAAGATCCCCTGGACATACTCAAAAACTAGAGAAAAACTCACAAAATGAAGCATGGTGAACCAAAAGGATGAAAACACAAGAAAGCAGAGGGAAACCAAGAGCAAACACCAAATGAGGAGAAAAAAGGAAGAAAACACCTAAAACCAAAAGAAAATTAAACAAAAAATGTACCATGAAAAAGACATCACAAAGGACAAGAATGAGATGTTAGAGCGAATGCGTCAGGTAAAAAAAGAAAATTAAAAATCCAATTTTATATAGAAATCCTAATATTAATGGTAAAAATCTGATCCATACAGAGGTAGGTGAGAATTAATCATCCATAGAACCTCTGAAGTTCTGAAACCCAAAAGCCTAGAAAATTTGAAAATTTGGGATTTCAAACTTCAGAAAAATGGGAAGCAAAGAGACGAATTGGTAACTAAAAGTCTGAAACCTGAAAACCTGAAAGTTTGAAAATTCAGGCTTTCAGAAATTCAGACTTCAGAAAACATTAAGTGTAAATCCTAAAAAGACTTGGAGAACTCCAAAAACCCAAAACCTGAAAGTCTGAATTTTCAGACTTTCAGAAATTCAGACTTCGGAAGTCTGAGAGATATTTTAAACAAAATGAGCCAAAAAGTCCCGAAACCTGAAAACCTGAAAGTCCAAAAATTCAAACTTTCAGAGATTCAGACTTCAGAAAATCTCAAATGTAATTCTGAAATTGAGCTTAAAAACTCCAAAAGAGAAAAACTCTGAAGTCTGAAAATTGAAAATTTTCAGATTCTCGGCCTTAGCAAAATTCATTGTGCAGGGATTTCTTTAAAAATGGTACTCTGACATATGGCCTTCTTGACATATGGCCTTCTTCTGGGTAGGTTAAATGGTTAATAGGTAGTGAGTTGAATAAGGATGTAAGATTTGGAGTCTTGTGTTTAAATCCTACATTTATAGCATTTTTATGTCATTTACAAATTTTTGAAGTATTTTCAGATCTGATATTGAGTTGAATTCATTTGCAAATAAGTGTATGTTCTTATTATTCATGAGACAAGATTGATTGTCTTGGTATCTCTTGATTCTATCTTGTTGTTTGTTATTGAAGACATCAGTTCATTGTGATCTGATTTGAATATCAATAAAGAGTTTTGATCTTATTTGAATACCAATAAAGATTGGTGTTCTGATTTGAACATCAATAAAAGTTCTTTGTGTTTATCTTATGATCCTTGCTTTGAGTACGTTTCATGGAAAAGTATATTTGTTTGTTATCATTCATTGATTTACATGTTCCTCATGAGGTTGGGTGTTTTATATTCTAAGGTATACAGTGAAATTTTAATTGGGGAATTATTCATCCCCCTCTTCAGTACTTGTCACTTCTAACAATTGCTATCAGAGTAGGCCCTTGAAAGAAGCCTAACAAGCTAGAGGGATATATCTTTGGTGAGAATGAAAACATGGGACACAAGAACACATAAATAATATTGTTGATGATTGTGAATACAATTTGGACATATTGATTACATCCAAAGAGGAAGTACTCATAGTTTTAAAGGCTCAACTTGCAGGAGACCCAAGTTGAGATGAAGATCAAGAGGGAAGAATGTCTCAAACATGAGGCTGAGAAAGAGGAACTGAAGAAATATTTAAGCACCATGATAAGAAAGGTATTATATTTTCAAGAGAGTTTAGAAAATATGAATAATATTTTAGGAAAAGAAAAGTCATGTGTTGATGGAACATGCCTAGGCTTCATGGAGGATTCATGCCAAATAGAGAAAAATGAAGAAGAATCAAGTCAAGGGTCTAATGAAATAAGAAATCCAAGTCAAGGGAGAGATTGCAAAGCTTCCATCTTATCGAATATCATTTATCATGAATTTAATTGCATATAGGTATGGTGTATTTCATGGTAATTTCTATAAGCATGGTGTTTATGGACATAGAGCTAGTATGTGCAGCCATAAGGTTGAGAAGAAGGATGATTGCAAAGGAAACAGTTAAGGAGAATCATTTTGAAGGAAATAATGAAGAAGATTTTCAAGGACAAGAAGGATAAAAATTTTGGTCAGAGATATGGTGTTGTATGTTACATCTGTAATGAACAAGGACATCTTGCAAATTATTTCAAGAATGGACAATCAAACACTAGAAGATATGTAAGAAAGTTCAATGGTTATTTTCTATAATTGAAATACTTTTGAACATAGGGATTTCGAGTGAAAAATAAGACAAGTGGAATTATTTAAGTGCCACAAGATAGGTCACATTACAATAATTTGTGATGCAATAAAATTGAATAAATAAAATCATGGTTCTAAGCAACAAATTCAGAAGTACAAGAAGAAGGAAGAAGCTAGTAAAAGTTCTCAAGAGTATCCCTAGAGTGTGACTAATCAAAAGGAGGATTCTATTGTGATAAATGACAAATCAAAAAATAATGAATTAGTAAAGGATCCAAAATAAGGTTTTATACCTTCTTAGGTATCTCATCAAGCTCCTACATGATGTTATATTCCTCTACTAGGCTTCTTAGAGGTGTATTGGTTCTAATGAGGCATTGAAGTGAGGGGGAGTTGTCTCAGTCAATGTGTGTCTTCTCCATAGTGCTAAGGTATGTCAATTCAATTCCATAAGTATGTTCTTAAAATTCAAATGGTTTATCATGTTGATTTTTGGCTCATGTCTTGTTGTTCTTCAAGGCATATAAGTTAGTAATGTATAGTTGTCTGAGATCTTGAGGTCTAAGTTTTCTTTGTCAAGAAGGAGTTGTACATTTGAAATGTTTTGTGTGTGGATCATGAGGAATTCCCGTAGGAGATATATAGTATCATATCATATTTGTGGAGTGGATTCTTGATGTCAAAGTTTGATCTCAAAGATCATTTAAAGTAAAATATATTAAGAGTGTCCATGGTATGTCTTAAAGTGTATCTCTGAGTTAAATATGTGTATGAAGATTATCAAGTGGTTAGGAAGTATGAATTTAATTATGGTGTGGATGTTTCAGTTAAAGTTATGTCATGAGTTTCTGAGTTACATTATTTGCATCATGAGAAGGATCAAAATGAAAACTGAGTGTTTCAATCAAGGTTAATTAATCATTGGAGTCATCATTGAAAATCAGTAATCCAAAGAGTGCTCTCCCATTGAGAAAGATTAAAGATATTGATGAAGGAGTGAGATGAGAATCATTGCCATAAGTCAGGAATATCTATAAATTCAAAGAGATCTGTTTAGAACACTAAAAGGTTTTGATCACTCTTCAAATATAAATTACAGTCAAAGGTATAGTTGAGTTCAAATCACTTGTATGTTAGTGAAGTTTCATGATTATAAAACCAAAAATGAGCTTTAAAATTTTATATCCTCTATGTGGACAAGATGTGTGTTATTAAGAACTTGAAAAATTAGGTTGTGCTAGTGTGGACCTTTGAAATAAAAGAGAAGTTATTATTGATATTTTGTGATATTTCAATGGGTTACTAGCTTTTAGGAAAGGATGTTAAAGCATGGTGTTGGCTTATGGAGGAAGTCTAAAGTGGATCCATAGGCTAGAAAAAGGCTAAATTAAAAAAGAATGCTAGGAAATGTCTGAAATCAAGAATAATTTGGATTCATTCTTATGGTTATAGTGCAAGCTAAGTATTGATTTTCACATGCAGCTTGAGCTAATAAGGATGATAGGATAGTGTGCAGTATGAGCTTGTTTAGAGTATGGTGAAGTGAGTTCTTAAACATGGAGAGCATAGAATTAAGGGATTATTGTATCTTATTGTTGAAGAAAGTGAAAGGATAAGGTTCTGGATGAATTTTGTCTTGCCAAAGTAATCTCAAAAGAGAGTTTCCAAGAGGCAACAAGGTCATTGAAGAAGATTATGATGGTTTGACATGTGTTGATAGCTGAAAGATCAGTCAAGTTTGAAACATAATGAGAGGATGTATCCTTGAGGTATGAGTCTTGATGGCTCAAAGTAGACAGTGTTTCTAATTATGGTGGGTCAAAGAAGAGTGGGAAAAGGAGAGATAGCCTAAGGTTGAAAGGAAGTCCAAGGAAAATTGGGTGTTGAAGAAGGTTAGTAGCAGCTAATTGTATCCTATCAGTCAAAAGAGAAACATTAGTGAAGGGGTAGTTCCTTGAATTAAGTTTGTGATTTGTAAATTCTTATCTACATGATGTTCATGTTATTGGGCATCTGTATCTTTGTCATAGATGTCAAAGGGGGAGAGAGTACTGCCATAAAATAGGTACGAATGATTTAAACATGGTGGTAAATGTGTTTACCATCAAATTTTATGAATATCTTTCCATAAATGACAAAGGGGGAGATTTTTGAACCATGGTCATTGGTGTTGTCATTGATGTCAAGTGGAATTGATGGAAAAGGTGTAAATGGTGAACTAAATCTCAATCAGAGGCATGAAGGTTGATTGGTATTATCTCAAAGTGATCTTAGTATAGCTCAAGCTTCACAATGCTTAGTATAAATGCAAAAAGTGTTTTAGAGGTGTGATGTGTGTTTCTTAGTGCTATCAGGACATGGTGTGTTATTCATGGGTATGATATTGTGCCAAGTTTTTAAAGGATGGAGAAGTGGTGTAAATGAAGAATGAGAACGTGCCTTGTATAGAAAATGGAAGTTTTAGAAAAACTTGTAGGTACAAGAGTGTGTTATATCTTTCATGAAGAAATTTATGGTGTTCCAGCCATAATTTTAATCCCAGTCCCTAAGTGCTCATGAAGGTTTGGACCAACATGTAATTTTGGTATTCAACCCAAAGTGAAGAAATGAGATTAACATACGAGTAGGAATAAAGGTTTGAAGTAGCTTATTAGTGCTCTCTAATTCAAAAGATCTTTTTGCGATAGTGTAAGGTATCTGGTACATGTTGAGAACTAGTACCAAGACATTTCAAAGGATGGACAAAGTTAAAGCAATTTGGAGCTCCCTGAAGAAGAATGGTCGTTCAAAATTTAAGGTCATGACAACAAGAAGCACAGTAAAAGAGTGGTTGGGTAAAGATGAGACAATGGTGTTTCTCATTAAGAATTTTTTTGGCAGAAGCTCGTGATGTCTTCTAATGTTGACAACAGTGTGGAATGAGCAGATGTTAGATAAATTTTTTGTATATCCCAGTAGTGAAGAAATGAGATTAACGATACACTAAGGAGACTCTTGATTAGCTCACTTGTTTGAGAATGTGCAATAGGATTTTGGCAATATGAGGGTAAGTTTTTGACACCACAAAAGGAGACCTATGTGCATTGTTTCCAGGTCTATAATGTCACAATTTTGACACTCACAAAGGAACTTGGAGATTCAAAATTGGTTCAAGGTTGTGACGAATGATGACAAGTCTGACACCAAAAAGGTACTTGGAGCTAGTTGATTGGTTCAAGCTTTACATTCTAGAAATTCTTATATCACAAAGGTACATGGAGCTTCTCTATTAGTCTATGTATTGCATTCGTAAGATATAAATTATCAAGATCTTGATAGTGTGAAGGAACCTGGGGCTTCCCTATTGGAGAAAGGGTCACAGTGGCCAATGGAGGTTAAGAAAATCTTGAAAATTGTGAAGACGTGGAGCCTTCTTATTGGTTTAAGCTTCGCACTCATAAAATACTAACACCAAAAAGGTGTGTGGAGCTGTTTTATTGGTTTATGCTTCACACTTAGAAAATACTGAAAAGTGTGGAGTATGTGGAGCTTTATCATTGGATATAATTTTGTAAATGTTACACACTCGAGACAAAAGATACATCATTGAAAGTGTGAAGAGCATGTGGACCAAACAAAAGTTTGCTTCTTGGTAGATGGCTAATGACTGAAGGTGGACACATGGCAGTATTCTGCCATATTTTTGAGAGATAGCTCTGGGTAGACCTAAAATCCCTAGGATGAGCCAAGATTAATAGATTTTTGGGTCCACGGAAGTCTAAAGGAAAAATACAGTGTGCATGTCAACATGCACACAAGATGACACATAGAGGAAGTGACATGGCTAACTGCATGAATGTTGGAAATATTTGTAGACAATCAAATGGTGACATACATCATGCGTATGAGACCAAAGAAAAATGGAAAAAGGGTAGAGATATTATTGAAGGTTGTCAGAGAATGGAAAATTCATTGAATCTCAAGATTGCACCAATGAAATTGTCTAAAATTATTAAATTAACTCTATTTAAAGGTTTTTGAAGTGTTTCCAAAAAATCAAGTTGATTCATCTCGACAGGAAGGAGAAATTCATGACACAATTTTGTCTCAGTCAGACAAGTCTATGAAGAAGCTCAAAGTTCATTGAACATGAAACATCATTATTCGAAGTGAAGGAGCTCATGGAGAAGCTGAAAATTCAAATGTATGGAGTAGCTGAAGAAGTTCCATTTGTTAACCTACAAACATGAAAAACTGTGAAGGACGAATGGTCATGTGAAGAGTCATAAAACATAAAAAATCAAGATTTGTGTCTGGGAGTCTTTCTTGTTTATTTAAGCTCAATTTTCAAACATGAAAACAATATTTTGAACCCCTTTTATCTTATTTTGAAGAAACCTTTGTTGTAAATAAAACCCCCTTCGACCTAGCCTAAAATCCCTATAATTTCATTCTATGTCAATAGTTGGTTATGTTTTCATGAGGAGGATTTGAGCTAAGAAAATATGGAGAAGTCTCTTTAGTATTGAGTTGAAGGAGGACAGATTTGGAGTCTTGTGTTTGGATTCTACCTTCATAGGATGTTGACATCATTTACAGATTTCTTAAGTATTTTCATAACTGATATTTAGTTGAAGTCATTTTCAAATAATTATATCTTCTTATGTATTCATGATACAAGGTTGATTATCTTGGTATCTCTTGATTGTATCTTGTTGGTTATTGTTGAAGACATAAATTCATTGTGATCTGATTTGAATATCAATAAAGAGTGGTGATCTAATTTGAACATCAATAAAAAAAAATTGTTTATCTTATGATCCTTTCTTTGAGTATGGTTCATGGTGAAGTTTATTTTTTTGTGATCATTCATTGGTATAAGTGCTTCATGAGGTTGTGTGTTTGATATTCTAAGGTATAGAGTGAAATTTTTATTGGGGATTGATTCACCCCCCCCCCCACTCTAAGTCCTCTCCATTTCCAACACAAACAATATCAAACGAGATGTAACAGACAACCATGGTGGCATATAGTCCTGCAAGGAAAATGTTTCACATGAAGCACACATTAGCTTGTTAGAAAGATAATAAGTATGTCAAGGTATGTACATGTATTAATGGAATAAGTAGTATGCTAGTAATAATTAGAAGTATTATTTTATGAAATGATAGCACTTGTAAGGTGTGAGAAAGTAGATTCCCTTAAGATCATCGGTGGGACTAGTAATAAGTAAAGTTCCAAGCATCATTGTAGCGTGTAAATACCTGTAAGATATTTGCATTTACTCCAAAAGAAAAAGTGAACATGCATGTGTATATAGAAAATATATTTACATATAAAGTATCCATCTAGCATGGAAAACAAAGTGTATATGTAAGTAGAATAAGCTAGGAGGAGTAATTGTAACCAAGATATGCAATATGTAATGTATGAGTGAGATGGAAAGGTATTCAATGTGAATGTGATAAGATCAGCATGCCCCCCAATGGATGTGGATGAGAATGAGATGAGATTCATTTATAAAATACCCCTCAACAATCAAGAATGAACCATAGAACAAGAGTACCTCGCCAGGAAATGGTTTGAAATTATGCATTGTAAAGATAGATCATGAAGCATAGATTATAAAGAGTGAATGTGGTGAGGTTAATTTTACATTTAAACCCTTAGCAGTCGACCATGAATCGTGGAACTATAGTGTGTCATATGGTAATTATGATACAAGATGTGTAGTAATATGTGTAAAATTGAGTAAATGTAAAGCATAGAACGTCACGTGTATATGCAGATAATAGAAAGAATTGATAATGATCGAAGGGGAGGGGGAAGAAATCATGTTTCCCCTAAGTGTGAGAAAGATATAAGGCTATCCCCTGATAGTGAAGGGAAATGGCCCTCCACCCGATGTCCAAGGAGATAAATGCATGTGACGATGCTCTAAGATCACTGGAATATGAGAATAATGATGTACACGTGAAGGATACGTATGTGGTGAACACCTATGTGAAGGGATTTCCCGAGTAGGGGAATTATGTTGACAAGATGGATTAACAGACCTATTATGACATGATCGTCATGAAGTAGGACATGTGTGGATATGAAAGCTAGGTATTGATGTACTTTAGATTTTAGAGGCCCTAGAGGCCTAGATGATGTAACTAGTGGAAGAATTGCATCAAGAAAAGGTTTGGGAAATGGTGGACATGGTAGAACACCTTTGATAGTGAAAAATTTATTATTATGAATGAATTTAAGACACAAATGATGCATGGAGGGAATATCTTGAGTGATGCGGAGTCTAGGGAGACCTAAGAACATGTCACAACCTTTGATTGAAGATGTCACAAAAAATGGCACAAGCATAGTAAGAGGCCCAACGGTAATGGGAATCCTGATGTAGCCAAAATAATTAGGAACTGGATATGTCATAGAAGATATTTCACATTTGATATCCATAAGAAGTGTTATAGAGCATACAATGATAGGAGTTGTTGGATAGATCATAGTGTTGTTGGAAATATATGAACCGATAGAAGCATTGATGTGTAATTGATTTTTAAAAAATAGAAATGTATGTTAAACCCTAATTTCAATGTCACATATGATAAATAAATGCTAAAATAAAAATTTGACACAAGTAATAAGCTAATACAAAACAAAACCCTAAGTGCAAGAGAGATAGGAATGGACTTAGATAATTTACACTCGATTCAAGACTGATCAGGACTAGTAAAACTGTTAAACAGGAGGTGATCTATGTCGTCAAAGCTCATAATATATTATGTAGGTCATGAAATAGGATGGACACAGGAGCCCACAATAGGACAGGGGCACTTGGGCATTGACGACCTATATTAGACACATGTGATTACGAAAATGGTCAAAAACTAATTTATGAATTGTCACACAAAAGTCACAATTATTCATTTTTTATCACCTGTGTGTCACAATATGATAATTTAATTACCTATAACTTGTAAAACAAATATTCACCTACAAAACCCATAATACCACATCAAATCTAAAAAAGAAAGATGTAATATGGGGATTCAGACTGACCACGACGGTCACTTGATAGAGAGAACTTACAACTGAGCATTTCACTACATCTCAGACTCTGTATAGTTCTTGTGAGTGTGTGTAAGAATCATGCCCTAGGATGTCCTTGTACAAGTGGACTTAATAGCATGTTTTAGCTAGATCTATAATAATGTAGATACATGTGTGGATGGAATAATGAACTTCCCCTTCCTATGCACTGTATACAGAAAATGCAGTGCCTTGTCCCTTGAATGGATGCTAGATGGATGCCTTTAGTGCTCTTAGATTCCTTTGAATGCAAGCTTAGGTGATGATAATAGATGCTTAGATCTTGGTCATTTATTTTTGTCACATAACTTTGTATTTATATGAATCCCTTGTTTGAATTTTGTAATTGAAAATTGGAAGGTCGGCCCATAAGAAAATAAGATGCCTAAAAGATAAAAGAATCTCAAAAAGAGTGAGTAAGGTGGAAAGAGGTTGGGGCACCCAAAGGGGACAAGGCCACCTAGGCACTGACATCCTAGATGGGCACTTGTGTCCGAAGTCATAAAAGATAAAAAAGTATAGTATCGACTAGGTTACAGGGTGTAAAAGACCAGATAGACAATAAGAAACAAAAACAAAATTCCAAAGACAGTGGTCAATTACTAGTTTTCTTGCTTAAGAATCATATGAATGCTAGTATGTGTTTATGGACCTAGAAATGTACCCAAGTGCATAATTTTATGTCTACATTTTCCCCCACTTTCTTTTATTGAGTGAATACTCAATAACATAAAGTAGATAAGAGGTGCATAGAATTTCTTCCTATAGAGTGTGATGGCAATAGCATACCAAAGAGACAAGTGAAGCGTGAAATGAGTGAAAAAATTAATTGTGGAAGCTAGGAAAGGAAAGTGACCCTAGGGGTGTATACATGTGGGTTATTTTTTGTTGTACCTGTTGTTGTTGTAGCTCATTGAAGGTTTCTTCTTGTTGCGTATTAAGGATAGACCTACAAAATAAGAGCGAAGAAGTAGTCAAAGATGTGTATATGAAACAAATTTATAAGTATGTTAAATCATGTGAAAGTATTTAAAAGAAGTAAAATGGAAAGTGTGCACCTGATTTCCAAATAGTGAAAAGGATAGAAAATGTCCTGAAATGTTGTAGAGGAATGAGATTTTTGGGTGATCTCAAACCAAATTCAATTTTTTAAGGTGATCACATGCCAAAGAGTAAGTGTTCGGGAGAGGGTAAGTGCACGAAGTTGGGGGGCCAAAAAGCGGACAAGAATCTAAAAAAAAAAGCAAAATGCATACACATTTTGCTAAAACACGCTCACGTTTTAATTTGTGTGGCTCAGGAATCAACAAACCTATAATGCGTACGTGTTTCAAAGAATTCAAAATGCGTACACGTTACAACTCATACGCGTTTTGTGTAGTATGGACCATGCATATGTGTTTTGGTGGTTAATACTTACAAAAATAAATGTTTAAATAATAAGATTTCTTTTATTATTTCTTATACTTTATTATTAATTATTTCAGTTATTAAAATACTTTAAATTTATTTTA
Source organism: Taxus chinensis (assembly GCA_019776745.2). Classification (NCBI taxonomy): domain Eukaryota; kingdom Viridiplantae; phylum Streptophyta; class Pinopsida; order Cupressales; family Taxaceae; genus Taxus; species Taxus chinensis. Next base: position 148,296,855 of record CM034154.1, read on the forward strand.
GTAAATATAAGAAATTAGGGTCACTCTGCACCTTATGGAAGTCATCTCGTAGCTCCAACAGTTATAATCTAGAAGATAGTTATTCGAAATCTAATCTGGTCAATACTTACTCATTTTCAAGATTTCAACAAATGACCTAAAACTTTCAGGGCATATATATTGTAGTTGGTTTTTGTTTTCAGAAAGCATATAGTCATTGTTTATGTTTTTTGACCTTTTAAAATTAATTTTGGCCCTACCACTACTTGAATTGGTATTAATTTTTAAATTTGGTCCATAATTCACTTTAATGACCATGAATTAACTCTATGGTGTTTGTCTACTTTTTACTAAAAAGAGATCCTCACTTTGTAGATAAATGATTGTTCCCTGAATGGGATTCCTGTCCTATGGCCAAAATGAGGTGATTGTAATGTGCCTCCTCCTTAATGTGTGATAACACTACTAGGTGTTGAATGAGTTGTTATGAATAGTACCAAGTGAACTCAGATGATTGCTCATTCTTAAAAACATGGTGCTCTATTTAAAGATCATCCCCTCACCTTTCCTAGCTCTAAAAGCATCATTTCATGGAATCAAATTCATGATTCTCATACATGCTTTTTCTCATATGTCTCTTATGGAGAAAAACGATGCCTTAATACTTCACAAATAATGGTCCTTGATAACTCAGTGACATGACTAGCTCATTTTAGCTTGTTCAGAAGGGTGTTCAGTTAACTACAAAATGACCAAAAATGTCTTTTTAGGCCTTTAAAGGAAGTAGTCTCTCATAAAAACTAAATGAGTCGATCGATCACCTTAAACACTATTCCCTAAACATTGAAACATGTTGAATGATCTTTTTAGGACTTTCCTTTGGGTGAGGGTTTATGATTTAGGGTTTAAGGTTTAGGGCTAAGGGTTTAGGACTCAAGGTTTAGAGTTTAGGGTTTAAGTTTTAGTGTTTAAGGCTCGTAGTTCATATTTTAGGGTTTAGGGCTTAGGGCTCAGGGCTTAGGGTTCATGGTTTAGGGTTTATGGTTTTGGATTTAGAGTTTTGGGTTTATGGTTCAGGGTTAAGGGTTGAGGTTTTAGGGTTTAGGACTCAAGGTTCAAGGTTTAGGGTTTATGGATCAGGGTTGAGGGTTGAGGATTTAGGGTTGAGAGTTGAGGGTTCATGGTTTAGGGTTCATGGTTTAGTTTTTAGGGTTGAGGATTTAGGGTTTAGGGTTTAGGGTTTAGGGTTTAGGAGTTAGCGTTTAAGGTTTAGGGTTGAGGATTTAAGGTTTAAAGGCCAGGGTTCAGGGTTTAGGGAAAAGGGTTTAGGGTTTAGGGTTTAGGTATCAGGGTTTAGGGTTTAGGGTTGAGAGTTGAGGTTTTAGGGTTTAGGGCTCAGGGTTTAGTTTTTAGGGTTTAGGGTTCAGTGTTTATGTTTAAGGGTTCAAGGTTTAGGGTTTTGGCTTAGGGCTTATGGCCTAAGGCTTAGGGTTCAGGGTTTAGGGTTTAGGGCTCAAGGTTTATGGTTTAGGGGTCAGGGTTTCAGTTTTAGAGTTTATGGTTTAGGGTTAAGGATTTAGGGCTTAGAGTTTAGGGTTTAGTGCTTAGGGTTTATGGTATAGGGTTTAGGGTTTAGGGCTCAGGGTTTAAGGTTTAGGGTTGAGGATTTAGGGTATAGGGTTTAGGGTTTAGAAGTTAGGGTTTAAGGTTTAAAGGTTTTAGGTTTTAGGGTTTAAGGCTCAATGTTTAGGGTTTAGGTTATAGGGTTAAGGGTTTAGTCACAGAGTTCAGGGTTTAGGGTTTAGTGTTTAGGGCTTAAGGTTTAGGGTTTAGGGTTTAGAGCTTAGAGCTTAGAGCTTAGGGTTTAGGATTTAGGATTTAGTACTTGGGGTTTAGAGTTTAGGGTTTATGGGTCAGGTTTTAGGGTTTAGGGTTTAGGTACCTTTAGGGTTTAACATTTAGGACTTAAGGTTTAGGGTTTATGGTTTAGGGATCAAGGCTCAGGGTTTAGGGGTTAGGAGTTAGGGTGCATGGTTTAAGGTTTACAACTCAGGGTTCAGGGTTCAAAGTTACAGGTTTAAGGTTTAGGGGTTAGTTACGGGTTTAAGGTTTAGGGGTTAGATATCAGGGCTCTAGATTTAGGGTATAGGGCTCAGGGTTTAAGGTTAAGGGTTTAGGGCTCAAGGATTAGGGTGTAGGGTTCAAGGATTAAGGTTTAGGGTTTAGGGTTTAGGGTTCATGGTTCATGGTTTATGGCTTAAGGTTCAAGGTTCATAGTTATTGGTTTAAGGTTTATGGGTTAGAGCCTGGGGCTCTAGATTTAGTATTTAGGGTTTAGGGCTTAGGGCTCAGGGTTTATGGTCTAGGGTCAAGGGTTTAGGGTTATGGGTTTAGGGTTTAGGTTTTAGGGTTTAGAATTTAGTTTTTAGGGTTTAGGATTTATTATTTTGGTTTTAGAATTTAGGGTTTATAGTTTAGGGTTTAGGTCTCATGGTTGAGGGTTAAGGTTTTAGGTCATAGAGTTCAGGGTTCATCGAATTTGTAGGCAAAACATTCAAAGAGAGTCATCAAAATTTGATGTTTTTCATCTGTTGATATTTTGAAGGAGGGAAATGTCATATTCCTAGCTATCTAATCCTCCAAAGACCCCAATATTCCTCAATCCTTGGATGTATAGGGAGACACTGTTACTTGGCTTCCATTTATAATGATAGAGATATTTGTAAATTCGTGTTATGACCTCTAAATCTATATGAATTTCAAGTTGCTTGGAAATCACATCACACCCTTCACTAGGATTGATGACTACCCCTATCTTTTTGTTTAGGGGATTTTGAAAACATCCATGGGTTTACCATATAAGGAATTATCAATGAATGGAAGGTCACTAAGTCGTAGGCCAGGTAAGTCCCATTTAGAACTAAACAAGAAAGATTTACTAGGTGATTGATAACCCCTTAGTGTTCTTAGCCATTCCCATGTTTCTATGCTTATTTTGAACACTTTAGGAAGTTCTGTCAAATTTACTATCCATTCTAGTAGAACACTTGAACTTTATCTTTCTCCAAAGGAGAGGATACTACAGGAAATTTAGTTATGATCCTACACCTCTACATTGGTATATTTTCTATGTTTATTTTGTTTCCTTAAAGATTAATTTTTGTGTTGTGATGGTTATTTTTTCTAGATTCCAATGGATCATTCTGGCTTGCATAATACCATACATGGAAATATGAGAAATGTGAAATTTGTTTCAGAGTGTGAATAAATTTACATTCAAGAGCGCAAGCATATGTGGGGAGAAACAAGTTTGGAAGAGTTGTGTAATATATGCATTACAAGGCACAAGGTAGACGTCATATCCATTTACTTACTTGTCCCACCTCTCCTAAACAATGTAGTTCTATAAGAAAACTTAATGATGGTTCTAGGCACGAGACTAGGAAATATTGATGAAATATGGTTTGGGGTTTAAGGTTTATGGTTTATGGCTCATGGTTCAGGGTTTAAGGTTTAGGGTATAGGGTTCAAGGTTCAGGTTTATGGTTTAGGATTTAGGTTTTAGGTTTAGGGTTTAGTGTTTTGTGTTTATGGTTAGGGTTTATGGATTGAAGTTAAGGATTTAGGGTTTAAGGTTTAGGGTTAAGGGTTTCCGGTTAAGGATTTAGTGTTTAGGGATAAGGGTTTATGGTTTATGGTTCATGTTTTAGGCTTTATGGTTCAGGGTTTAGGGTTTAGGTTTAGAATTTAATGTTTAGGGATTAAGGTTTAGGGTTTATGGTTTAGGATTTAATGTTTAGGGGTTAAGGTTTAAGGTTTATGGTTTAGGGCTTAAGGTTCATGGTTTAGGTTTTAGGGCTTTAGGGTATATGGTCTAGGGTTTAGGGTTTAGATTTTAGGGCTCAAGGATAAGGGTGTAGGGTTCAAGGCTTAGGGTTTAGGGTTTAGGGTTTAGGATTCAGTGTTTAAGGTTTATGGTTTAGGGGTCAGGGTTTAGGGTTTAGGATTTAGTTTTTATGGTTCAGGGTTTAGGGTTTAGCATTTAGGGCTCATGGTTTATGGTTTAGGGTTTAAGGTTTAGGGTTTATGGCTTATGTCTTAGGGTTTAGGGCTCACAGGTAAGGGCTGAATGTTTAAGGTTTAGGGTTTAGGTTTTAGGGTCTAGGGATCATGGTTAAAGTTTTATGGTTTAGGGTTTACGACTCAAGGTTTACAGTTTAGTGTTTAGGTTTATGGACTATTGTTTAGGGTTTCGATTGTAGAAGTTAAATGCTACAAGATTTAGGTTGAATGCTGAAATCCTAAAAAATTACCTCTCTACTGACCATATTATACTTTAAAAAACCATCTCTTAACCCATGACTCATGGAGCTGTGAGACTAATTCCATAAGGTGCAGAGTGACCCTAATTTCTTATATTTACATAAATAAATTTAAAGTACTTAAACATTTATTTATGTAAATAGAAGCATGTCAAAAGCATGCATAATGTTTATACTACACAGAACGCGTGCGCGTTATAACGCATATGCATTTTACATTTTCTCTTTTCTCAAGCCATGCCTCAAGGCTAGGGATCTGGTTTGGATTCCCAAGCCTGAGGCATGGACCTGCACAAACACAGCAAACAGCGTGTTTTTATAAGAAAATGTAAAAATGCCACTTCCTCTATGATAAATCAAAATAAAACAATTGATCCATTTTTAAAAAATCATACCACGACGTAAAGCAGAGTCTCTTCTTTCTAAAAATATAATTTTAAAAATTTTATTACTAATATAATATTTCCATACTATTTATTTTCTAACTATGCCTTTTTATAGCTTATTTTTGAAGTGTAAATATGTCTATTTTTCATGGTGTATCTTTTTTTGGGGTGATCAAAATTTTAAAAAAATTATACTAGCTGAAACTAGGCATAATTCTATACATATTCAAATATATATATAATTTTCAATATTTTTTGAGGTAGTTAGGGGGACACGATCAGAGCTCCATTATTTTTTCAAAACATAAAATTTATGTACTAGAAAAATCATAAATAAAAAAATATTCACTAAAAAAATCTATAAAAAATGGAGCCCAAACTAGATGCTCCTAGCTATCTTTCTACCAAAGGGTTTTTAAAAATACTAAATGTTCCTCAAAAAATGGTGGGGGCACGAAAGTCACTCTATTATGTTTTTTAACAAAAATAGGAGCATCTATTGGTATTTTAGTTGTTTGACCCACTTAAACTTATCCATTTTCAATAATATTTGTATCTTAGAAACTAGACTCAAAATTCTTTTTTTTTTATATTTCTACAACATATTCCAATTTCGAGTGTAACTATTTCTAAAAACTCGTACAAGTTGAAGTTTTTTTTAGAAAAATGCGTCCACTTAAGACCCCCTTTTGGCCCCCCAACTTGGTGCACTTACCCGAGAGAGGTCTAGTGTTACTCTCCTTTCATGACTTTGTGTTGATTATACACCACTGCATATGGTGTGATCGTGTTTTTTCCCAGTTGTCCCTAATTTTTTTTAATGTATTGTTTGTTCCAATTAAAATGGATATAGAATGAATTATTCTTTCTGGAGGAATGTTCCTGTACTATGAAACTACTCTATAATTTGTTGTGAATTGTGTTGATCTGAGAATATTGTTGTGTGTTCCCCCAGGACATGAGTGCCTAAGGGTGGACACAAGCACCCATGTGCTCCTATCTAAGCCCAATCGTTGGTGTATGTGTTGTGTTGAGGACCCAAGTCATATTATGGGTTGTTTTGTGATTATATTACTACTTTATTCTTGTATTGCGCAGGTTTGTAATATAGCTCTGATCTGTTGTATGGGATGACTAGTTCACCCAATGTATGCCCCCCTCATTTGGGGTGCATGTAACGTCACTAGGATTATGTGGTCCAAAGAGAGGACCTGATGTTAAACTTAACTTTATCCCTGTAGGGGAGAGAATGTGCATGGTAGAAACCAAGGCACATGCAAACAAAGTGGCTAGTAAGATATGTTAGTAGAAAAAGTAGTAAACATGCAATAGAAAACAATGTAACAAGAAAGTGTGCATACAATATGAACCGTGAAAAGTGGGTTTCAAACATAAGAAATTTCTCACAATGTCATAAGACAATCAAGGCCAAAGCAGAAAAAATCATATAAGCAGTGATCAAACAAGACCTGGAGTATAGCTCGCAAACAATGACAAACAAGTAGAAAGTAATGACAGGAAAAGTGTAATAGACAACCATAGTGGTAAACAGTTTCTACAAGGAAAATGTTGCACATAAAGCACCCATTAGCATGTTAGAAATATTAAAAGTATGTCAAATCATGTATGTACCAATAGAGAGTAGTGTGTTAGGAAGTAGAAGTAGTAAATAATGAAATAATAGCACCTGTAATGTGTGTGAAAGTAGATGCCCCCATGAGCCTTGGTGGGACTAGTAAGAGGTATAATGTTGAGCATCATTATAAAGTGTAAGGATCTATAAGAATTATTCATTCAAAACTAGAGAACAAATTAATGCACGTACGTATATAGAAAAAAAATCATGATATACTAAGTATCCATCTAGCATGGGAAACAAAGTGTACATGTAATTATATGAGCAAGCAAGATTAAATGCAACCAAGATATGAAATATGTAGTATATGAATGTAATGGAATGGTATGTAATGTGAATGTGATGGGATCAGTGTGCCCCCCAATGGATTTGTATGAGATGAGGTTCATTTATAAAAGACCCCTCGCCATTCAATAATGAATCATAGAACAAGAGTGCATCATTGGGAAATGGTTTGATGATGTGTGCTAGAAGGATAGATCAATGAAGCATAGAGCGTGAGAAACATGAATGTGGTGAGGTTCATTTCATATTTAGACCCTCAACAATTGAGTATGAACTGTGAAACTAGAGTGCGTTATGGGGTAGTGAAGATAGAAGTGGTGTGTCAATGTGCTTAGAAGAGACAAGCTACAAAGCACGAAGCGTAATGGGTATGTGTAGAGAGTAGAAAAAAATAATTTTTTTGGAAAGAGGGGAAGAAAGCATGATGCCCCCCAAGTGTGTGATGAATAAAAGAATCAAGTAACATCATCTAAGAGATCATCATTATTAGGTTCGAAGCCGAATGGAGTTAGATCAGAGAATTGATAAGAAATAGTGTAAGGTTGGTCATATAGAGAACCGACGCGGCATTAATTGTACATTCCCATTGCATATTCTTCATCAATGAAAGGTGATTGTGGAAAACCATGTGCATACCATCGAGTTAGATTTTGAGAATAGCCTAAGACAGATTATTTGCAAATAGAAGTGCGGCCAAAACGCATAGAAAATGTGATATAAGTATGATTAGGATCTAGTGTGCCACCAATGTAATCAAGCCAAGATTTTCCAAGTATGAGTGGAGAATAACAAAAAGTGCATGGAAGGAAGATTTTCAAATGGAAAACGCGAAGGCCATAAGAAGTAGTGATGTAAACATATAGAAGTAGTGATGTAAACATATCACATATCCATGATAGAAGTGATGGGAATGAGGTGGAGGAAGAATATCAGCAAATGTGAATCCTAACCAAACCAAGTCATCATGTGTACAAATAGTGTCAGAGTAAGCAGGATTGTACAAAATGTGAGGCCAATAATAGTCATGTATGAAAAGAGTGCAAGTGAAGGGAGGACTTGTTGACATAGAGTGTTCTTGTAGAGATGAAGCAAGTGGTATGATGTCCAATGCACAAATAGACCCTTGGAGGTGAAGCATGTTAGTGGTAGGGGAAGGATGTTCCACGAGTTGATAATCATCAGCGAGATATGCAGGAGGATAATGGGGATGACCTACATTGTGATATAGAATTGGATTAGGTAGAGAAATGATTGGGTCTATGTTACAGTATTTGAATGGGTCGCGGTCAGAAATAATAACCTATGCTTGGCCATCATGTAGGAAATTAAAACATTGATGAATTGTAGAAGGTACTACATGCATAACGTGAATCCATGGCCTACCAAGTAAGAAATAATACTGGAGTTTTCCGTCGATGAAAAATAATACCGTAGAAACTGTTTTAGTCCCCACTATGAGGGTAAAGGTTATAGCTCCCATACACGAACACGTAGAAGAATCATAACTACAGATAGAAATGGATGTGGGACTGATGTGAGCTGAGGAAAGGCCAAGTTGTTGAAGAAATGTGAGATTTCAAAGATTGAGATTAGATCCATTATTGAATGCCTATGTTATATATACAAGCTAGATATAAAGAGGAGGTTCATTACTATAAACAGAAAGAGAGGTGGATTTATCAAATGGGAAAGTAATTTGTGGAGAAAATGTGGCTACTAACTGTTGAGATACATGATCCGAAGTAGTATTGGGAGAAATGCGAGCATTTTCCAAGAAAGAGTGTATTTTAGCCTTACAATCAGGATGAGCCTACAAGAAGGTGTGGATTGAGATACTTATGATGAAAAGACCCTAAAATATTCAAGCAATACAAAAAGAGAGAATCCAAGAGTGTTTGAATGCGGGTTCACCAAATGTTTTAACAAAAATAGGAATTTGTGTTGAACCCTAATTACAGAGCCACGTATGATAAATAAATGCTAAAATACAAATTTGACACAAACAATAAGTTTCTACAAAATTAAACCCTAAATACAAGAGAGAGAGAGAGAGAGGAATGGACTTAGCTGATTTGTACTCGATTTGGGACTGATGTAGACTAGGAAAACTATTGAACAAGAGGTGATCTGTGTCGTCAATGCTCAGAAAAAACTTTTTAGGTCACGAAATGGATTGAACACGGAGCGCCCACGGTAGGATAGGGGCGTCTGGGCGCTGACAACCTCTACTTGGCGCATGTGACTACAAAAATGGTCAGAACCTAATTTCTAAAGTGTCGCACAAGTGTTGAAAGTATTCATTGTTGATCACCTATGTGTCTCAATATGATCGTTAAAGTACCTGTAACCTATAAAATAAAGATTCACCTAAAAAACTCACAATACCACATCAAAACCATAAAATTAAAGATGCAATATGGGGATTTGGACTAACCCTGGAGGTCACCTAACATAGTAAAATTATAACCAAGCATTGCACTACATCTCATACTCCATGTATTTCTTATGAGTGTGTGTAAGAATATTTCCCTAGGGTACCCTTGTACAAGTGCATTTCATAGCGGGTTTTAGCTAGATCTGTAACAATGTAGATATATGTGTGGATGGAATAATGAAATTCCCCTTCCTAAGCAGTGGATGCAAAAAATAAAGTCCCTTGTCCCTTTAATGGATGTTATATGGATGATTTTAGTGCTCTTATATGCCTTTAGACGCAAGCTTAGGTGATGATAATAGATTCTTAGTGCTTGGTCCTTTATTTTGGTCACATAGCTTTGCATTTATATGATTCCCTTGTTTGAATTTCGTAATTGACAACTAGAAGGATGTCCCATAAGAAACTAAGAGTCCCAAAATATTAAAGAGGCCCAAAAAGAGTGAGTAACGTGGAAAGAGGTCGGGGCGCCCAAAGGGGATGAGGGTGCATGGGCGTTGGTGTCCTTGTTGGGCGTTGGTATCTGAAGTCGTAAAACATAAACAAGTAAAGTACCAACTGGGTTGTATGGTGTGAAATACCATATAGACAACATTAAACAAAGACAAAAGTCTAAAGACAGTGTTCAATTACTAGTTTTCTTATTAATCATATGAATTCTAGTATGTGTTGATGGACCTAAAAATATACCCAAGTGCATATTTTTGTGTCTACACTAATGAATCAAAAGAAAATGTTGCATGATATTTGTGGTTGGAAAATGTGATGGCTGGTGGTGATGCATCAGCAGAAGTGACAAGGAAATCAAGGGGCCTCGATGAAGAAGGGGGCACAACTCGATATGCATGATTAGCAGAAGAATATGAAGCTTGTGTATCATGCTTAGGCAAAGGGGCATTAAAGATTTTTAGTTTTTTGTTATCGTTGACCATTTTAGAAGAATATGGCTCGGGGAGCTCAAGTGAATTATTGTTAATTAGATCTTGAATGAGATGCCTAAGTTTGAAAAGATGATCGATGGAATGCCCAATGCATTACTGATAGTCACGTTTAGCTTATTTATTATAATTATGGCCACGAGGGTGAGATGGATCAAGACTAAGTGGAAGTGAAAGAGTGATTAAATTGATTTCAAGAATTTGAGGTAATAGAAATTTAGGTGCATATGGTAACTTAGTGAAAGTATGCTTTAGAGGTTTCCATTTAAGCTTTCCAGGAGGAGATATGGCTTTAACAGTAGCTTTTGCCTCAATAGGTTTAGGAGATGGCTTGAATGATGCTTTAGATTCAAACCTATTGGAAGACGATGAAGGAGAATCATGATACTTGAGTTTTCCCATAGAGAGTAGTTTGACTTCATTTTTTTTAAGCATATGACATAATTGATCAAATGAAGGAGAGGTCTCAAAGATGACACTCTCCTGAAGTGGTGGCAATAGAATTTAAACAAAAAGATCTTATAGTTCTAAATCAACAAGCACATTGGTCATCGTAGCTATAATTTTCTTATAATGTAGTGCATAGTCCATTAGATGTTGATTAGATATTTGTTTAATTTCAACAAGTAGATCATAAGAGATCTTGGTCCTGATATTAATGGAAAAGTGAGCAAGAAAAGCATCAAGTAGATGAGTGAAAGAATCTACCGAATGAATAGGTAAATCGTAAAACTAACACATGGTGTGATCTTTAAGACTCCTAGGAAACAACTTAGCTAGTAATGTATGGTCATCTGCATAATCTAGACATGCCACGTGAAAATCTCATAGATGCTCTTGAGGGTCACAAAATCACGCACTTGCTAGATGGGAAGCTTAGGGGTGAAAATATTGATGTTGAAGTTTATATATGAAGATATGGAGAGTAATAAATGAGTATGAATCACTAATGGAGGAATCCCTAGTCATGGAGAGGATCATGTAGTTGGTCTACTCTGTCGGTGAAAAATTTGAACTTACACAATCCTGATAGAGAGAATTTAGGTCTTGTGTTCAAGAAGAATTGTCTTCTCGAGCGTGAGTAAATCAGAGTGTCGTTATCTGAAATCGTTTGTCGTATCTATTATTTAACTAGGGCACCTAGCAATAGGATTAGGTGAACACTGGTCCTTAGATTTTAGGTGCCTTGTGTCCCCGTAGCACTAGAAGGTCTAATTTAGAGTTTTGAGAGTCAATCTTTAGCTAGATTGGTTCCCTCCTCATTCGAGCTAGTGAATACTAGTCGGCATGTCGGGTCATTAGTGTCAAAATTTGAGCAAGATGATCCATATATAAACTGTGAACATACTTCATTAGTCTTATGGTGCAGACTAAATTCTAGACATGTCAAGAAGATGTTAGCTATACCTACTAAGGCAAGTGGACTGTATTCGGGCTATGGGTTACATCATACATGATTTAACAAAAAAATAGGTGTTGGTAAACCGTCATTGCATAGGACTTTACGATTAGAGCAACAGTCAGGGGACATAGAAGTCCCTAAATACAATATTTTGCAAAAAAATACAGGAATAGTATGCTGACTGCTAAGCTTAGATTTCTTTATGGGCTGACTTAGATCACTTTCTCCCTCTGATGTGGAAGTGCTCTCGAGTCATGACAGCAAATGAATTCGAGGTGAAATGTCTGCATACCACTACTTCAAATAACTTTTGGATCTCATCGAACCATCATCGACATGGACACCTCACGTGAAGTGACAAGGAAATCTGGGCACCTGAGATCCACTCAAGTTCCTCTGCCTCATGACTACGCAAATTCCTCCACAAACTCCTCACAAGCTATCATCATCATCGGGCTCTTGCAACTTCATTTCAGGTTGCATTCACAGGATATTCCTATAATAGGAGGTCCTTCAAGTGCCAGTCTTGTAACCTGAGAAGCAGGCAAATGATTTCTGGGCTGACAAATTCCTCACTTGGAACATCTGCATAAGGGGCATGCTGAGCCAATTGTTTCTTTATAGCATAATGGAGAGTCATTCGCAACGACTTTTGGACCGATCGGACCTCGAGTAGTGAAGGTCCAGGAGTGGAGTGAGGAAGAAGCATCTCAGACTCCATGTATTTTTGGTGAGGGTCTCTCCTCAACTGTGCCCTAGGATTCCAAGATGCAAGATCATCCTCGACACTAACAGGGAAGTAGTTTGATCCTCCAGCAATGCTGCGAGATTAGCCCTGTCTCAGCACATAACTGACTTCAGACGATTGGGCATTGCAGAAGTTGAAACATCCCTTATCCCTTGATTTGATGCAACAGGTCGAGTGATTTACAGTGCATTAGGTGCCTTTTGGATGTAATCTTAGTTGAATCGGGCCACAGTAATTCTCTCATGGGTTCTGATGAATCTTTCTTTATTCTGAGATACATTTGGGCAAGCAAAGCATGCACATGATTCTGCTGGTTTAAAACAGTTTTGTAAACTGAGTTCTCATTGTTCCCAGTCGGTGATAGCGCCATCCGGAAGGTGGTAGAACCATATTCAGCAACATTATCTTGTAACGAGGCTCAACGAAGAGCGAGTACGGTGGAAGATGTCTTCATGCTCCACTCCCAGAACTCCACAGGGCAACAATGAAGGCTGCAATGTTGTTCTAGCCAGGATGCACTGTTGTCTATCAGCCTTTGAACTTAGGAATCAGTAAAATCCATGATTACCTTTGGGTAGGGTCATGCAAAGACCTAATAGAAGAGCAAGGGGCCCGACACGATGAGGCCAAAGGCAGTCATCAATTACTATTTTTCTTGCTTAGGAATCGTAAGAATGCTATTATTTGTTTAGGACCTAGAAATGTACCTAAATGTGTGATTCAGTGTTTATAATATTCTCTCTGAAAAATTTCTATTAAATATTTGGGCATTAATTTTTTTTAATTAATCTAAATATATTACATGTTTCTTATCCTCGACTTGAAAGGAAATATGTTAAGACCATTTTAATCACATCTTTTACACTTATTTATCTTTTTTATGGTTGAATCAATATGTACGAGGAAGACTCACACACTCCCTAAAATATTACCCAAAATCAGGTTGTTACTATGAATAAGGTTGGTGAACAACTCATGATTTTCTAGATGATATTTTAAGGCCCAAAATACATTAGATTGAATTTCATCAATGAAAATTCTCCTATATTTTCCAAATCTAAATCTATAGTCTATGATCACACCCTTAAAGAGGATTTTCACTCATTCTGAGTAATCCCCTTAAAATCATCATTGGTATTTCTTATGAGAGTCAATTCTCTTCATTGTCCATCAAATATCGACTCATGACAATGTGGCCATCCTCATGGTCCCTTCCATGTGATCTCATTTTTAATGACCTATTTTTATTCATTCTTAAGTGGACAATGTGTTTCTCTGGCATCCGTGTAGTTCCTTTTGAAAATTTGTACTATGTAAGTGTTTTTTTCCTAAATGTCTTCTTAGTTTGGGACACCTAGAATCTTCTCATCAAAAACCACCCAATAAAACATGTCTCCTCTTATCCTCGCAATCTCATTATTAGACAATGTGGGCCCCTTTCTTAGTAAAACTCCATGGAAATAGAAAACGGGATGGTGACATGTATCACATCTCATAGTCTTGCAACTTCTACACAAGCCCAAGCCTTTGTGAACCCTATGAAATGATTCATCAGGATGATGACATGTGTCACTATCTTGGTATCTCCTCAAATTATTCCTTTTGACCCATTAACATTGAGGTACTCTATGATACTTACTATTACATTTATACCGCCAAGTATGTTGTTTTATATATGGATCTCGCATGTAATAAAAGTATTCACTAATGACATCATCCCCTAGTCATGTCATTGGTTATTTGGTCTTCATCACCATTTGTCTTGCACACAGTTCCATTCGTCGTCTCTAAGGAGTCTCAAGTGTTGTTATTTGGTCATTTTTTGTCACTATTATTTGACTAGGGCGCCTAGGGTAGAACTGGGGAACCCAAGGGAACGCCTGTCCTTATTTTAGGTGCCCTGGTCCCAGAAGCACTTGACGTCTAATTTAGAGTTTTGAGGTCAATCTTTATAATTTTCCCTCTCATTCCCCTAGGTACTAGTCGGCATGTTGGGTCATTAGTGTCAAAATTTGAGCAAGAGATCCCTATATAAACATAACATACTTACTATCTTATGCACAGACTATCTACTATCAAGGGCTAGCTATCTACTAAGGCAAGGGACTGCATTTGGGCATCATTGCATCAAACACACTATATAGGAAATGGAAGTCTATTCTATTCCATCCACCATTTTGCATTACATCTAGCTATTTCCCATTATCTCTGTGTCATTGATGTTAGGGCACCCTAGGCACACAATTGCACACACATGCACATAGAACTACATTGGGTCTGAGATGTAGTGTAGTGCTCAGTCGTAAGTCCATCCATTTGGAAACTGAGGACAATCTGACCCCATTCATTGCATCTTTATTTTTTTAGGGTTTGATGCTTTTGTGTGGGTTTTTGTAGGAGATTATTCATTGGAGATCTATGGCGATCATCAACAAATTTACTACGACAATCATGTGACAAAGATGGATATATTACGAAGATCTAGTGATAACTTCTAGATTCAGGTCATGAGATGTTCTACAAACCAGAGCACCCATACTGCATAGACTAGGGCACCCACAGGTGCACCCTGATCCTCTTCCATATGCCCTAGTCTGGTCAAATCTTCATCTTCTGTAATTTCATGGGTTATACCATCATACTATGCTTCATCCACATCATCCTGTTCATTCTAGAATCACAGCGAGGTAAGTCAATTTCAGGTGAGTACCCTTTTCCCTCTCATTTCAATTATCTTATTTCATTTAAATATCAAATAAAATTAGTTAGCATTTACATTTCAGTTTATACTATTTATTTCATTGTTGTACTTATTTAGATTAACTCTAAAATTCATATTTTAGTTAATCATTTTGGTGAACCTGTACTTTAGAATATTTTTCCCTAGGATCCACTTAAAACCCTCATGGCTAAGGATAGTTCATCTTTTTTCCCATTATGTCTCATTTCAATTTTAACTCTATTTATGATGAGGATACCATCATTGAGCTCACGACTCTCTATGGTAATCCTACTCCTATGCCAGCTCATATCAAACAACAACTTCTAGATGGTCAACAATATGTGCCCACTCATTTTGAAGATTCTCCCATTGGCATTAGTATTTTTGAGGATCTGATAGCCTTCACTCATTGTACACCATGCTATATGACTACTAGTGATCCTCCTTCTGATCTTTCTAAGGAAATTTTAGATGATTCTCTTATTGATTATATGTTTGGTATTGACAATCACTCACATGTACATGTCGATTCTTCTTCTAGCCAACTCACTACTATGGTTCCATCTCATGATTATCCTACTTCTGATCTTGCTTCTCATGATACATCTCATACTAGCTTGCATACTCCTTCATATTATGTTGATGATCCTATTGATAACATCCTTAATGGCATTCTCATCTCTGAGTCTTATCTAATGAAGTGGTTGATAGCCATGATTCTTCTAATTTTTATCCTTCCGACTGTGAATCTCCATCACCACCTTCTCTTGAGGTTGCATCTAGCATAGTGCATGAGTCATCTCCATCCATTGATTCTTCTTCTCCTACCATTTCACCTCCTCTTGTTACATCATCTATGCCTATTAGCCATCCTCTCCGATAGATGTGTCTCCATTGGTCACTTAACCTCCTAGGGATCTTTCTAATGTTACTCCTACCAATGTTATGGGTTTTCCATATACATCATCTACGATAGATTCTTCGGCACCTTCTACTAGTGTGCCTTTAGCATCATAATCTCCTTTATCATCTCTCGATATTCCTATGATCACTCACAATGGAAAATTACAACCTCTTAATACATTATTGCCATCTTCCACTATTCCTTCATAGGATATCATCTCTCTCATGCATGTCATAGGTCAATTACAATCTCAGGTTCATTCTCTCACTTTAGAAAGTAGGGCTTACTATGCTTCTATTGACAACAATTCATTACATGGTAACCTTGTCCCTAAGAAGATTCATAATTATTCATTTCCTAAGGACTTTATCATGCCTACATTCACATGTTTTGATGGTACTGGTGACCCTCATGCTCATCTTCTACATTACCACATGCTTATGACCTCTTATTCTAATGATAGATTATTTCTTAAGGCCTTTCGATACAGTCTTATTGATGAGGTGTTACAATGGTACACTCATCTTCCATTTGGGTCCATTAGTACTTTCTATGACATGGAGGACGTTTTCCTTTATTGGTTTATCATCAACAACAACCCTAAAGTTACTTATGATTGCTTACCTACTTTACATCAGGGCTCATCCAAACCTATCAAGGATTATATCTTACAGTTCAATGCTTGTATACATCAACTAATATTCCAACCTATTGATCTAGAGAAGCAATTCATTTTCTGTTGTGGTTTGATTCCTGCCCTTAAGCAACGATTGTAGTATGATACATGTGAATCGTTCATTCTTCTCCGCTATAAAGTTATTGACTTGGAACAAGAACTTCTTTCGACACATATCATTGATCCTCCACGCATCTCTACTACTGTTGGCTCATCTAGTTCTCCTCCATTGACATCGGTTGAGCATCCTACATGATCTCCACCCTTTCCTAGAAAACAAGCTCAACCCACTCCATCACCACAACATACTTCTTCTCCACCTCCGTGATAGGCTACTTCTCCTTCCCCTCCACCTAGGTCATGTGAACCATTACATTTATCTCATCATGCTCGACCACACGATGTGTTGCATGTTTTACTTCACGAGCATCTAATTCACTTACCCTCTAACCAACATCATCCACAACATTGATTACAATGTCAGGGTGATCAACCATATTGTAATTATCATCGCATCAATGACCATAGGGATAATGATTGTCTTTCCCTTCACGATAGATTACTACAATTAGAGGATAAGGGCATCATCTCCTTTGGCTCTCGCTCATGTGAACGATCCATCTCTCCTCTACCATGATAGAGAGTTTTTACTACATTTGATTCATCTCCTCCATCTAGTGCTCTAGTTACTGGTCGGCCACCACCTCAAGTTGTCACTCATGTGAACTCTCCACCACGTCCATCCATCATTATCACATCCATCACATCCACCACATGCAATCCATCCATATCATGTATCACATCATGTTATTAAATCACATCGACTACTAAAACCCTCTGCATTCATCCATCCCACCATAGCTCCATATGACATTCAGTTTGGTTCATACACTCATACTTCTTCCATCCCACATGTTTCCACCACTTCATGCCACCTTGGTATTTGGTAGGTGATTACTATCACCTTACCCCCTGATGACACACTTGTGTTCTTATGGTTCTTACATGACTATTGAGGCATTTTTCTATAAGAACCTTTCATCACACACTTCATCGATTCATCTAGCGCACTCAATCATTTCCCGATGACACACTCTTTCTTTATGTGGTTCATTCTTGACTATTGAGGGGTCTTAATTAAAATGAACCTAATCATCCATATGCTGGGGGCATCACTAATTCCCCCCCATTTATCACATCAACATATTATGATTACATTACATTATCACAACACACATTCATCACAACACGTTAGTTTGATCATCATACATCATCTCTTTTTACATTCATTCTACTATCATCATCACACTAACTACACATTATAAATCCCATTTAATAAACATTTCACTTAGCTCATCACTCACATTACATATGTTATCTATTGCACATTCTATTTTGTCATCATTGCATGAATATTACATCAATAAACACTAACAATATACAAAAACATCACATACATTCTAACACTAATCACCAAATCACACATCATCAATCACATTACAACATTAATACACAAATAAATAAACTCATCATATATCAATACCATCTATCCATATCTATATCGAATAGAGTCATCATTACACAAAAACATTTCATCACTGGGGGAAACTCCCCTACATCATATACAATAATGCAAATCAAACCTCATCATCACTATCGCTCTCAGGTACTACGAGAGCCCTAGAACTAGATGCCTTGCCACTAACTCTTGCGTTGTTATTCGCAGCCTCGATACCTCTCCAATTTTCTACGTAATAACGTGTTATCTGTAGAATTCTCTGAAAATTAACACTGCAAATCCACGTATTGTGTGAATACATCTTACACTAAGGGACCACCACCCAACACCTCTCGGGCTCATCGAGTCTCCTCGCATGCCTCGTCCCTCTCACCTAGTAATATAGTGCATGTCATTGCTGCTATGGCCACTGGCTCAAACAAATGGGCATGCTCACTCACTTGCTATATCATCCACTCACTCAAGTATACCTCAACCAAGTACATCAGTCGACATATTCTGCACGTCAATGTTTGGATAGATGTGTCTACTATTAGGGACCAATATGCATCACCTACAAAATAAATAACACAACACGTTAGACAACCATTACTAAAACATAAGCCAACAAAAAAATACACAACATAGCTATATATAGATACTTACGCTTCACTACAACCATTGCCCCATTTTTGGGGGGCATGTGCTTCCCCCTCTCCTACTCCTCCCTATGGTAATCCTGCTACATATGCAAACAATGGAAACAACAATACCCATCGATGTGTCATCCACCATGTGTGATACTCCTCTATACAACCTACATCATCAGAATCTATAGGCTCTATCACCGCATCTACCTCATCTATCACATGAGGTACTAGTTGCTCTCTTTTGGACTCTAGTTTAGCCCTGGCCCTCCTCAGTGCTCTAATCACTCGCAACCATATATATGGCTCTAGGGGCACATCTTGAGCCATGCCAAACTTTTGTGATACTCTCTCCACCTAAAAATCTCGGGCACACCTGGGAATCAATCCTCCAACCACATAGTCCTATGAATACACCGCAACTCTACAACATCCTCGGGCCATCCCCCATAATCACGGTATGGCCTCCATGTAACTACCTCGAGCCCCATCCTATCTATCAGTGCCATGTAGGTATTTGTGTCCATCCTATGCCCATGAATATTAATCCACCTCCTCACATATATCTCTGGCCTAGCCCACTCTCCTCGTGGACCTCCAACTAGTCTCAACACTACTATGTGCTCATATGCCCACACATGCAAAAGTGTAGTAGCTCCTATCCCACCACCATGCTCATCATGAGTAAACTGGTATAAGTCCCTATATAGGTGGGCCAACACACACCGTGCCCACGTGTATCTAGTACCCTCCTCCTCTATCCATTGGCATATATCATGCATCTTATACAAGATGCCTACACCTCCTCCCTCCACTATTATAGATGAAGCAATCACAACTACTATGAACTTTTGCAAGCACGGAACCCTGAACCGTAAGATAACATCCAGACTGATATGGGCCTCGGTAGGTACTCGAGTCCCCATAAAATACCATCTAGCAGCTCGCATTTTTCACTCCATATCCTCCAATGACATAACATGTACTCTCTCCCTGACAACTGGAAATCACAATATGCGATACACATCCTCCAAAGTAATTGTCATCTCCCTTGTAGGAAACCAAAATGTGCACGTATCCACACACCATCTCTCACATAGTGCAGTCAACATAGGCATATTGTGGGGCACATCCCCCATCTGTGCTATGTGTCGCAGGCCAACATGGTCCATAACATCCCACTCATCATCTGACAGGCCCAACCCAAGCAAAGTACTCAAATGACACCCACTGTGGAACTCCCTCGAGTGAATATCCCTCTGCACACCACAAAATGACAACAAACACAATGTTAGAACATCTTACAAGTACAAATACACTCGCTTATCACATTAATTTACACTAGAAATATTATTTTCATCATTATACACCAAATACACACTTTCTGGACCAAGGCACCTAGATGCAGGACTGGGGCACCCAGGAGTAGGACACTAGCACCCAGTTCTGGGCACTCCTATCCCAAGGGTCACTAGCGCCCTCACCGCTATTTTCCAGGTCTAAAATATTGAGAAAATTAAAAATCTCAAAATTACAAAATATCAACAGAACTGAATACTACACCATACATTTTTTGACAAACAACACACTTACTAATTCGGTGGCCATGCGTGACACTACAGCGGTCGCCACCCTCTCAAACCGACTAGGATGTGTTGCTCTCACTTGTGGCATTTTCACTCACTTCACACTCAATATCACAATTGTGTAAACAAAAAATGAAGTGACTAAACACTTTTTCACTTCACTACTTATAGTTACTTTTTCACCTACTTTACTATAGTCATTATTTCGTGCTTATTCTCACAACTAATACACACCACATGATTTTTGTCATATCTTGAGCATTTTTACTCTAATTTGCACCCCGTTTGTGGATTTCTTTTTAGAATTTCACCTACCATCATACCATACACATTACACACACATTATCTCTCCTTCACATTGTCCTTTAATCAATACACACACATTTTGACAATCTTTATCACACTTCCTATTTATCTCGTGCTTACTTTTGGCTTAGCGTTCGTTCTTATCATCACTTCTCATTTTTCCGAAAGGGGGGCATATCATTGGGGTCATCCTATAATTCCCCTTATATCACCACATGTTTAAAAAAACACTACCGATTTGACAATTCCAAACATTTACTAATACATTATGCGACATTTCACCAGCGATTCCCCCTAATGACCTAACTTGGGGGAAACAAACATACAATTTCTATATGTGACATTTCATCACTTCCCCCTAATGACCTAAATGGGGGAAAAAAGTGTTAAAATATTTTCCATGTGATCATTCATCAATTTCTATCGATTCCCCCTAATGACCTAACCTGGGGGAAACTAGCATAAAATATCTCTATGAGTAACCAATCAAGAATCAATCAATCAACAAACAATGTGTTCAAATATCTAACAATTGAAACCACATCACTCAATCAATACAATATAACACAATTGGCCTCCCAGATGACCTAACTTGGGAGTTACATGTGTTACTTTCCCAGATGACCTAACTTGGGAAGTTATTCTATTTATTTCATGTTTACTTCCAGATGACCTAACTTGGAAGCCATCATACATTTCACATTTTCTTCTAGATGACCTAACTTGGAAGCCATCACATTACGGTGACACCCATGGAGTGGGGGCAAGAGTGCCTTTCCTATACCACTTATATATGGGTCAACTGTTTGATCAAAATTATTTAGATCCAAAAACCACAAAATGTTTGATATGAGTCCATCTGCAGTGGCTAGATCTTGAGGATGTAGTTAGAGATTGGAGAATAACACACTTTTCTCCCTACACTCTTCCTCTGGTGGTAGGACACCCAAATCCTCTAGTCGATTATTTGTATACACACAATTGGGTTAGGAACTTATCACTCCCTACCCCATCTTATCATCATCATATACATTTGAAATCATTAATCATTTAAACATTACATTCATCACTCTCGTTTAGTGCACTTCATCACACTATTACATTTTTCACCACACTACATGGATCAACCCATTGATCCATGGTTTGGCACGCTATATGGATCTTTTGACACACTTTTACTACCATATTTATGTGTTCTACTATAGCATGGGCTTCTATACATCTCTCTCAGGTATGCATCTCTATCTACTTTATCTTACTGAGCTTTCTACTCACCAACATAAAGTGGGGGCAAATGTAGTCACAAAATCATGCACTTACTATTACATTTATACCGCCAAAGTATGTTATTTTATATATGGATCTCGTGTAAGAAAAGTATTCACTAATAACCTATCCCCTAGTCCTATTGTCAGTAGTTGGTCGTCGTCATCATTTTTCTTGCATAGTCATTAATTATTTACACGGTTGTGGTTGTCTCTCAGGGAGTCTCAAGTGTCATTATTTGGTCATTTTTCATCTCTAGTCTTTGACTAGGGCACCTAGGGTAGGATTAGGGTGCCCATGGGTACCCCGGTCCTTAATTTTAGGTGCCCTGGTCCCCGTAGCACTTGGGTCTAATTTAGAGTTTTGAGGTCAGTCTTTATAATTTTCCCTCTCATTCCCCTAGGTACTAGTCGGCATGTCGGGTCATTAGTGTTGAAATTTGAGCAAGATATCCCTATATAAACATAACATACTTACTATCTTATGGGCGGACTATCTACTATCAAGGGCTAGCTATCTACTAAGGCAAGGGACTGCATTTGGGCATCATTGCATCACACACACTGCATAGGAAAGGGAATTCTATTCTATTCCATCCACCATTTTGCATTACATCTAGCTATTTCCCATTATCTCTACCTCATTGACGTCAGGGAACCCTAGGTACACAATTTCACACACATGTACACAAAACTACATTGTGTCTGAGATGTAGTGTTATGCTTAGTCATAAGTCCATCCATTTGGCAACTAAGGATAGTCTGACCCATTCATTTGCATCTTTCTTTTTTAGGGTTTGATGCTTTTGTGTGGGGTTTTGTAGGAGATTATTCACCGGAGATCTACAGTGACATCAACAAAGTTATGGTGACAATCATGTGAAAAAGATCAAGATATTGCGAATATCTAGCGACACTTCCAGATTCAGGTCCTGAGTTGTTCTGCAGACCAGAGTACCCATACTACAGACTAAGGTGCCCATAGGTGCCCTGATCCTCTTTCAGGTGCCCCAGTCTAGTCAAATCTTCATCTATTGTAATTTCTTAGGTTGTACCATCATACTCTGCTTTGTCTGCACATCATCATGCTCAGTCCAGAATCACAACGAGGTAAGTCATTTTCAGGTTAGTACCTTTTCCCCTCCCATTTCAATTATCTTATTTCATTTAAATATCAAATAAAATTAGTTAGCATTTACATTTCAGTTTATACTATTTATTTCATTTTTGTACTATTTATATTAACTCTAAAATTCATATTTTAGTTAATCAGTTAGAACTTAGAACCAATCACAAAATTGGCTTCTTCGATCATGATCCTATTTGCATGCAATTCCACTATGTTGGGGCCTTTATGAGCATTTTGATCTTCATTTCCCTTGGTTTTCATTAAACCTACAACTCCAACATAAAACAACAAAATTGGATAAAACGTGTAAGTTGATGAAATGTATGTTTGGTTGTGCAGGATTTCTTCTAAATTTGGGATAAAATTTCATCAGGAATTCCTCTTTCATGTGTCATTTATAGTCTTTTTAACAAAAAAAACCTTCTGCTCAAGACTATCTTCATTAGAATATGTCTAACATTTTTTACTTACACCTATGAATTGTGAATATAAAAATTCTTCAATTCACTCACAAGACACAACCTACTGTGATATCAAATGATATAGTCATGGTTAGGGGGTCAAATGAAGGACATCCTTAGACAGTGCAGCATATGAACTGAACACAAAAAAATAAACCCACACACATAGTCCATGGGCACAATGAAACATACCAAACATATTTATTACTTTCAAGGAGGAAATTACAATGCCCATGCATTAAAATACCTTAATTTACTCTACGACCACACGCAATGTTACAAAATATTTGTGCACTGAGGGGCATTCACTTCTATAGTTCACTACTCAGATTTGCATGCTCCAAAAAATCCATATTTACAATGCTCTAATGGTTTCCTATCTGAACTCTCCTCTTCCCTCTCTCCCACCTACGCTAGCTCTTAGTCTTTGTTATTGATTTTTGTTTAACCCAACCAATGTTGAACAATGATACTTGATCCACATAAAGACACTAGCAAAATCATTAGGAAATTTTAACTGTTACAACTCCCAAAACATGTGACCCTTCATCTTATGTGGTGACTCTACAACTCCCACCCATTATGTATCTTCTCTCACATGAGAAAGGCATTATAGCAAGTGTATAGACATAACGCAAGCTTTAGACTAACATAGGGCCCAATGCAATCTAGCTCGAAGTGTCTATTGGTTTCTCAAACATAAACCCGCGTCTCAGACCTTGGAAGGGCCGAGGTGTCTAAGACCACTATCAAGCCGTCCCCAAATTGTGGGACCTTGCGCACTTGGGACCAATCTCCGGAGAAGTCCGGTTCCTCTTCCTACCTCTAATGCTACTACTACTCCTAATGTTGAAATCAGGGATAATTTTAGTGGTGAATCTTTGTAATATGGAAAAAAATTAATTTTAGAAAAATTTGAAAAGGTGATTTTTTTAGAGCAGGTCAGTGTCTTGTTCGCCTAAAATTTACAGTATATTTTTTTTTGGGATTGGCTTCGAATACATTTGAAAACATCTCCTATAAAAACCTAGGTGATTCGCTGGGTACTATACTAACACCAGGCACCATACTACCACCAGTACTTACCAACATCATTTTCTGAAGACACGTGACTCATTGAATTTGTTGATGCGTAACAAAGGGGTTGCATGTTAACACGTGATAGGAATATTTTTTGATGAGCGACTCATTAAATTTGCTGACATCTGATAATGAGGTATTGCAGACGAGTGACTTAGTGAATTCACTGACGCACAAATCAGTTTCCTGTGATGCGCAACTTGTTTTTCTCTTACACATGTTTCGTTTTCCTCTTATGCGCGACTTGGTTTCCTCTGACACCTGACTTAGTGTTATACCTGACGTGTGCCCCAATTTTCTCTGATGCATGACTTTCTTCTTTTACTAACGTATGACTTTGTTTAGAATAATGGAAGGTGCTAGTCCTCAGAATGCGAAGACCCAAAAAGTAACTAAGAAATATCATAAGTCCATCTTCAAGTATTTTGGAAACTCTGTTGATATAGATAACGCAACTACCAGCAACCATATAGCTCCCACCAGAAAGAATCAAAATACTAACTGTGTGGAAGGTAATATCAAGGTGGACATGCATTCTACACAGTATCAACCCAATGACACCTATAATGATACCATGCCAGATCTTGAAGATATACCTGTTGAGATGCCATATCCTGAAGATATTCTTCTTGTTAGGGTGCAACCAAGAGTGCATCAAGATATCACACATACAAATACTTAACAAAATGGAACACAGAAATAAATTTCAAATTTTAGTTCACGAAAGAGGAAACCAGGTGATTGTGATATTGCTCAAAATTCTACTAAAAAAAGTAAAACATTGAAAATGAACAAGAATATGTGGACCATTGGGAGGACATATAAGTTTGATTAGGCTTCCAAATTTCCATTTATCGAACCTGTACATCCATCTGATTTGGAAGAGATCCCATCTGAATGTACATGTAAAATATGTACATGAAAATTAGGAAAGCAGCAAAAAATGCAAATGAAGCTGGACACTATAGAAAAACACTGTGGAAAACAATATTAGACTATAACGGGGGCAGATGGCCAAAAAATCAAAACACACAGGTGGAAACTGAAAAAGAATGCATGCATGTTAAATACACAGCGGATTATGAAGCGGAGCAGAAAAAACACAAACATCTCGTGGAAAAGGGAGGAACGATCACATCGCAAATTGGTAAGATGAATCAAACAAATCTACATGCAAAACTCATACAGTTCTCTACTTTATTTCACATACTAAAGAAAGGAAGACCGATTTCAGATTTCCTCGATTTCAAATTTTTATATCAATATAATGGAGTGCCCAATGTACCTCAGTCTCATTAGTCTGAAAGTAGTGCATGGGAAATGGTAAAATACCTTTCGATGATAGAGAAGGAAGATTTGAAAGAGAATGTGAAAAAATCAAAGTTTATCTCTCATTCAATTGATGAAGTGACAGTAGTCGACAACATTGCATGGGTATGTATCCACATCTATACTTTAGAAAATAATATAAGGACACCTCATATGTTGAGTGTTATGAAAATGGTTGAAAACTGTAATGTTGAAAACCTACATAAAATAGTTGTTTCTTATTTGAAAGATATTGCTGGAATGACTGATTATGAAATCACTACGAAGTTGGTATGTGTCAAGGCATATGGTGCATCAGTCATGTAGGGTCATCGAACAGGGTTGTGTGTTAGATTACAAACAACAGTAGCCCCATATATGCTACCAATTCACTGTATGGATCACAGAATGAATTTAGCGTATAAAATGGTAAGTAACTACGAAAATGTTGCTAAAGTAGAATACCTTATAAGAGAACTTCATGCCTATATGGCAAGCAACCTAAAGTGATTTCTTGAGTTCCTGAAATTCACAATTGGAATTACAGATGGCAAAAACTTCTGAAGGATGTTGAGATGAGATGGATCTCTTTGTATGAACCTGTGTGCAGATTTTGTGAGGAGTACCCTTCGCTGGTTGGTTTCATGCACAAATATCGTCATGAAGTTGACAGGGCAAGGGACTTGTTGTTCCGTTTAACTGATTTGGAGACATTGCTTACATTGGTTGGTATTCTTCTAATGTTGCACGAGATCAATACACTAATGAAGCATGCACATAAGAGATTAATCTATATTGTTGATTTTATATGGATGAGAAAAATGGTATGTCAAAGTTTTGATGTCTTGTATTGTTCCCAAGCTAGTTTTAATACACCTATTTTTGAGAATTGGAAATCTTTGTTAGATCTTCAAAATCCCAGTAACTATTTGAGATTTAATATCCACGATCACCTTTACATCAATGTTAATGGGAGGTACTGTTAGGTTGTGGAGCCTGTTCTCATGTGTGAAAGTGTTGAAGACTGTACACTAAGTGTACTCTACACTTTTCATGTATCCTCGCGTAAATTTTTTGGCCTTGAAAAATTACACCCGACATATTGGAAAACGTGCTCTTCTCATATGGGCGAGATTTTTGACCCATAGGTTTATGGGTCGGGTTTTTCCCATGGTTTTGATACCCACGGTTTTGTAAAACTACTTAAGCAATTGTCTATTTATATGGTTTTATGCATATGATAGAGATATGAAGAACATTACAGATGTGCTTTGAATTCGGCTATGAATTCTATAGAGTTTGTTGAGTATAGCTCCAAACGGATCTGGGTATTGTATTGAGAGAGTGGAGGCTTGTAATAAAATCTGAGCAAGTGATTCTTGGTGGACGTAGCCCAAATTGGGTGAACCACATTAAATCTTGTCTCTCTGTGTTGTGTTATTTATTCTACACTTTTATTTGAGATCTGTAATATTTTTCATATTAGTTTCTACTGTTGCGATTCTGTAAGGGATTATTCCACATATTTTATCTCTTATTTCCTAACAATTGGTATCAGAGCCTGGTTTGGTTTGCTAAAGTGTTGAATCACAAGGAAAGTTTTTAGCTTGAGTGGGAGCTATGGCAGATGATGGAAGATCTAGGGTTGATAAATTCGACAGGTATAATTTCAGTCTTTGGAAGATGCAGATGAAAGATTACCTTTATCAGAAGGATATTTATACTCCGTTGTCTGAGAAGGTGAACAAACCCTCGAGTATGACAGATGTGGGATGGGATTTGCTGGATAGGAAGACACTTGGAACGATCTGGCTGTGTCTTGCATCTTCGGTATTATTTAATGATTCAAAGGAAAAGACTACAAAAGATCTAATGGATGCATTAGGGAAGTTGTATGAAAAACCCTCTGCCTCTAACAAGATATTTTTAATGAAAAAGTTGTTTAATATGAAGATGTCTGAGAATAGTTCAGTAGCAGATCATTTAAATGATTTAAATACAGTTGTGACTATGCTAGCTTCAGTTACAATAGAATTTGATGAAGAAGTTAGGGATTTATTAATTATGTGCTCTTTACCTGAAAGTTGGAATAGCCTGGTAATGGCGGTAAGCAACTCAGTTCCAGCTAACTCGAAGTTGAAGTTTGAGGATGTTGTAGGGGTGATTCTAAGCAAGGAAATGCGAAGAAAAAGCTCTAGGGAATCTTCTACTTTAGGGAATGCTTTGACAATGGAAACTAGAGGGAGATAGAAGAATAGAGGAAATCGTGGAAAATCGAAAGATCGAGAAAGGTCAAAATCCAAGAGCAAGATTGTATGTTGGAACTGTGGAAAGTCTGGGCATGCAAAGAAGGACTGTTGGGAGCTTCAGGACAAGAAGAAACAACAGGAAGAAAACAAGGAGGAAAATGTGGCATCGGGTAATGTATGCTAGGATGCTTTGATTCTTTCTTTGCATAATATTACTGAATCTTAGGTTTTAGATTCAGGGGCTTCTTTTCATGTTACTCCACATAGGCATTATTTTGTTGATTATGTTCAAGGGGATTTTGGGCATGTTTTTATTGGTGATGATGAGCCTTGCAGTATAGTTGGAAAAGGTTTTTTTCAGGTTAAGATGCAGAATGGGAATACATGGCTATTGAAGGATGTCAGACATGTGCCTACATTAAGGAGAAAATTGATATCGGCGAGGCAATTGGGAAGTAATGGTTGTACTGTGATATTTACAGCTAACTCTTGGAAGGTCACCAAGGGTTCTCTTGTGGTGGCAAGAGGTAAGAAAGTTGGAACCTTGTATTTATCCACTGATAGTACTAATGATTGTAATCTTGTGGCTTTAGATGCAGATACAACATTATAACACTTTAGGCTTGGTCATATGAGCCATAAGGGCATGGACATCATAAAGAAGAATTTTCCTGGATATACAGAAACAGGTTTGGATTTCTATGTAAGAACTGCATATATGGGAATTAGAAGAGAGTAAGGTTTCTCAAGGTTGGACCTACGAAGAAAGAGAGTAAGCTAGAGCTGGTACATTCTGATGTGTGGGGGCCAGCTCAGGTATCATCTCTTGGGGGTTCAAGTTATTATGTTACTTTTATTGATGATGTAATAAGGAAAATTTGGGTTTATTGTATTAGAAAAAAATCTAATGTATTTGAAACTTTTGTTAAATGGAAAGCCTTGGTAGAGAATGAAACAGGTCTTAAGCTAAAATGTCTCAGGTCAGATAATGGAGGAGAGTATTGTAGCAATGAATTTGATGATTACTATTCTAAGAATAGAATTCGTAGGCAAAATACGGTTCCAGGAACTCCGCAGTAGAATGGGGTATCAGAAAGGATGAAAAAAACAATAATGGAATGTGCTAGGAGCATGAGGTTACATGCAGGACTGCCTCTTTTTTTTGGGCAGAAGTGGTGAGCACAGCTGTGTACTTGATAAACAGAGGACCCTCAAGTGCATTGGATGGAGGCATACTTGAGGAGGCTTGGTCCGGTAAGAAAGTTGATTATTCATTAATTAGATTCTTTGGATGTGAGGTGTTTTTTCATATAGACAAGGATGATAAGACCAAGCTAGAGGCTAAATCAGAAAAATGTACTTTCATTGGTTATGGTGGTGATGAATTTGGATATAAATGTTGGAGTATTAAGGACAAGAAAATCATTCGATCTAGGGATGTGGTCTTTAATGAGAAAGTCATGTATAAGTAGCATTTGCAGGAAAATAGGGAAGAATCCAAGAAAAAATATGCAGTGGTAGAGGATCTTCTAGATGGGAAAGTGACACATGAATCAGTTCAGGAACCCCCTTAATAGGAACCCCAAACTCCTATATTTAGGAGGTCTTCTAGGGTAAGAAGAGAACCTGAATGTTTTTCTCCTTCTCTTTATTATTTATTACTCACTGATAGTGGAGAGCTAGAGAGATTTGATGAAGCAATGCAGGTAGATGCTAGGAAGAAGTGGGAGCAAGTCATGGATGAGGAGCATCAGGCTCTCGTGGAGAACCAGACATGGGATTTGGTGAAGCTACCCGAAGGCAAAAGAGCATTACAGAACAAGTGGGTGTTTAGAGTCAAAGACGAAGAAGGAGGAAAGAAAATATATAAGGCCCGGTTGGTGGTCAAGGGGTTTACACAGAAACAAGGTATAGATTTTGATGAGATTTTTTCTCCTGTGGTAAAAATGACTTCTATTAGAACTGTTCTAGGAATAGTTACAGCAGAATACTTGCACTTAGAATAGCTTGATGTAAAGACTACATTTCTCCATGGTGATTTGGAGGAGAAACTATATATGCAGAAACCAGAGGGCTATGAGGTCAAAGGTAAATAGGAGATGGTGTGCAAGCTAAAGAAGAGTTTGTATGGTCTGAAACAAGCTCCAAGTCAATGGTATAAGAAGTTTGATAGCTTCATGATGGAGCAAGGTTATATCAGATGTCATTCTGACCATTGTGTGTATACAAATAAATTTGAGGATGGAAGTTATATTATCCTGTGTTTGTATGTTGATGACATGCTGGTTGCAGGTAAAAAACATGCAGGAAATAAAAGTACTCAAGAAGCGGCTAAGTGAATCCTTTGTTATGAAGGATTTGGGTGTAGCCAAACAAATCCTTGGTATGAGGATATATCGGGATAGGAAGGAACGGAAGTTGACTTTATCTCAAGAAGAGTGCATTAAGAAGGTCTTGGAGAGGTTTAATATGTAGGATGCTAAACCAGTTGGGACTCCTTTGGCAGGCCACTTCAAGTTATCAAAGGAGCAGTCTCCCAAGACAAAGCAAGAAAGAAACCAGATGTCCAAGGTACCTTACTCATCAGTGGTTGGTAGTTTGATGTATGCTATGGTGTGCACTAGGTCTGATATTTCCCATGCAGTGGGAGCTGTGAGTAGATTTATGAGTGATCCATGTAAAGAGCATTGGCAAGCAGTAAAGTGGATCCTTCGATATTTGAGAGGGACCATGGGGATAGTTTTGTGCTATAGTGGATCAGACACCACTTTACATGGTTATGTAGATTCAGATATAGCTGGAGATGTAGACAACAGGAGGAGCACAACAGGTTATGTTTACACTATAGGTGGAACAGCAGTAAGTTGGATTTCACGACTATAGAAGTTGGTGGCTTTGTCAACTACAGAGGCTGAGTATGTTGCTACCACAGAGGCAAGCAAAGAGATGATTTGGTTACAACAATTGCTTGAGGATTTGGAGCATAAGCAAGAGGAACGAAAGTTGCATAGTGATAGTCAGAGTGCTATACACCTAGCTAAGAACTCTGTTTTCCACTCTAGGACAAAGCATATACAATTAAAGTACCATTTCATCAGGAAAACTTTGGAGGAAGAAAAGTTGAAGTTGGAGAAGATTCATACCAGTCAGAATCCTGCATACATGATGACCAAGGTCGTCACAAGGGAAAAACTGAAGTTGTGTTAAGCTTTGGTTGGTCTTCACAGAAACTAGTGAAGGGTTGAGAAGCTTGCTCAAAGGAAAACTAGTCTCCAAGTGGGAGATTGTTAGGTTGTGGAGCCTGTTTTCATGTGTGAAAGTGTTGAATATTGTACACTAAGAGTACTGTACACTTTTCATGTATCCTCACTAGGGTTCGGGGCCGGGTCAGGCCCCGAGCGGGGGTCTAGGGGCGGCAGCCCCCGGTAGCAAGGGTTCGGGGGTGCAACCCCAAAAAAAAATTTAGGCATAAATTTTTTGGCCTCAAAAAATTACACCCGACATATTGAGAAACGTGCTCTTCTCATATGGGTGAGATTTTTGACCCATAGGTTTATGGGTCGAGTTTTGCCCATGGTTTTGATACCCACGGTTTTGTAAAACTACTTAAGCAGTTGTCTATTTATATGGTTTTATGCATATGATAGAGGTAAATGAAAAACATTGTAGATGTGCTTTGAATTCGGCTGTGAATTCTATAGAGTTTGTTGAGCATAGCTCCAAACGGATCTGGGTATTGTATTGAGAGAGTGGAGGCTTGTAATAAAATCTAAGCAAGTGATTCTTGGTGGATGTAGCCCAAATTGGGTGAACCACGTTAAATCTTCTCTCTGTATTGTGTTATTTATTCTGCACTTTTATTTGAGATCTGTAATATTTTTTACATATTAGTTTCTACTCTTGCGATTCTGTAAGGGATTATTCCACATATTTTATCTCTTATATCCTAACAGGTACATACCACTGCACATTTTGCAAAAATGTCAAGCTATTCCAGGATCGGAATGAGAAGATGTTCCTGTGACACGTAATCTCTTTGAGTTTGTTATAGTTGAAACAAGAATAAAGCTTACAAATTTTAAGAATCCTTATCATCATAAATTAGAGAACATTTCTCCAAAGATAAAATTCTTGAAGCAATGGGTATGATGAATCCTAATTTTTGGAATACTGAAGGTGGTCATACAAAATTTGTAAGACAACATTTCCATAAATCCATGGGTACAATAATGAAACATTTCACAAAGACTTCAGAGTTCAAGGGTATGGAAATCAAAGGTATACTGAATCTTGATTTATTAAAGTGTCAATCAACAAATTTTGCAACAACAATGAGGAACTAATATAAAAATTTATACGAACCTTCTGAAAGTGGTGCTATTAAAAGGTTTGTGGCGAGGAATCTATCAAAGTTCTATCTTACAAGAAGATATCAGTGAATATTTCAGATTCTATGAGTTATGCCAAACAATAATTTTTGGGTCTATGGAGGATGAAACGGTTTTTTCAGTGCTTTATCATTTATAAAATAAAAACTGAGAAAAAGGCTAGATAAAAATATGGAAAGTTGACATGAGGTGTTATGCATCTCGCTACTCCATCGAAACCTTTCCTTTTGATAGAGAAATTACACATTGGAATTACCTTTCCGAAAGAAGAGGTGTGAATAATATAGCTACAAGTACAAATTGTTCCCAATGATGAGAGTGGAATTGGTGCATCGTCACACTCTACGGAAGAGAACATTGAGTTTGAGGAAGCTATTGATAATGGATTGTTTCAACTTTAAATAGGTATCTCCTTGATTTTACTTTTATTGTTTTTCACCTTACATTTTAACTATGGTTATTTATTCAATTTTATATTAACTCTACAGATGCAAATATTGACTAAGGAGGATTTTCATCAAATTTTGTTTTAGCTCTTGTTATCATTAAATATGTTTCATGTTACAAGTATATATATTTACATTTATTTAAATACAATTATTTCATCTTTTTTTTTTAATATGGGTTGACATCCATCTAAGGAAGCTCGCACTTCTCGGGACTGACAATGTCAGGCAACTCACCCATCTATCTACTAATCCATTTCCCATGTTGATTTTTCTTAAATCAAAGATCTAGCACACTACAAGTACAATTGTTCCCAACGATGAGAGTGGAATTGGTGCATCGTCACACTTTACAAAAGAGAACATCGAGTTTGAAAAAGCTATTAATAATTGATTGTTTCAACTTTAAATAGGTATCTCCTTGCCCTTAGTTTTATTGTTTGTCACCTTACATTTTAAATGTGGTTATTTATTCAATTTCATATTAACTCTACAGATGTAAATATTGACTAAGGAGGCTTTTTATCAAATTTTGTTTCAGATCTTGTTATCATTAAAGATCAATTTTTTTTTAAAACATGGGTTGACATCCATCTGAGGAAGCTCGCACTTCTCAAGACTGACAATGTTAGGCAACTCACTCATCTATCTACTAATCCATTTCTCATGTTGAGTTTTCTTAAATCAAATATCTAGCACACTACAAAGGATGATTTCTCATATTCCTTCCATATACTTTTTCAAATCCATCTAAAACACAAGAGGTAACTTAAACCCTATCATATGACATTTCTTGATTTTTTACAATTATGTTAATTTATTTTTATATTTGTGAAATGCTTTAATATATTGTTTAAACTTTGTGGGATAAAATCACACAATCAAATTTTATAAAGAGAGGAATATTTTTCCATATTAAGATGCTTATTTCATAACACATTCCAAATTTTATACAATTCATCATCCATGATCCTGCTTGAAGCTAAATCTACATCCACGTAAAATTCATCATTATCCATATATATTTTAATGTCATCATCCACATCTAATGTCATCATATCACTATCATAATCCTAACACTCCAATTATTATTAAAACAATTATTTATCTATTTTAAAACAATCCTGACACATTCCAATTTTTTTAAAAAACAATTATCCATTATCATCATTCATCATCATCTATATCCATTCTAATGTCTGTCTATCGTATTAAATTCCAAATTTTCTAGATTACATGATTGTGCTTGAAGAAAAATCTACATTCCACATACAATTCATGATAATCCATATCTATGATTCTATTCTAATGTCATCATCCACATCTAATGTAATCATCATTACAAGTAGAGAGAAAAGATTGAACTCTTAGTATTAAGATTCCTGTGTCATACCATATTCCATATTTTCTTAAAACAAATAATTATTCATTATCATAACACCATCACATTCAAATGAAACATAAACACCATATACAATCTAGAAATTCTATACATTATATAAAGGAAAGATATAAAATTAAAGATTATAAAGTATTTCAAGTTTCAAATTCCAAATCCAGATAATAAATTTCAAATTCTATACATAATATAAAGGAAGATATAAAATTAACAGATTATAATGTATTTCAAGTTTCAAATTCCAAATCCAGATAATAATTTTCAAATATAGATTATAAAGTATTTCAAACCCTCAATCTTTCCACCCTCAATCATGAATTTTTTTAACCCTCAATTTTCTGTGCCCCCTTCCTCAATGGCTTACACTCCTGTACTCCTTTCAGTTTCCCCAATGGCTTCTCTGCTTGTACCCCTTTCCCCAATGGCTTGAATATTCACTAGAAACTAATGAGATCTTCCACATCACTTTCTAGATTCTTTACAATTATATGTTCCTCCTTTGTTGCATCTCCATGGGATAGAAAATTTGGATCTGCAGCTGCCTTGGTTTTGAATAAAATTTTAGGGGTCGAAGCCATGCTCTTTAATTATCCACTTCACTGTATTGTTTTGTTTGTTAACCAAAACAATATTTTTCCTTCAAATTCTTCACTGCGGATAATACTTTTCTTCATGGTTTCCAAGTGAATTTGGAAAACATTTGCTTGAATCTTCAAATTTTCATATTTCAACTGTAAAAAAAAAGTGATATCAATTAAACATATTACTAAAATAAGAAAAGGTCAAATTAACAAAAAATATTGTTTTGAACTGATAATAACTTACAACCACTGTATCTCTTTCAGAATTTGCAATCACTACTAGATCCTTGTCCTTAGACCATTTGTTAAAATATGTCTTGGGATTCAAAACTAATATTTTCCAATTTGTTTAATGTTTTATCCAAAATTTTCATCTTTATAGTTGTTGTTATACGTGACAGTCCCATTTCTTACTTGGGTAAGTAAGGAATCCATCTTCGCAAGTTGATTCTGGACTGCAACGTATTAACTATCCCTTTGCCAATAACTTTAAAAATGACTTATTATCTCATTGATTAGTACTTTTTTTCCATTTTCTCCCATTCTATGAGTTGACCGATATGAGGTACAATAAACTCATCGACATGGGATTGACAATCATAACCAATTAAGTTCTCTAAAGGAAATGGTAGTAACAATTGTTCACCATCTGTATCTGAAGAAGATGATCTCACTAGAGAGGTATGGGGGATTTCGGGTTGATATAATGCTACTTGTTTCTACCTTTGTGTGCCCTAATCCTATTTATGATAATAAAAATCAATATTCTAAAGTGAAATGTAATGAAATTTCAATAAATTATGTTGAAATAGAAGTATATCTGCTGGCCTTGAATCATCTCAGGTGTATTGAAAAATCCTGTTGGGTCATTGCTATCAATGCCCAAGTAATCTTCATCTAAATTTATATTATTTAAAATTGATATGCCCATTGCGCTGGGCAAGTCATCAAGAGAGACAGTTGGAATTTGAAATGAGGAGGCAATGTTTAGTGTCCCACTAGGGGCAGGAGGAATTGGCGTGTGTTTACCAATGTTATTTTTTCCTGATCTTCTTGTTGGAATTTTGAATATTATTGGAGGAGAGGGCAGGTGTCACTGTCTGTACAGAAGGTGAAGGACTGCAATGTGCTAAAAAGATCAAGAAAAATCAAATGAAAAACATGCTTATAACTATGTAAAAACTATGAAGATTATACGAGAGTACTATTCAAAACTTGTACTAAAGCAATAAAAATAATACCTTGTTGTTGAGGAGTAGCTTGTCGCGGTGGTTAAGGTGGCCGTGTTAGAGTAGTAATTTATGGTTTTTGAGCTATCTATGTTGCTAGGATTGCTGAGGTGGTTGTTAAGAAGAGAAAATTTTATGTGACTAAAAAAAGTGAGTTGGTGAAGACGGTTGACTTTGAGATGTACACGTATAGTCCAAAGTCCCTGCAATGTTAGCAACAATCGATTGTATGTCAATTCAATATGGTAAAATTTAAATGGTACATTGAAAATACAAAATGGGAATTTGTAAATAATAAATGTTAAGGTATTACTTCTCTGGTGTTTAACAAATTCAAACGGTTGGCCGTTTGGAGATGGGTGAAATTCCATTTCAGATTGTGAATCTGCCAGATGCCTCAGTGTGTTGTTGGCCTCTTCCTCTTGATGCCAAATTTTCTCAAGGAAGGGCCTCCAAAAATATTCTCTGCAAATAATAAATATTTAATTAGATTCGAGATGAACATTCTGTTGGTCTAATGTTGAAATACAAACTTTATAGTTTATACTCTGTTGTTCTTGAAATTGAATTGACAAATTCATCAACGCCTCATCCGCGCAAGTAGGAATTGGTTTGTGTTTTAAATTTAGAAGAGCCTCATAATAAAATCCAAGGAGATAGTTTGTGCAGTAAATAACTGGTTTTTCCGAAAGCATTGCATTTGTGATATCAGTTTTTATTTTTTTGGATAAAAACGTGCACCAATCAAATTTTTGCTTTCCAATAGTAGGAAGAATGTATGCAATAGCCCATTTTGGTATATCCGTTTGGCGACTCTACAAAACAATTCTAACTTGAAAGAAGGAAATCATAATAGCAAGAAAGTGGTGTGCAATTCCTTGCGTATCCACACCACATCTGGATTTATTGACATGAGCTGCAAATGCCAAAAGAATGTTGGAATTAATATCGATTTGAATTGTATCAAAATCATAAATTGAATACCAAATGAAAATTGAAAACAGTTGACACTTACAATCAACATGGAACCCGAAATTCGATTCCAAGTACTTCTTATCATCTTTGATGAGTGTTTCCTTCGTTGTAACAATGGGTAAATTTTTGAATGGGAGGCATGTTAACCGATGAATATCAACTGGGTCGACACTGAATTGAAACATTCGACCATCGTCCACAAATAGACCATCCTTTGTATGTACGAGGATAAAAGGTAGTTCATAATGTCATGGTCTATTTCGAAATGGGGCATCCTACCGAGACCACCAAAGTCACATGCATCGAGCATATCCTTGTATTCTGAATTCATTTGAACAACTGTCTGGATATGGGGGCACAAAGGTTCTTGTAGATTATTTTGGCCTTGGATAGGGCTTGGACTGGATTTTCCTCTTGATTCTTTTCTTGGGCTTGGGATACACTTGTAGTCGCCATTGTAGTTGTCCTTGAGCTTGATTATACCTGACTTGGATTCCTGTAAACAAAAAAATTCAGGATCCAAAAAGTGTAAACCTGAAAATGAACGGTAGTAGGCTATTTATAGCACAAAATTAGGGTTTTGAAGCCTAAGATGTGCGACAAAGAACCTTCGTGCCATGGGTCAAGGAAAAATTTGTTAACGCACGACAGGGAATCTTCCAGTCGCGCGTCAAAAAACTTTGTTGACACGCGACAGGGAGATTTTTTGTCGCACATCAACAAAGTTTCTTGACGTGGGATAAGAGGATTCCCTATCGCGCATCAAGAAAGTTTGTTGACGCGTGACTAGAAGATTCCCTATCGCGCATCAAAAAAATTTGTTGACGCGCGACTAGAAGATCCCCTATCGCGCGTCAACAAACTTTCTTGACATACGACTAGAAGATTCCCTGTCGTGCGTCAACAAACTTTCATGATGCACGACACAAAGGTTTCCTGTCACGCATCAAGAAACTTAGTTGACATACGACAGGGAATCTTTTTGTCACGTGTCAAGAAATTTTGTTGACGTGCGACAGGGGATCTTCCAGTTGCGTGTCAAGAAAGTTTGTTGACGCGCGACAGGGGATCTTCCAGTCGCGTGTCAATAAAGTTTCTTGATGCATGACAGGAAGATCCCCTGTCACGTATCAACTATGCATCAGTGTCTGCAGTCTCACTTGAAAAAATAGCAGGCAAAAATTCAGTTATGAAAAAAATAGAAAATTCACCTTTTAGTGAAACTGGTTCCGGGGATATTCGCCAAGTATTTTCCACCTCTAATTTCCAAGAGGTCTCTTAAAATGAACCTTGGCTGAAAGCAAATCCTAGACTAAACATGCCAAGGGACCAGGGATAGAAGGATGTACAGAAAGGGGAAATCCTAAGCTAAGGAAGGCGGTAGCGCCAGGAAGAAAGGGTTGATCTCTTTTCACGAGCAGTGAAGAAAACAAAGAGGGCGCAGGAGAAGAGGGTGGACAAGGCGCGCCACATATCAACACACGGGCTCAGCCTTCGAGCGCGCACAACACATGAACACGAGACTACAAGCACGTGAGTATGCACAACATACCAGAAAATGTAGAGAGAGGTGAGACGCAATGAAAAAATGAGAAAGGGAAGACAAAAGTTCCACAAAACATGATTTTATTGCTCAAGGGACGCACAATCAGTTACATTCACGGAAAGAGGTGAGAATACATTACAAAGACTGTGCCAAGGTCTGAAACTCGTGGGAATTCGGCCACCATTTTGGCATGGTGTCCTTACAACAGAGAGGGATCCTTTTACAAAGCAGAGCTTTGCTATTTATAGAAGAAGGAGAGAAGAGAAGGAGAAAGAGAGGGAAACTCGAATTCAAATCTTCAACCACCAACAACAAGTGATAAATGCCTACAAATCCGCCTGCAAGGCTGTCAGATATGCTTCCCCATGTTTGTTTGGCGTGTAGAAGAAGGAAGAAGGCAAGATCTGATAAAATCTGGTGTTGAGGTCGAATGGATGTGTGCATTGATGAGCTGAGAGACGTTTCCCTATTTTCCACCTACCAAATCCCGCCTATATTTGAATTTGAATATTCCAACGACTAGCTTGTGTCAGCAGCTCTCTCACAAATCCACACGCACGCCAATCTGAGCTCTGTAACAAAAGATACGGATGTCAGAGTCGTATGGGCATGCAAGACACGTGGCGCATGTAGATTGATTGAAGTAAGTGGCCAATTGTTCATTTGATTTTTCGTTTATGCCACGTGTTGTACATTGGTTGGTTGTCCAGATTCGGCACCCTATTGGTGCGCTTTGATAGGTTGCGTGTAACACACTCAAGTCTGACAGAAAATGACATGGCACAGTGACTGGCACAGAAGAAGGCGCAAGGTGTGAGAACGAGAGGCAAGCACACGAAAGTAATGTGCATGGGGAAATGGGGCAAACTAGTGAGCAGAGAACATATGGTCGAGGTGCAATTATTACAAAGTAATGGGTGCGGTGTGCGAGAGGGCCAAGGACTTAGCTAATTGAAGCAAGTTTGAGGCGCGCACAGGGAGATGGGAGGAGATAGAAGGATGCAAAGAGAGCAGGAAGGCGTGCAAGGGGGCGCAGAGGTACTACAATTGTGCCAAGGTGTCAAAAGAACAATCTTGAGTGCGCACAACCTGGAATGTGAAACACTAGAGTTAGAATGAAAATATAAGTTATCCGAATAACTAAGAGAGTTATTTGGATAACAGTGTCCATGTGGATGATTTTGGGTCGAAGTGTTCGTGCCATTTGTTAAAGTTAACTACATGATATAGCCCTGGAAGTAGATGACATGGAACAATGTAGCATGCTTTTGCGCTCCACATGGAAGCATAGTTATTACACATCGTTTTGTTAAGGTTTGCACAACGATTCGATGTTGTCTAAAGGGTGTACACATGGCGCAAGGTTGACATAGTGCACTATAGCGTGTTTGTCAACTCAATGAAGAGTTACCGTTGCACATCAAATTTTAGGTGTTGTGCCAATGAAGAGTGAAAATATATGTTGACAACTCAAGGGAAATAACTCAAACCTCTTGAAATGGTTTTGGAGTACCACCATCAAATCAAACACTAAAAACATTCAACCACTACATATTTGTAATCAATAAAAAAAAAAATTGATTGATATAAAATTACATATAACCTTAGATGCTCTCTTACATCTTAAGAATAAGAATGACTATTTATAGATTCAAATCTAAGACAAATAGATGAGTGATCTCACATAAATCACTATAATAACAAAGCGAAACTCTTGTTTGTTCTACACCATATGAACAATAGATATAAAGAAACGTTTTATTTTAAAATATCCAACCAAACCACAAAGACATCCACATTGAAGACAAATATTAAAGACACGGAAATATAGTAAATTTTACTATTAAATGATTTGAAAAACAATTAAAGGAACAGCCTTCTTAAAGGAAACATGTCCATGGATTTCTTCATCATAACACAGTTCTCAAACACATTGGGGTCCCATAAACCGTTGGATGTCCTCTGCTTAAAACCATTTGATTTGATTTCAATCATTGTTAAGTGGACGGTGGGGCATTTACATTATCACACTTTACCAAAAAAAAAGCCTTCCATTTTTAAATTAAGAGGAATAATGATATCTCCTTTCTCGAATTGTCCAAATGCTTATTATACTATTTTATGTGTACGTCAGGGCATTATAATAAACATTATAGAAAGTTTGCATCATTACAAAAAAAACACGTATGTGCTTGTACTATGAATTGAAATGATGACTCCAGTCTCCGAGTATACTTTTCAAAGGATTTATTAAATAATAAATTATTAAAGCCCATTGAAAATAGAACAAGAATCTTCACAGGAGATGAAACAGCGAGCCTGTGATTATCAGATAAATGTGAATTCCATGGCAGAATTTCTCATTTGAGTCATGTAAATGATAAAACTTTATAGCATGTTTACAATGGAAATCACAAGTTAATGATCAGAAGTTTTTTGGAGAAAACTTTACAGAGATCGATTTCAAAATATGCCAAGAAAAACTTTCAGTCATTTCACATACGACTCAATCAAATCCAATCAAATACAGAGCAAAGTGGAATTTCGGAATGAAAGCCTGTGGGATTCCATCTCGTTGCTTTTGGCCGTGCTGCCAAGTACAAGACCTCCTCCAGAGCTGTTGGAAGCCGCTAATTTGGAGGAATTCTGGTCGGCGTATAGAGGCAGTTTTTTGGTAGGCAATTTTCTGGACCCTGCCAGACCTCCACCATCAACACGCTTTTTTGTGGTGGGGCAAATGATGACAGAATCGGTGCAAGCTTTGCAGCCGTTCAGCGACGTTAATGGTGCCAGCTTACTCCACGCTCTGCCCCTCGGTGTCTTCTCAACGGACATGTTTTCTTTGACGGACTCGGATTTCTGTTGAAATTTTTCTGGTTTCGGCTCCTCGTCAGAACAAGAAACCGACGGCTTGAGAATCGGCTTCTCGCGTTGCCGGAGACGCATGTCCTCCAGCTTCATCGGAGGAGTTCTGATTAACCCTAGAGAAAAAATCTGCTGCCATTTGAGAGACGTTTTAGGGAACGAAGGCGCCGGCTTTGACGACGCGCCCGAGGTCCGACTCGACTTTGCTTTAGGTTTAGATGGAGTCGTAGAGTTAACGAGCCGGAAACCTTTCTCGGAAAGATTGAGGCTCCTGTGCGAAGCCTGAGAATTGTTAGAGCTGGAACTCGTCCAGTAACTCGACTGCGAGTCCAGCGAATCCGTTCTCCACGCCTGCAGCTTTTCATTCAGCAGAAAACTCTTTTCATCGCGC
The DNA here is from genome assembly GCA_019776745.2 of Taxus chinensis. Taxonomy (NCBI): domain Eukaryota; kingdom Viridiplantae; phylum Streptophyta; class Pinopsida; order Cupressales; family Taxaceae; genus Taxus; species Taxus chinensis. The sequence continues at coordinate 148,338,636 of CM034154.1, forward strand.
GGATTTGACGACGATTTCCGCGCATTTGACTCGCTGGTGCACCTGTGAAGCGTGAGAGGAAGGAGTCGGCCGCCATGGAAGAGGTCGTCGGCCGGGCAGGTGTGGCAAGCGATCGAGCTGCACCCGCTGAAGTCGAAGTCGAAATCGTCGGAAGATTCAGGATTCGAATCCCGTAAGGTATTTTCCCACTCGGCGGAGAGCTCGGCGGTGGGCAGGTCGCAGAGGGAGAGAGCCTCCTCCTCCGACTCGTCCGACCATGTTTTGGCTTGCTCGCACACTTGTTCACATTCCATCGCGAAATCCCTTTTCTGAAATATGGAGTCACAAGACTTTATTGTGGAGGGGAGGAAACCCGGTGCTAATATTTGCGGGTCCCAATGCAGCAAATGACTTCACAAGAAACGGCAGGAAGTGCCCATCTTTTTTAGTGGTGGGATTTAAGACCCCCTAAAAGTTGCCGGCCACTATAAAGTCGTATATATTTAGGGAGCAAAGGCTCGAGGAGATAATTTCTTCTAGTCTTCTAGAAGAGAGAAGGTGCCGTCCAATTTATTGAATGTGTGAAGGCAAGGCAAGATTCGTACTGAAATATGTCTATGAGAGGGATGGCCTACTTGCCAAGAGTAGGAGTTGGAGTAGGTCTATATCGAGGTGAAGGAAGAATTAAACGCCCTTAGATAAAGGGTGTTGTTTGTTTGAATGCGATGGCGTCCCTTCTAGATGCCCATGTAATGTTCGCCTTGCCTTTCTCCCTCATCGTTCGCGTCCACTCTCGATAATAACACGTTTTATTAAATATATATAGTCGCAATTATAAGCAACATTACAAACCACGCAAAGAAATGGCAAGTCACTTGTTTTTTTTTACGCCAAAGGCGTTCCCCCCTATGTAAAGGGTCTCCACTCCTTCATCCCACTATCTTAAATTTGACGGCCGTTTGGATGTTGTTTCTGCACTATTAAATTTGACGATCGTTTTGACGGTTTCGACGGGCATTTTGTTTTTAGCAGTTTTGCTTTTTAGTTTTTTAGTTTTCTTGTTTTTAGTTTTGCATGCTCAATGCGGGGTATATTTAGCAATTCTACGGGGTATATATTGTTAATATGAAGGGATATATTTTATTTGTCTGAAGTGAAGGCTCCAGTGTTGGGATCTAAAGGCTTTCTTATCTTCTGTATAAGGTAAGGACATTGAACCATATAAGTTGTATGGCAATACTTTTGTTGCCTTTTTTATTCCCTCTCTATGTTCATGTTCCTAAAATTGTACAAAAAATTCCGAGTAGCATTTCAGAAAAATAAATAAATTATGATTTATGTATGGTTGTAATTCTAAAATCCTTCGTTTAATCAGTTGTATGTTTTTCTCGATTTATGACTTAGAATTTATTAAGCTTGTTGAAGATACTTTCTGATTCAGATTATTTAACAATATTAGCCACAACCCCCCTTTGATGGCAGTTCATGTTCATTTAGGGTTTTTTGTCCCACCAATTAATCATGTTATGGATTATAGTGCAAGTGTTGGATTTTAGTTACAATTTAAGGCATCCTATCTTCTTTATTTTAAGATAAACATGTGAAACATTGAGATTTTCCTTTAAAAATTTACTTTCACTGTTGTATTGGATATTAGATCCCCTTGGACATTGAGATTTTCCTTACAAAAATTACTTTCATTGTTGTATTTGATATTAGATCCCCTGTTTTATGGAGATTATCTTGCTTCTATGCGCAGTACATTTCCTTCTCAGCTTCCCAAATTCATTGACGAACTGATCCAAATTGTGAAGAGGTCTATAGATTTTGTGGGTATCAACCATGATATTACGAGTATGCTTTCATTTTTATATTTCCTCCATTATAGTAAATCTCGGTTTCTTCTCTGTCCAACTGGTTTTTCTTTGACGGTACAATTTCCTCATTTTGCACTTTGTTTCCCAGGTGTTATGTTATTTTGCAAAGGGTATTTGTAGTACACTTTATAATATCTGTTGGTTGGATCTTTGGTTTGGTATGGAAGGCAATGTATGGTATGCGTTGTTACTTAATGATAGATAAAACATCCAACTCAGGCAAGAATCACCGAGTAAGTTTTGATGTTCAAGGACAACTTTTTCATAGATTCTATAACAATTAATAATGCCATATCTTGTTATGGGTGATTTTCATAATTCCCTTTGGCATCCAATATTCATCGTTTGTTTAGAGGTGCAATAGAGATTCTCTTGGGTCATTGTTCCAGATGTAACCCTTGTAATTATTTGTATATGTGGACATTAATAATAATTTCAATTTCATTAACTAGATTATATAAATTGGTATGAGATGCTTTTCTTAGAGTTGAAATATAATTAATGATTTCAATCTGTAATATCGTCTTGGTATCTCAATGGTTCAGCTATATCAATGGCTAGTTGTTATCTAATTATATAACATATTTGATGTTTAGCTTTCAATGGGGAAGCATATATGCATATGCATATTCAAATTTTAATTGTTTTATTGAATTCCATAAAAATTGATTTTATCATAAATGGATTCATTCATTTACAAGTTATTATCAAGCGTCGGGCTAAAGGGAACACTTCCAAATGATATTGGTTCTCTGTCTACACTTGCAACACTGTAAGCTCCATATATACCAAATAAAATGAATATTGTACTGAATAGCAATATTACTCATTACTACAAGGATATGTACTGATATTCTTTTTGTTAACATTAACCCTTTAGGGATTTATCTTACAACACAGACTTGACCAGAAAGGCTTCCAAGCAATATAGGAAACTTGGCTTCTTTGAGAATTTTGTAAGTTTCAAGCCAAACCCAAGAACCTGCAAGTATTTGAAGCATTCAATGTCTTATATTGGATTTCACAATTATATTAAACTACCAAATTCTATGTTTTATGACTAGTAAACTTTTGGTGCCCACAGGATGGCAATTGGGTGCAGTTTCAATGGGAAAATGCCAAATGAATTGGGGAACTTGATTAATCTCAGTTTTCTGTAAGATATTATATCCATTCCCAATAAAATTTAGTCAAAAAAATTAATAATAAGATTATTGAAACACACATTGTTCCATATATTAATCTTTGAAAATGCATCATGGATTATGATCGAAAATGTCATTCAAACTAATGGTTTAATGGCTGATTTTGTCAGGGATTTTAATTCAAACAAGTTTACAGGCCCAATTCCTCCAACACTTGGTAGGTTGGCTAGTTTAACATGGCTTAACATTACAGACAAGCAACTCATTACATTGGTCCGCAATTTTGTTACACAACATCATACATATCCAAGTTAGCCAATATTTAAAAGACAACTACTATTACTTGAAAATCAAAAACACATAACCTTGTCATTTTTTATTTGAAAACTAGCTCATCCATTGATAAAAGCAGACCCCGAGCTAGAGAGGACTCATGGGGATGCATTTTTTCTGACACAACATTGTCCCATTCTCATTTGAGTCAAACAATTTTTAGTGAAATCACCTCACCAAATCTCACAAACAAATTCACATTAGAAGTGTTGCTTGTGTTCCCTGTAACATCTATGTGCTTACCATCTCCATATTCATCCAAATACTCCCTGTAATTATTACTAGGGGTTAGCTGGTCCGTTCAGATACTAGGAACTTGCTTAGGAGCAGGCATTGACAACATTGACTTTAGAAATCTGGTAACTTCATGTATGGTGGCTCGATCAGAGCACCGTTTCTTGGTGTAAAGCAAGGCCAACTAGAAGAATTTTCTTACAATCCCAAGATCCCTGCAGGTTGTTGCAGCTTCTGTATTAACAATTTCCATGATTGTGTTGTTTGTTTTTGATAGAATCTGTGTTCACATGCCAATGTCAAAGACAACTCCATCCACATTTGATTGCTCCATGCTCCAAACAACAAACCTAAAATATACTTAAACAGAGTACAGTGTAAGCTCCGAAAGGAAATTAACAAACAGAAAGCTTACCGACTGAAGAAAATTTGAGTTATTGTCCACAACTTCCTTCTCATCAGCAACTCCAAAAGAATTATTCCATAGTTGTATACATTGGATTTCTCATCAAGCCTTGATGTTCTTGCAATATTTAGGGTCTATGTAGCCAATGACACCCATAACATAGGTAGAGGTATGGGTTTTGGCCGAGGAAATGCACTTGGTAATGCCAAATTATGACAAATGTGTTTCAAAATTAATCTATCTAAAAGAATGTTCAAGCAAATGGACAATCAAGATTGACATTTTTTGTTGGAGTTGTAGCCACCAATGTAAAGGTAATAGTGATTGGAAAAACTATGATACTTGTCCCTAAGCATAAAATATACAATAGTATACTCAATATTTATATTTTTCATACCATGTACTAAATGAAAATGTAACATTAAACAATTGACAATTCAGTGTCTACCATAAGAAACAATTTTCTCGAATATAGTAAACACAGCTCTATGCCTTCCAGTTCATCACATTGAATACATCTGGTTGTCATGACATGTACCATTCCATATACAATGAATACAACATTGTTGCATACAATTTAAACTCATAGGTCAATAGACCAACGTTGTAATTTCCAAATAGCTTAGGGTATGCAAAATATGAATATTGAGTATACTATATAATTTGGATTCTAAGATACAGTTTTCAAGGAGGAAAAGACAAGTTCATTAGGAAACACAACCCTCTATTGCTCATAATTTTAAGAAGCTCAATTTTCTTGTCACAATTCCAGGTAATAAAGAAGGTTTGCATCAATAGTCCCATTATCATATGGGTTGGAAGCTCCATTGGCCTCAACCTTTTTTACTGCAAAAGAAAGCTCATTAGTTGATAGATTTTTATTTTATTTCCATGCCTTAAGCTGACCCAATTTTTTCACTACTAATAATAAAGATGTGTTGAACTTGACATTAACAGTCCCATATGGGCAATAAGCATAAGCAACCTCAAATGTTCTGACTACAAAGTCAAGCTTTCTAGCCCATGGCTTGAAGAAGTTGTCTTTTTATTCCCATAAGACCATTTTTGGGATTAGGAGGCACAACCCTTTATTGCTCTCAGATTGAAGAATTTTGGTTTTCTCGATATGCCTTGAGGTACCTATGAGGATATGCATTAATAGTCTCACTATCATGAAAGTTAGGAGCACTAGTAGTCTTAACCTTTTTGACTGAAAAGGAAAGTTCATTAACCCATGACTTACATAAGCTTGGTTTTATTGCCATACCATGAGATGACACAATGGTTTTAAGCTCTTACTCCTATATTTCTCATTGATGCAGAAGGAAACACAAGAAATTAGAGTGCATACAGGAAAATAACCACGATGAGTTCACAAGATTCCGATGCTTGATGCTTCCAACTGTTTCCAACTCAGTTTCAAATTCACACAAGCTTTGTGGGTAGTGAGTGTACAATCTCTTTATAGCAATTGGCTTACAATTCTTTAGAACACATTTATAAACAGTGTTTGTAACACCATAATGAATTATATATTTCTTGTTTAGATTTTATGTGATTCTCATTATTTCATCGTACATGTGAAGAACCATGGTCCATGTGCAGTACGACAAACCTTGGAGAACCTAAATGTAACAAATATATGTGTCGATAAATAAATTCTTATAAGATATTATTTTTTGATATGTTGTCTCATAATCTATACAATATGAAATCATGTCCAGCCATGTTCGTTATATCACCTCGGGGGTATCCAATGTATTCTTGTTTAGTGCAAATAAAATTGGCCACAAAATGATCCCACTCATGATATAAAATCTACAAAATGTTACAGAAATTTTCATGTATTCATGTTTAGTACAAATAAAATAATGTGCAAAATGCTACCACTCATGATATAAGATTTGCAAGTATATATGTATGAATATGTAACCAATTTGAAATGTAGAAATGATAACCTTTAAATGTCAATGCTTCATCTATATTTCTAGACTTACAAAATCAATCACACCCCTTATCAGCATCAACTACAAAAGTAATGACTATCCCTCTAAATCAAATAACATATACCATTCGGCATTCACATTGCATTGTACACATGTGATTGCTAGTTTTAATAGAATTTTAGATTATTTAGCAACCACACATTACAAATTTATTATGTGGTGCATTGGATTGTTAACACCTTACTAGATGATTTTTGGATTATCTGTGGGGATTATAATATGATTGAATATCTGGAAGACAAATTTGGGAGTTTTCTCGTGTGTTGATGCGCGGGAGAGAAAGAGGCCTTGTTTTATATTCAGCACAAGCTTGAAATTTTTGACCCCAACATCCCCTATAAGGGGAGCTCCAACTCTCCCCGATATACTTGGTCCAATTTTTGACAGGGTCGGGATAGGATTGTACAATGACTGGATCATAACCTCATGACAAGTCAAGACTTCTTCTATCTTTCTCCCATCTTGGGCATACTAGTTGCGGTTGTTGATAATGCTTTCTTATCTAATGATTATCCCATTTTCTTTGATATTAATTTTTCCAAACCTATAAAAAATGCATAGTTAACTCTCAATTTTACTTAAACGTTGTGCACCTGAAGCATGCTCATATTGTGTGTCATATCCAACGCATTTAGAACTTGGTTCCTCACCTTGCTGGTAGAGAGGGTTGGATTGCTTGGTGGAATGATATCATCAAAATAATTAGTTCCTTCCTTCTCATCTATGGCAAACAAGTTGCTCTCTTTAAGCAGACGACACATGAAGCTTCATATTATGAGTTTCGACGGGTCTGACAAGAGCTTAATGCATCTCCTTTCAACCATTCCTTGCAACTCCAAGCTGCCCATTATAGGCACAACCTTAATGTGGAAGAAAGCATGGGGTGCTCAGCTGCGTGCTCAGTTACATTGGCCCAAAGTCAGGGACACAACTTCCAAAGAGTTATTTGTCATGCTTCACTCCAAGCACTCCTCTAATAAAATTAAAGCCATTCTTCAAGGGAAGGTTTGACAAACCACTCTGCCAAATATTCTCCAAGCATTTTCCATCATTATCATGGGGTTTTTTCTTCTCAACCAACAACCCTTGTCAAGGAATATGATCTTTTAAAGTGTCTGCAAGTTGTGCCTTACAAGTTCACACACCCTCAATAAGTTAGATGTGATAGGCCTTTGTCTCTAGTAGACCTTAAGGAGGCATCCTTTCAAATGGCTCATAATAAAGCTTCAGGTATTGATGGCTTCCAATATGAATTTTACCAGACCTTATGGGACACTTTGGGGGTTGATCTGCATAATGTGTACCTTGAAGCTTTAGATTCTAACTCTTTGGGTGAGGTAATTAACCAAGGAAACATCAAGTTTATCCCCAAATATGGAGACACTGAACAAATTTCTAATTAGAGACCCATCAATTTGCCTAATATGTCTCACAAAATTATTGCTAAGGCTTTCTCTAACAAGGTTGTCAATCTTCTTCCTCTTATTGTTAGAAGTGAATAACCTGGTTTCATGAAGCACAAATAAATATTAGATACTATTATTGTTGTTTGGGAATGATGGAATGGTCTCATCTCTTTAACCAAAAATCTTTGTTTATCAAAATTGACTTTGTTAAATAGTATAATCGCATTGAATGGTCTTTCATTTTGGTGATGCTTCAAGCTCTTGGGTTTGGGTTGAGATTTTTTCACACTATGCAAGTGCTTTTTAATAATGTTGGGGCTTGTATCTCCATTAATGGGATCAATTTTCCAGGTTTGTCTTGTTTAGATCCATTCAAAAAGGGTTTCCTTTAGCCCCCTCGCTTTATGTGTTTGCCGGTGAATGGTATAGTTATTTGCTAGCCCACAATGCTTCTCAAGGTTTGGTTAAAGGGGTTTTTTTGCCCACTATGGATCAAAAACTTGTCAATTACCACTTCATGGATGATTCCTTTTTTACACTCCTAGAGGAGGAACAATATGTTAAAAATGCTTTGGATTGCTTAGATACTTTCTATTTGGCTTCAAGCTCCTTTATTCAATGTGATAAAACCCATTGTTATCATCATTTCAGTCTCCTATCCCCACTGGCTAGAAGGCATGTAGTGGAGATAGATTCATATGGGTATTCAGTTCAAGTTTCTTGGTATTCCCTTTGCTTTCTAGACTACTTATGTGCAATTATGGACTTATTTGGTTCAAAGGGTAGAGCGTAAGATTTCCTTTTGGATTACCAAGCCTCTTTCTTTGGTAGGAAAGTTTCAAATCTACTCTAAGGTGTTATTTGCTACTCATGTTTATTATTCTTCTTGTTGGGTTCCATTTAACGTTGCATATGCCAAACTTGAGAAGTTGTTACAGGAAATTATATGGGATTACTCTGAGGGGCATAAGGGGTTTCACATGGTTGTTTAGGAGATTTTTTGTTGGCCTAAAGAAGTTGGGGGCCTTGGGTTGCTTGACATTAAATTCCAAGGATGTGCTCTATGTGTCAAGTGGTTAATCTGTACATTAGAAGGTAATGATGTTTTGAAAGTTTTGCTCATAAATTACATTTTTTAATTCTTTCCATTGAGTAGAAAAACCTGGAAAGGTCTCAACTTCCAATCCCTTCTTCTCTACCTTGATGTAATTAACATTGGGGGTACTTTTATTGCCCAATGAATTTGGAAATCCTAGGATTTTCTTAAACCACGCCTAATTTGGAAGGGGTTGGATTTAGATCTTGTATGACTCCCACTCTCTCTGGTGGTAATATATTCTCACTTTTCATGATGGTCCTTATTGGAGCTCAAAATTGCACCTGTCCCAGATCAGGATGAATTGCAGCTTTGAGGCAACATGGGACTGTCTCCAAGCTATGGGACTTATGCTTTGAGACAGACCTCTTGAGAAGGTCGGCCTCCTTTACCTATTTCTACTACTAAAACTACTCCTATGGAAGGAAAAACAGCTACCTATCACCACTCTAAGATTACAAAGGACCAAGGTGAGAAGGATATGCATAAAAAGGGAAATCCTAAGCTAAGGGATGTCGATAACACTAGAAAAAGGGGATGAACAGACTTGGTTTGAGTAGAAATGAAGGAAAACATGCATGGGGAGGGTAGACAACCGTGCCACAGTCTGAAACACATTCACATAGTCATTTTCATGGAGCACAATTAGAAAAGGAACCTGCAAGGGACATAAGAGTACACAAAAAACCAACAATGTAAAAGAGAGGCAAGCAGATGCAATAAAATGCGAGCTAAGGTAGAGAATAGCCACAAAACAAGATTTTATTGCTTCCAAATAATGCACAATCGATTAGAATGATGCAAGAGGAAATGATCTACATGTAGAAAACCAAATCTAAGGTCTACAACTTAAAATGCAAAGGCACTACTTTGAATAATACTCTTTCAAACCAAAAATTCCAAGCTTTTACAATGAGCAATGCTCTAAATTTATAGAAGAAGAAAGAGAGAAGAGGAGGAGAAAGAAGAGGGAAACTCATATTCAAACTTCCAACCACCAATAACCAACATAAATGTCTGAAAATATGCTTGAAATGCTATCAGATGTTCCTCCTCATGTCTTTTCTGCTTGTGGAAGAAGGAAGGAGACCAAATTGGATCAAATTTGGGTGGTTGGGTCGATTAGATGTGTGTTAATGGTGTGATTAATGTTTCCCTATTTATTCCTACCAAATCCCACCAAAATTTGATTTTGAATAGCCTACCATGTAGCCCACGTCAACAGCTTTCTAACAAGACCAAAATCGCATGAATCTGACCTTTGTAACAAACGTTATGACACTTAGAAGACTTGCATTACAAATTGGACACGCAAGAAACATGGCATGCTTTGATTGATCTGAGGATTGGATGGTTGTCTAGTGTTTTTTCATTTCTGCCATATTTCATACCCTCATTTGATGTGAAGATTCGGCGCACGGTTGACATGTTTTGATAGGTTGTGTGTTGTACACTTTAACTGACAGGTTGTTACGTGGCATTGGATGACTGACACAGAAGATTGCACTTGGCATGTGTGCAAGAGCAAGAGCAAAGAATGCAAAGGTTTGTGAGCACATGCAAGGGGTTGTGCGAGAAGAGGGAATAAAATGGCATATTTTCAAGGGTATGCAAGCATGTGAGGAAGATGAAAAATGCGTGAGATAAGGATGCGTAGAAGAAATTGCGTTAAGGAAGGTGCATAAAGCGAAAAGTGGAAGAGTAATGAGTGTACGTGATGTTAACCAAGAACAAACTGAAGCGAAACAATAACCATGATATGTAATATCTTCTCAAGCCTTTATTCATTGAAAGAGCTTTACATATAAAGGATTCTCATTCCTAAGTATGGATATTTACCATATCCAGTACCATGAATATCTCTATTTGATATACTCAATCTTAGACTCTTTCTAACATGAGTTGTAAACACTCACTTAAACCAGACTAATGTTCACACTAAATTGTATATAGAATTCCTAACAATCACCCCGTTAGTGTGAACATGGGGAAAGCTATCTCATGCACCTGCTCATGTTTTACATATGGTTTTACAATTAGTTAACCACTAACCACAAGAAAGTTGTATAGGACAACCGAAAACCCTATCTGTATGTGTTTTTCAAGAGATCCACAAACTCTCAAGAAGGTTTTAGAATGGAACCAATAACCATTTCATAGCACAATACATTATTTTTGCTCTCAGCATTTCAATATAGAAGGAGGTTATAGAAGGAAAAAAACGTTTTGAACAGGAATTGGACTTTTGTTCATTATTACAGTAGAAAATAAACACACAACACAACTGAAACTAAAAGGTCACCAATTTACTAAGTAATCTCTTTATTGGTGACTAACAAGAGATGTTGTTTTCCTCCTCCTTTTCCTCATATCTCCAAGTGTTTTTATCTAGAACAGAAAGTCATCGGAATTGGAGTCAAGATCTTCTGGTGTTGGTTCTTTTGTTTCTGATTCTTCTTCGGCAGCTACATTTGCCTCTTGCATTTTAAGCTTTCCTTTTATGATGTCTTTGGCACGAGTAATACAAAAAGAAGCTCTATGTCATTTTCTTTTTCAATAATAACATTATATTTCTTCTTTATTCTTTGAAAAATTGGTATGTCTTTTGTTTGTATAAAGGGCATTTTCTTCCCGAATGTCTTCTTTTGTTCTTTTATCCTCAACTAGGAGTGCAAAAATCATGTCTTCAAGTGATTGTGAGGGCATCTATCCAAAAGTGAAAACAACATTACTATACAAGTAGGAAGAAGACTGTTTAGAAGTATGGCTTTAGCATCTTCATCATCTACTACAACTTTTACTTCTGCACGCTGCCTTATGAGTGATCTTAGTTCATTAATGTGGCTTGACATTGTCACATTTTCAATCATCTTGAGTTTGAATAGTTGCAGTTTTAGTGAAAAATTGGCATTGACTGCATTTGAGCCAAACATTTTGCTGAGTAGTTCCCAAATTGATTTTGAGGATTTTTCTAGATCCAGATAGTGTCGCTTGGTTTCAGATAGGGCAAGTCCTATTATTGCTTTTTCCTTATCGTCCCTTGTTTGTCACTCTATTAGTTTTACAAAATCTACAAGTTCTGATTCATCTCTCGATACAATTATCCATAGATTCTTATGCATTAATTGCATTTGGATTTTGACTTTCCATGTATGGAAGTTTAATCCGTTAAACTTGTCTAGAGGGATGTCCATTTTACTTAGAGCGTCGGTTTCAACCAAAAATGCGCTCTCTTTTCTTTTCTTTTTAAAATTTTTGGGGTGTCGATTTCTATCAATAATGCACCCGATTACATGTTATTTTAAAAATTAATAAAAGAAATTACTTTTTAAATTTTATAGTATCAATCAAAGAAAAACTAGATTGAATTAAAAAACTATAGAGAATCTAAAAAAAATTGGGGCTTAAAATTATATTAGATCCTAAAGATGGCTTTAGGATATAAATAATTATATATAAAAAAACAAAACTAGTGATCAGAATCACCACGCATGGAGCAGTATCACCATGTGTTCGCAGATCATCACGCATGGAGAGAACATGCATACAAGCTGCTTTATCTCCTCCATAATGAATTGGTCATCTCTTACCTCTGTGAGTGTGCAGACCTGAACGTGCATGTTAGATCCATCATCTAAGCCCACGTCGTAGGCCACTAACTATTATGCAAAGATCGGTCTCTGATAATGATAAAACCCAAACCATATTCAAATGTTGGATCCACCTTGTCAGTCCTCCATATGCCTTGGTCAAATTTCTCAACACCAACACCTCACGTCCTCCTCTGCAGATCGTAACTGATATGCAAAGGCCGTAGGCTGCACGTGGATCCTATCCTCTAGATGACAATGCAAGCATGATTGAAATGACATCTACAACGTGTATTTCAACCCTAGGATTAACCTAGCTTTGACGCCACATGTTAACCAAGAACAAACTGAAGTGAAACAATAACCATGATATGTAATAGTTTCTCACGCCTTTATTCATTGAAAGAGCTTTACATATATAGGATTCTCAGTCCTTAAAGTATGGATATTTACCATATCCAATACTAGGAATATCTCTATTTGATATACTCAATCTTAGACTCTTTCTAACGTGAGTTGTAAACACTCACTTAAACTAGACTAATGTTCACACTAAATTGTATATAGAATTCCTAACACGTGAAGAAGTGTGCGAGACTCAGGAAGGAAGGGAATGCACAGGAAAAGCATACCAAGGATTTAGCCAAAATAGAAGGCAAGTCTATAGAGGACTATAACAAGGTGTGCTCAACTGTTGGAGTGAAGGCGGGTGCGTGATTGTTGCGCACGAAGGGGGAATTAAAAGGAGATAGCAAAATTCAGGAGGAAACAAGAGCGCGCAAAAGTTTCTTGGAAGAAAACAAAGGAGGAAGAAAGCACTAGGAAGAACCGGGAAGGGTGCAAAATGGCGCGTGCGAAGAACATTAGTCATGTAAATGTGCCAAAGTATATAACCAGGGGCACGTGCAACCTGAAAAACTTGATGTCAGAGCCAGAATGGAACTGGAAATTACCTAAATAACTAGGGTGTTTAATTTGGACAAAAGTTTGACGACTTTCAGGGCCATATTCTTGCTAGATGAAGGATATTAGTAGCATTAGAAGCATCCATTGGGCATGGAGTATGCTTTGAAAACATGAATTTATGATCTGCAACTTGAAAAACACCCCTAAAATCACTTGAAGCACAACATGGACTTTGAAGAACTGTTACTCTTATATGAAGATTTTCTTATTTGGATTTTGTGAGATTGGAAAACTGCTGAAAACTGTTGGATACTAGATTGTTGTCCTAGAAGCAACAAAAGAGCACATGTAAGGGAGTGCGTGAGAGGAAAGCACTAGAAGGAGTGCGTCGAGAAACAAGGGACACAACAACTATGTACAAAATTGAAAATCATACATGTTTTAAGGGGAAACATGTAGAGTTTGTGTAAGCACATCTTCTGTTAAAAATAACCTAAACTAACCTATACTAACTAGAGGCAAAGGAAGCTCAGACAAAACCTACAACAAGCAGGGAGAAGTATATGCCTTTCCTCACAAATTGAGACCATGTAACTGATTTGGCACTGAACATAGTTTTTAATAAGAGTAAAAAATTGTCTTGAAGTTGGTCTTCCACCCTTCTCTTAAAAGTATCAACAACCAACAAAATAAATACCTCCTTTAGTTGTTCTGCATTTGGATATGGGAGGCATTGTTCCTGATCTTTAGTGCATTAAAACTCTTCCTCATGCTCTATAGTGAGCATGACTGGTGGCAACTTTGGTTTTGGCTCTAAACTAGCCAAATATCCAAGGTTCATTTTAAGACCCCTCCCCAAAATTATTTCTATAGATTCCTTGGTGAATTTGTGAAAATGACTTTCAAAATGATGACGAATCTGAAGAAACTGATTTTGAATAGTTTAATAATGGTGTCGGCAGGTAGCATTTTTTATGAACAGTATATGTTGTCAACTGACAGTATATGATGTCGGCCAAAAACATATGTATATTTTTGAAAAATCATTTTTTGACAATAGTAGTTAAAATGACTGGCTCGATAATAAATTTTTCCTCCCAAAATATGGCGCAATGAAAAAAATTCAAAAAAAGTGATTTTTTCTAAATGTTGATTTTGCTAATTTTGTATGCGAATTTTGTTTTAAATTTTTTTGATGTTAGCAGTTAAAATGATCATCTCAATGAAAAATCTATCCTCCCAAAATATGACGTAAGCCAAAAAAAACCATACTTTTTAAATTTTTTTCTTACGACATTGTTACTAGTCGGTAGCAAGGAAAAATTCTACCGGACGACAACGTATAAAAAAATTGTCACACGACAACTCAGAAATGTTTTCACACAACAACATTTTTGCGTCACCATGCGACAACACAAAAACGGCTATCAGTCGGTAACACAAAAATTGCTACCGGTCAATAACACAAAAAATGTTGCCGCATGGTACTGCAAGAATGTTGTCACATGCCAACATTTTTGTGTTACCATGCGGCAACATTTTTTCATTACCACACGGTAGCAATTTTTCATTGATGCACAACTTGTACTTTTAGTTTTTTCATAAGAATATTCACTTTTACCTTTATCTTCAACTCCAGATCTCAAACTTAACGAGATTTGGAATTATATTGTATTAATGCATTATGAAGAATTAATCATATATATAGTACTAGTATATTATAACATAATGGTGAATATACCAACATTGGTTGGCCCTTAGTGAAAAAGATAGGCGAAACTAGGGTCAAATTTATTTATGACCGAGAAAATTTTGACGAACCTTCTACTGTACGGTGATGAAAAAATCACCACTTTCAAATTTCAAAAATCCTAATATTTACAATTTTATGAATATTCGCCCCTAAAATTAACCCTACAAATATCTGAGTGGGAATGGGTTGATCCTTGTAGTTTGCCAATTTCTTTGAAGCTCAATCCCACACATGGGATCATCATGCAAACTCTCCTCTTGAGAGTGATCGTTTATAGGAAATATTGCACACAATTTTTCCTCAACAAACAACTCTACCTCCATTGAGACCACATCCTCTGAGTCTAATTGTCCTCCTTTCAAAGTAGATGCCCTCCTTTGTTCACTCTGTGCAATCTCTTCTTCCCTATCAGAGTCATACCATTATTCAACAGTTATGCAATCATCAAACATGATGATACTTGTTGGGGATGATACATATATGAGGGGTTGTTTGTTTACAACATAGTTAGGCAGGGGGAATTCGAAAGAAGATAGGGAAATTGGCGTGAATGGAATGCACGTGAAAGAAATGGAATCACGTAAGACAAGGATGGGTTTCCTTTGGCCAGCCTCAATGAGACTCTTCTCAACTAATATGGAAATGTCAAATGCCTGGGGAAGAGTGTTGCCTCCTAAAACTTGTATCAATATAGCTAAATCAAGATCCAAGGACCTCAAATAGTACGAGAATGACATACCTTGTGGGGGTTTGAATTCTTGAGGAATTATTTGCCAAGTCCGTGTAAACATGATGTTGAAGTCTGAGATATATTTTGTTGAAGTGTGTTGTATTGTGCTGAGATGTCCTATGAGGATAATGACATTTGTATTCTCCTTGAACTGGTTGTAGAATTGTTCTCCAAGCTGATCCCAAGTGGAAATGGATTGAAGAGGCAAATTGATGAACCAATTTTTTTGCTTTTCCTTTGAATTATAAAACAAGAAGTCTAAGGAAAACATTTTATTCATTGGCATTATGAATGGTGCAGTGGTTGATTGTGTCTTGAATATGATCAATAGGAGATTGATCTCTATTTCCATTGAAAAGAGGAAAGTTTATCAGAGTTGTCTTGTGGATATCATCCTAGTGCTGCAAGTGGAGGGGAGAAGAAATGAAATGAGAGAATGGAAGAGCTCCATGCAGAGCCATGAATGAAGTGAAAAGATGAAGTTGAATGAAGGGTGAAGGGGAAGGAAGAAATGGACGAAATGAAGGGTCTGTAAATGAGATAATGGGTTGGTTGAATCAATGGAGTCATCAGATGTGCTTAAAAATAATAGTTACCTTCAGAGACTAAATATTTACCAAGAACACATCAACTTGGAAAATGAAGTTTTATAAAGTGCGTTATCCCACTCGTGTAACTAGGTCACATGATTATTGTTTCTTAGTCTTGCGCATTGAAGTTTCACTTTCTATTGTGCCTATTGATATTCGCACACGACTAGGTCATGATTGTTGTCTTGCACACTTGTTGAAGATTCCTTGCACGCGTACCTACGTGATTTAATGGGTTCCCCCATCCTTAGAGAAAGGATGGGAGCATCTAGGGCGCTCTGGGCTTGTTTCTGGGTGCCTTGGTCTACAGAAAAGGTCAGAACTTGGTTCTGATATGGTCGCTAGGGCTTCACACGTATTTACCTTTTGTCATGTGTATGTCACACTTGGATTGCCGAGGTACCTGTTAACCTACAATGAAGAAAGCACCTGTTAAACCCTCAAATAAACATCAAATCCTAAAAAATAAAGATGCAAAATGAGGAATTAGACTATCCTTAGCTGCCACAATGATGGACTTACTACTAAGCATTGCACTACATCTCATACCCAATGTAGTTCTATATGTGTGTGTGGAATTATGCCCTAGGTTGCTCTCGTGTGTGTCGCACTTGAAGTAGCGAGCAAGTAGCTAGATGTAGAATGTAAATAATGTATGCATGGAAATAATAGACTCCCCTCCTATAAAGTGTGATGCAGAAGAACCATCCTTTGTCCCTTGTGATGGAGCTAGATGGATGCAAATGGAGCTCTAGATGCCTTGATGGATGCAACCTTAGGTGGTGATAAGTAGTGCTTAGTGCTTGGTCCCTTATTATGATCACATAAATTTATATTTGTATGATTCCTTCACTTAAATTTTTTAATTAACCCCAAAAATGACGACTATCAAAAAGATAAGATGCTCAAACGGCTAGAAAGGACCCAAAAAGTGTGACCAAAGTGTAAAGAGGACAAGGGTGCCCGAGAGGGGATGGGGGCATCTGGCGTTGGCGTCCTAGATGGGCGTTGGTGTCTAGAATGAAAAATGCCGAAAGGTAAAAACGTAAATTGAGTAAGTAAGAGTACAAGAATTAAAGTAGAAGCATAAAGAAAAGAAAGGTGGCCAAAGACATGGGTTAATAATTACTTTTCATACTTAGGAATCATGCAAATAGTAGTATGTGATTGAGACTAGATAATTTCCCAAAGTGTGTGATTGTGTGTCTACAAGTACATCCTTCATAGCCCTCAAATTGGGCATTAACTCTGTTAAATTTCCTTTACACATTCCTTTGCTTTTATTCTTACTCCAACTTGTACTAGGTATTTTTAAATTCTCGGTCTTCTTATTAGCTTCATCCACACTTATTAAGGACTCTACCAGTCATAAGTATTAAATTTTAAAATGAATATTCTAATCCAAGCGCTTAAGAATGGGTGCACACAATTAGGATTGTGAACACAAATTTATTCTAATAAATCCTCCTTTAGATGGCTTACTACCTTTCTTGAATTTTGTAACACCAAGTCCTCATGATCAATACCCTGAAATAGACTCAAGGATTCTAATGAATCATTATGTTCTTGTTACTTTCTACTAAACTTATAAATCATGGTATAGTTTCGTCTGAGTAAGTCTTTGTATCTAATTTCCACTCCTTGGACACTACAAGGGTTCCATGAAGCCTTGAAAACAATTACAGATAAGAAGACATCCCAAAACAAGATCTTTACACTTGAAAATGCTTTGCAAAATAGTCTCTAACCTCCAAATCTGATATCTCGGTCTGAGAGGACTATGTCACCCTACTTTCCTAGTTTAAATCCTTTCAAACTCCAATATTATTAATAATTTTCCTTAGATACCTATGTCACAAACTCGTTTGGTTCTTTAACCCCCTTGATGGTTCCTCAGAGTTCTTTACACCCCATAACAACCCTATAATACTACAAAATACAGTTTTGTTATTACCTCATACACAATTAGAACCTTTCTTGCACATGACTATCTTCTCCATGTTAATCACCTCCTTTAAGGGTATTCATGATCTTCTTAAGACTCTGAAATTTCTCGACACCCAAGACAATCTTGATACAATATCCACACTTAAGAATCAATCACAACATCTTACATTCAATGCATAAAATACTAAACAAACTCTTATACACATATTTCCTTTTGAGAATCTCTTCATTTGATTAAAAAAATATGGATCATACATAGCTTCATGAGCCATAGGGATCTATTACAGAGTTTTCCACCTCTCAAAGTGACCTTCAAACCTCTCCTTAATCTCTCTTATTCGAATACCTATGATGAACATGTATATCCAATAAAGTGGTTAGGGTTCTCAACACTAACTTACACAAGTTAAATCTAAACCATGTGTGGTTACTACTATCCATTTTTTTCCCTTAAGCAAAATGCACAGACATGAACTTGCACACTGAGAAAATGGAGGGATTGATTCAGTATAGGAGCTTACATTTCAAAATTGGCCAAGCAGGTTACAGGCGAGCTCGACAATAGCGATGATATCGGAGGCAAGAAATTGAAGGAAGCTCAAAGTCAAGTTGAGAAAAAATGGGGACTTTGGAGTCCAAAGATTTTGGACTTTGGAGGTTTTACAGTTCGGAGTTTCGACAGCCAAGTAGGTAAAAAATCAAGAAAAAGGCCCAAAATCCGGAAATGCCAAAGTATGAAAGGGTTCGGCATTTTCAGGGTCAACTCCCCTTTCAGGGTCAACGACGTCGTGAAAAATGGAATTTTGGACTTCGGAGGTTTGAAGGTTCGGGGTCTTCACCGAGAAAAATGCAAAAATGAGAGCTAATGCCTAAAATCCCGAAATTTCGAAGCCCGAAAAGTTTCGGGTTTCGGGCTCAACGCAGCGAGAATTTTTAGAATTTTGGAGGTTTCGATTTTGGACTTTCAGAGGTCCCAGTTTTGGAGGTTCGAGTTTTGGAGTTTCGGAACTCTCAAGCCGATTTACCAGTGAACAGTGCTAGCGACTTCCAAAGCGTCAATGTCTGAAGTCCCGAATTTTGAAAGTCTGAATTTTCATATTTATGAGGTTGCAATGCATTTCAGAGTCTAAATAAACAAAGCCAACGACTCACCATTAATGCAGTATGGTACCCCGATCTTTAGATGGCCATTACTTTTGACTGGGAGCTTGGATTTGCACAAGAAAGGGCCTTTAGGAAATCTCTCAGTAAGACTAAGTTATTCAAAATGAAGAAATATAGTTTGCCATTTTAGAGGGTGTTCTAGGTTTCCCACCTACCATAATGATGAGCTATGGGCTTCCTTTCTTGCACAACAAGACATAATACATGGAGGTATGGGTTTTACAGTGGCGCTCATCATTGTTGTTGAAGATTTTAATGCATTTTTGGGCGGTTGGAGAAATATTTCAAATTATCTCTCTCCCTTCTCTCGTTCTTCCTATATATTGTAAGGAGGGTCATTGTTTTAATGTTGGATAATTTTTCTTTGCACCCTCCCTTCTTCTCTTGTTTGTAAGTGAATTTTTGGAGTTCAAACCTCCCATTCAAGTTGTAATGCAAGTTTTTTGCCTCTTGGCCATTGTAATGCACTGTATCAAATTTGTGGAGCAATAAAATAAGTCTGTGGATGATTTCAACCCTCTCTTATGTTCATTTCATCTTCTTGATCTCTCATTGCAATCCTGGTTATCTGTGCATGGTGGTTGTATTACATTTTTAATGGTTTGTGCTTAATGGTTAGTGGATTGATTTGTGGTATGTTTCCATCCTCCTTAATCTGGTTGTGGTTTCCATCTCCATGTAAAGCAGGTGTAGAGCATTCCTTTTGGTGCATCACCTCTGTTAGTTTTGGTATTAATTTATTGTAATCTTCTTAACCATGTCTCCTTGGCAAGTTAGAGTAGATTTTAGAATAGATCATCTATAATTTGGATGTGTGCATCATAATAGAGGAGTAGGAGTTGTCCTTCATCCGGGGGGTTATCCCGATTGCAAAGTCCCACACTTTGGGTTAACTCCATGTTTGATGAATTACACTGACTGCCTCAACAATTCACTTGCAAGCAATTAGGGGTGTCGTGATTTCGTCATAACAGTTACACCCTAGTTGTGTCAAATAAGTAATGTTAGGTGGAGAACATGTATCAAGACCCCCATGAATTCATTTATTGAACCTTCACTTAACATCTAAGCCTATAAAATACTTAGAGTTGGTTTAAATATTCAAATGATACATTTGGAGGGAAACTCCTAATTCTTGCCTATGGAGTCCAAAAGGACTAGTACAATCTATGGCCATCTCAAGTGGACCCAAGACACCCTTAGTCACTTAAGAAATCCAAAATTGATTATTAAAAAGATTCTTCTACATCACCAAAGGAAGGATTCACAGTGACTGAGAAGGCTTATTTTCAATTAAGGGCTTAATTATCATACTTCAAAATTTTCAATTTTCATGTTAGTTATTTTGGTCATTCTGGAGCTAATCAAACACCCTCTGGGAGATTTTAGAAAATATATTAAGCATCTAGAGGTGATGTTGGGGAATCTTAGAGGTATTGGCAGTAGTTTACGAAGATTTAGGAAAGGTTTTCTCATTCAAGGACTATATGCTCAACAACAGGTTTTCTAAGTGCAGGGAACAAACACTCTAATGGTGAAATCTGTCTTCTCTAAAATATTCTAGGAGATCTGTAAGGATTTGTGAGGAAAAAAAAGGCATTGGAAAGATATGTGAATCCTTTGTTGATGCGTAATCAAAACACCCCTGATTGTTTGCAACTCGATAGATTAAAACTGTCAATGTGATTGCATAACATAGAGCTTTTCCCATAGTGTGGGACTTTGCAATCGGGAAGGCTTTCCAGATGAAAGTTGGTTCCTATTCCTCTATTATGATACACACACTCAAATTATAGAGGATCTATCCTAAAATATTCTCTAACTTGCCAAAAAGATAGGGTTGAAAAGATTGCGAGAAATTAAACCTAATGTACAGGAGGTGATGCACCAAAAGGAATGCTAAATAACTTGCCTTGCATGGAAATGAAAGTGAAACAAGATTGAAGAGAATTAAAATAAACACAAATCGGTTTCTTATCACAAGTTCATTCACCATTAAACACATACCATTAAATATGCAACACAATTTAACATGCATAGTTAACCAAAATTGCAATGAGAGATTATGAGAATGCAATGAACACAAGAGAGGTTTGAATTTCATCCACAGACTTATATTATTTCTCCACATATTTGATACAATGCATTACAATGTCTAAGAGGCACTAATTTGCATTATAACTTAAATAGGAGGTTTGAACTCCACAAATTCACTTACAGACAAGAGAAGAAGGGAGGGTGCAAAGCAAGATTATCCAACCTTTTGAAATAGGCCGCTCCTTACAATATATAGGAAGAATGAGAGAAGGGAGAGATAGAGGAATTAAAAATCTTGCTTTAACCACGAAAAAATGCATTAAAATATCCTGCAACAATGCTGGGTGCTAGTGAAAAATCCATACCTCCATGTACTTTTCCTTGGTGGAGAAGAAATGAAGCCCATACCTCATCATTTTGGCAGGTGGAAAGAAACACCCTCTAAAATGGCGGATTATATTTCTTCCTTTTTAAATACTCATCCTTACTAAAAATAAGAAAACTAGTCATAGTTATGTAGAGGGCACCGAGAGCTTTCCAAAAAGTCTATTTTTGTGTAAATTCGAGCTTCCAGTCAAAAGTTATGGTCATCTGAAGATGAGGATGCCATACTATAATAAATGTAAGTGGTTGGCTCTATTTTTTCAGACTTCAAACTTGCATCACAACCTTCGAAGTCTGAAATTCAGACTTCGGGTTTCAGACCTTTTCCTTTTCGGGGGTTTAGGTTTTGAGATTTCAGGGTTTCAGGGGTTTCAGGATTTCGGGATTTCAAGATTTCGGGGTTTTCTTATCCATTCGGGCGTGTGAAACCTCCAAAACTCAGAAGTATAAATTTTGGACTTTGGGTTTTAGACTTTCGACCTTCTTTCGTATGGAACTATTCACTGCTCGACCCTTCCGATACCTCTGAACCTCCGAAGTCAAAAATTTGGACTTCGGAGTTTGGACTCCGCCATCCCTGATCTACGATGCCATCAACCCTGAAAACCATGAGTCTTTTCAGACTTCAGGATTTTAGGATTTCGGTCCTTTAAGTTTTTTTT
This sequence comes from Taxus chinensis, assembly GCA_019776745.2. NCBI lineage: Eukaryota > Viridiplantae > Streptophyta > Pinopsida > Cupressales > Taxaceae > Taxus > Taxus chinensis. The sequence continues at coordinate 148,360,881 of CM034154.1, forward strand.
TGCTTTGCTTATTCGCCGAAACTTTGAACAGTAAAACCTTCGAAGTCTGAAATTTGAACTTCAGGGCCCCCATTTTTTGCTTATCTTGACTCCGAGATTCCTTCAATTTCTTACCTCTAACATCATTTCCATTGTCGAGCTTGCCCACAACCTGACCATTAGAATCAAAATGTGAGCTCCCATGGCTAAATGATCCTTCTAATTTTTCACTGTGCAAGTTTATGTTTATTCAATTTTTCCTGAGGGAAAAAATTGGATAACATCCTCTACACTTTGGAGACATCCATTTTTCTCTAAGGCTTGAAGGTTCCATGAATAATTTCAAAACAACGTGGCTTCCCCTTTTGGTTCCAGTCAAAAATGGACAAAAATGTTTAGGTTCATGCATAATCAAGTCTTGAAAGTTGTTCCATTGATCTTAGAATGTTTTTTATATTGATATTATGATATTTTCAATCATGGTTAGGAAAGTGAGTGGAATTTGAGACTCAAGGAGTGAGTTGATGATCTTTATATCCTAACTCCGCCATTATGTTCAAACCTTCTTCAAGGAACAAGCCATGATGAGCTAGTCCAAGCTACCAAGGCATTGTGGGACCATCGTATATGATGGAATGAGAAATCCTATAAGGATACTTTTACACACATATTAAAACTTTATTTTATTTGTTCCTCTCTACTAAAGGTTTAAAAACCATTCTTATCATAAAAAACCCCTTTCTACATTAGAACACCAAAACTTCTCACAATACATTTCTTGGACTAAGCCTTATGGTAGAAAAAAGATTTAAAAGAGGGTATCCAGTAGTGTGACCATTCTCTTGAAAATTGTAGCAAGTATTGTTTCTTGACTGGTCATTTCTACTATCTCTCCATGGATGAACATCCTTGACTGTCATTCTACACTCCTTTGCTCTATGCCCAAAACCATTACAAGTAAAACAATAGCCATTAAAAGATTTATTATACCTTGATGCATTGGGCTTCCTTACACACTTTGTTTTCACATTTCCTTAAATTTTCTCTCTTTTTGATCTTATTTGGTACTTATACCTTTAATCTCCTTGCTTTGAACAATGTATTCTTGCATTATCTCTTTGCCCTCAAGGTCTTCCTTGAACCCTAGACCAGTCCTAAAAAATCGAGACAGTTCTAAAAATAAATAACCTCATAATTGCATAAATGACACATCATTGGAAATATCTCAATGTAAGCTAACTCATGCAACTAATTAGGACCTTCAAATCATGGCACAAAACCCCAAAACTAATGCATCTCTAAAACTTGTCAAACTGACAATTAGGTCCCAAGAACCAGTCTCGGACTCAACATGAACTAACACCTCAAACTTCACTTCTAATTTCTTCCACCACTTGAAACACTTGAATGCCATCCCTACCAATATGTTCATGCCATTTGGAGACCATAAAAATAATTTCTTCTTTATCGCTCTAAACCAGGGTTTAGACGAACTCTGCTTCTTAACAATCGTTCATAAATGATAGGGCATCATTTGAATTCATTCTAACTGAAAACATTTCTTAGTTACATGCCTCAACTATGGTGAATGGCTCAAGTATCCATACAAATAATTCACATGTAAGTGAACACTCCAAACATGGACTTCAAGCTGGGAATGATAATTTTGAGAGCTCTGTGGAGCTAAATTGACTTATCTTGCTTTTTCTTCATCCTCCTGTCATGAAACTTGGTACACAACACTCTAATGACCTCATCAATGATCTTCAATTCTTATACATTCTTGGCTACTTCTACAACTTACCATGCCATCTCATTTTCACATGCATTCTTGACTTGTCCTTAAGAACATGCCTCCAAAGGATGTATAAAATGCACTTAACTCCTACAAAATGTCCTTTGACAACTTCTATGCCCTACAACCTCAAAACACATATCACATACCCACATAAGCCTGCTCTACATCATACTTCATGCCACCATATCACCTTCTATGAACTAGGTCTAGGGCTAGGCCTAGAATGACTCATTTCAACCCATGCTTCACACAAACCGATATTGCCTTCACCATCCGAACACTCTAAAAACTTTGACATACCTTATTAAACATGTTTTATATCTTGGAGACTTCAAACAACCTTTGGAGCACACCTACAATCACCTTCATGCTAGACCCTTGCACTCAACCATGCATGCAAACCAAGACATCATGACATGACACCAAAACAACATATTATGACAAAAAAATTAGACACTTCCAATCAAACTTCAAGCTTGATTATGAATGACACCTCATACTGACTCTTTTGCCACCTTGAAACCTTTTCCATCAATGACACTTGACATCAATGACAATAACAAGACAAAATATCCAACAAATTTAAAAGGCCCCAAAACCTAAACAATGACTATATTCTTTCCCAAAATAGACATCAATTGTAAAATATAAACGCTAAAAACTTTAGGCTAAATATTGAAATCTTGAAAATTACCTATATACTGACCAGATTAGGTTATTAAAACCATATACTAAATCATGACTCATGAAGTTGCGAGACCAGTTCCATAAGGTGCAGAGTGACCTTGGTTTATTGTATTTACTAAAATAAATTTAAAGTATAATAAATAATAAAGTATAAATAATAATAAATGAAAAAAATATACTTGAACATTTATTTTTGTAACTATAAACCTACGACAAACACATATAATGCCTATACTCTATGGAACGTGTACAAGTTCCCTTAATTATGCACCCAAACCAATATTAAACATGCTTGGTATTGCTTTGGTTTCCCAAACGTGCGCCTTGGGCCTGTAACAACACAACAACCTACGTGTTTTTGACAAAATATGCAAACACTCACCTTTCACGATGATAAATCCTACTAAAACGATTGTTATCTTTCTTAATAATTTGCCTACAACATTAAGAAAACTATCCTCTTTCTAAATATATATTTTTCTGACTATTCTAAGGTTTCCATTTATATTTAGTTTAAACTATGTCTTTTATACCTCTATTTTTAGTGATTGTAAACGCTTATATTTTTTCGTGTATATTTTTTCCACTTCACCAAATTGAAAAAAAAATTATACAGTCCCTAACTAAGACTAATTCTATACACATTCAAAAAAAAATTTAATTTTCGATATTTTTTGAGGTAGTTAGGGGGGCACGGTCAGCTATACGTTATTTTTTAATTTTCAAAATCTTTGTATTTGAAAAATCATAAAAAATAAAATACGTATTAAAAAAATCTAAAAAAAAACTAATCCCAAACTAGATGCTCCTACCTATCTTTCTACCAAAGGATTTTCAAAAATACTAAATAGTGCTCAAAAAATGGGGAGGGATGGGGGCACAAACAACTGTCTACAGTGTTTTTTTTTTACAAAAACAAGAGCACCTATTAACATTTTAAATATTTAACCCACTTACACTTAACCATTTTTAAAAAATAATAGTTTAAAAACTAGACTCGAAATGTTACAATTCACGTTCTTATAGCATCTTTAAAATTTGAGTGTAACTATCTCAAATAACTCGTACAAGTTAAAGTTTTTTGTTTTTGAGAAAAAAAGTGTCCACTTAAGACTCCCTTTTAGCCCCCCATTTCCATGCATTTACCATGCTGATTTGTTTTATGCTCAGTGTGTTGAATTCAAAAAAATGTCCATCAAAGTACTTGATAATAGAAGAGGAATAACTTGTCTTGCTTAAAACAACCCCATTTTTATTGTGCTTTTGTGAAGTATTAATGTTACTATCTTGTGATTTCAATGAAGGATATGAGTTTCCTAGAGATCCACATATAATTCAAGAAAATGGAGCGAGATTTTTGGAGCCATAAAGTTGATGAACATGGTCAAAATCATATTTTTCATGCGTCGCAATTACTAGAACCATATTGCTATCGTGTAGGAGGACTAAATTGGTTGCAGCAAAGGTTGTTTGTTTGCGTTGGTTTTGTAGATATTTTTCTTCCTCGTTGTCTAGACATGAGATGTGTTTTCTATATTTGATGACTATTTCTAGAATTGCAATAATTTTCTTTCGTGTTTTCTAGACATGAGATGCATCTTCTATATTTGATGAATATCTCTAGAATTGCAATAAAGCATATGTTCCTCTCAAACTCCCTCTTGTCAATTATTTATACTTGAAGAGTATTATTGTATAGTTAGACTCAATTTCATTGTTTTGCATCTATTTATGTATGTATTGCAATGTGTATGGGTAGATGTATCACAATATTGAATATGTAAAACCATTTTCCTATAGAGCAAGGGGTTATAATGATTCTTTTGTTTGCTTTATATTATGTGTTTGCCATTGCCTCTCTCGACGTAATGTTAACTTGTGTACTATATTTTTATGTCTAGAAGTTTGTTAGAAAGGAAGTTGGGGCTGCTGATGAATAGTAATATTTACACAAGATGTTAATTAATCAATGAAATGGTATATGTAGATTAATGTTATCTCTCACAAATAAATAATTTTTTTTTGAAAAAAGTGATTTAATTATTAATCAATATGACAATGAGCACAATTATATATCAATTCCTAGATAGACAACTTGAAACTAATACATTAATAGTTTTTATTTAATTACGCCGAAGGTGTTCCCCCTATGGGAAAGGCCCTTGCGGACGTTTCTGCAACTATCTTAAAATTGACGGTTTGACGGCCGTCTGGACGTTTTCACATTTTTCGTCACTTTGTTGTTTTTCTCGGGTCACGCATCTTCCAGTTTACAGTTAATGCGTGGGGCGGTGCTGCCACATCGGACAACGCATGGGTTTTAACTAGATGCCCTTTGCTGACTGCGTACGATTTTTACGGGTCTATTTATCCGCTTTAGGCGTGTTTAACGCTTGAATCATTTGTGTTGTTTTTACGTTTGGGAGCAAACAAAGAGCTGGGTCGCTTTCATGGTCTAAAAATTTAGCAAAGGGTTTCATTTTTTTACCACACCAACAATGCGTAGTGTGTTTCCGTAAAATTAACAATATAATTTTAAGTATATTTATATACCATTAATCAAATACGGGTTTGTAAGGTTAAAAAAAAAATACGTATTAAAAAAATCTAAAAAAAAACTAATCCCAAACTAGATGCTCCTACGTGGTGAAATTTTTTTTGAAAAAAAAGTTAGAGGATGATCTTGGAATATCTTGGCTAATTTGAATTCATTACATTTATTATGATTATCCTTGATGGTATAAGAGGCATTATTAGTGTTACAGTATTTCTCATCTCATATTCAATAAAATGTGAAAAATTATCCCAAGGTAAGAGATATGGTGGGACCCAATTCATAATACATCGATTTAATGTGTTTTTGTAACATGTATTTTGGAGTTATTTAGGTTCATCATCATCTAGATCTACTAGTATAACATTAATCTCGTGTCTAAAGTCATAAAATTTGGGACGGGACACACTACGCATTGTTGGTGTGGTACGTGTGGTTTCAAAAAAAAAGCATGCTAAATTAGAGTAATTCTTCAACCAAATGTCAAACATTATTTTACAATATTGTTTTCGCTAGCCAATCACATTGTGCCACATGGCAAATCTATTTTTTGATTTTCACAAATTTATAAAGTTTTGCATCTATTTTTTTTGGAATATTCATCCGCCCTTAATTCATGTATATTTCATTATTTAAATTAATATAATGCTTCTTAATAGTTTTAGTTGTAAATTTTTTGAGAGGTCAAACTCTCTCTTTCATTAATAAACTCCAAGTATGATTTTTCATTGCATGTAGAGGGTGAACTTTGTAACTGTCTGTGGCCAGGTTGTGTAGGCAGAGCAACACGTTTTCTTTTGTTTTCAATTTGATTTTTTGAATTGTGAGAAGCTTGACAACATTAATGTACAGTTGGGAGAGTTTTAGGTAGGTTGCAAGCGTGAGAAGAAGCCATTCGAGCCCTGAAGAATTCCAGTCCCAGCCTAGGCCGAGTTAGCCAAGACTAAGACTCCATCATATAATCAATAGTAGAAAATTCTTTGCTCTGGTTATTCTATCATAACTAGCATTTCACCTCAAAGGGAATGAGAAGGTAACCAAAGACCATAAGGAGTCTTGGATGACAACATAATCCCCTGTAATATTGAAAATTAGCCTTTGAAGCTCCAGAGAGGAAGTTGAGTGATATCATAAGCAAACTAAGAGGGAGTAAGATATCCTTAGCCAAACACCTTTACATCAAAACCGCAGAGCCCACCAAATACCACACCAACAAAGCATCAAAACAGAATGGAAATGAATTCATACACTGGCAAAGAGCACTCAATAGACCTTCGCCTCGCCTCACACGGGGGAAGGGGAAGGTGCCCTGTACTCAAAATCTATATGAATATTTCCCATCCATTACCATAATTCAACCCAATTATGGTAATAATCCCCCGGGCCATCGAAAAATGATTTTTCATTACCAAGGTTTAAGGCCAATTTTGCATCATGCGAGGAAAGAGTTACAATTTCACTAAGAAAATTCTCTTTCCATTCATGACACTTTTTATGACATTCGTCCCATACCTTAACTCCTTTGTTAGCCAAGCAGTGGGCCACTGATTCTTAGATCTTCTAATATGAGAAAAGTGAGTATGAAAAAAGGGGAGGATTGCCTTGATTTGTTGACCGATCGGTTTCGACAACCAAGCCTTAGGTTGCTTACCAATAATTTCCCTGATGATAATTTTAGAGTCTCCCTCTATCCACAAACACTGCCAATTCTAATTTTTAGCCTCCAAAAGACCGAAGAGGAGAGCCATGCCTTCCACCACATTATTAGAGGAAACTCTGCAATCTACAGCTAAAGCCATCACAAATTGACACCTTGAATCCTTAAAAATGCATCTGTAGCCAACTCTACCTAGATTTCCTCTCGATGCTCCATCAAAATTTAATTTGATCCATTCTTCCTCAGGAGCCAGCCATAGACTTTTTTGATCTTCCATGCTCCCAGTACCAGGAGATATAAATAACTAATTTAATTAGCTATGGGGTGGAGTAAATAATCAACCATTTAATTATTAAGTTAGTTAAAGGTTTATGAATTAATTTAATCAATTCCAAAGGGTATGATAGAATATGTATGAATGAATTAATTAATTTAACTAATCAATTCTAAGGGATGTAAATAACCAAGGATAAACTGGAAACATGTATGCAGTTTTAGGGTGTCTACGGGTACTAAATGCCAAGGGTTAACTTTCACAACAATCTCCAAAGTTCACTATGGCCTTACATTTAATGTACAATTTGAAAAATCACAATATGTAAGCCATATGATGGAGCTTGGAGCCTTTTATTCTCGGTTTTGACGTGTATTTTATTTTTATTTCCTATTTTTAGTGATACAAATCGAGAGCCCTACAGTCAAGAAAGTTTGGAGATAGCACCAATTGGTGTACTCATAGGAAAACCAGTCACGTGATTTTTTTAATAGATCTTTTGTTGCCTTGTGGTTTTATTCTCATTGCTTACCTTGGATTAGTTGTTGTCTTTGTTATTAGCGACCCATCATGTTGAATCTATTAAACCCTTAAAAGTGCCCCATTTTTAATGCAACCAATTTGTTCATATAGTGTTTTCAGAAATCTTTATAGTTAGTTTGAGGAAAAACTATGTTAATATTTTGTGATTTTTCTGTTACATATTTATAAAGAAAAGCAGGAACATAATAACCTAAGCTACTCAAAGACTTAAGAAATCCCATTTACAACCATGCTCCAATCAGCCATCATATTGGAAACCGCCCAATATTTTGGTGCATGTCTGTCTCACACTTTCTAATTAGGCTTATCAATAAGATTGTAGCTTAGTGTGCTTTAGTTCACGACTATATATTAAAATTTTGAATCTCATGTCGACATAACATACTGCCATTGAAGATTATTGTAAAAATAAGGTATTCTAAGCCCAAAAATGACAAGTAAATTCCCAAGCAACATGTACTCCATCCAATATTGAGTTTTTCTTTTTTACTTTAATTTGGGATGTATCAATCCCAAAACAGGGTTTCATCTTACTCATAACGTTACATCTTAAAAAGCAACAAAAAACATCATTTTATTTACCAAAAAGTAGCCAAAAAGCATCATTTTATTTACCAAATAAAATCATTACTGCATTTGTATTAGTCATGTAGTGCTCAATAGTTTCCATGCACAAATGCAAGGAGACAAGGGTTCAATATAAAAGCATCATTTCAATAAATTTCTTTTGCAGATAGATGTATCTATGTTAAAATGAGGAGGGAGGTAATCACTAGACTTTGCATGTGATGGTACTTGAACAATAAAAAGAAAGAACTTCAATCAACCATATCAAATGTCAAATGAAAGGTCAAAGGATCTGAATGGCGGATCAAAGTTGTTTCCAATGAGTCCAATAAAAACGGTGGATGGCTTGCTTTAGATGTAGTTTGAAACCAAACGGAAGAAAAGAACCGAGAATTTATTAGAACGGATCACAAAAAATGAGTTAAGTAACAATGGACTCTTTATTTATTTTTAATTTTGACGTTTCTTGTCCTCATCTTCTTATGTTACAGGGAATATTTTTATTGTTGATGGGGGTCACACTATACCTGGCTTTCCTTTATGGTCATCACTCTGACATAGGATTCATACCACACAAAAATTACCATTTCTCCATTTTGATTAGCAAAGGTATTTATATTGTTGTTTGTGTTAGGCAAGTACCTCACTTTCATCAGACATTTATTCTTAGGCTTTACATCCATCATATATGATAAAATTAAATAACAAAAAATGGGCATTGTCAGGAGTGAAGAATAAAAAAAAATGGTTATGTGCATCCTTCACTAGCTGCTTTAATTGTGTATATTATGTTTTATTAATAAACTATTTTGGTTAAAAAAGAGAGTAGAAGAGACAGTGCCAGATTTGGAGTTTGGTGTCCTCTCCCCTGACAAATTTGTTTTTCCGTTGAAGTGCATACAGATTTGCAAGGGTATCCTTGTAAAATTAACAGTGTGTGAGGGCTCTACATTGGTTAAACCTTTTAATTCTTTTGCAGTTTAAATGTCATAAGTTCACCAGTGGTCAGTAGTCGATTACATCTTCCATGCTTTTGTGATATAATTATACTTCAAACAAGTTCTTCTACTGTTAAGGTGAAACCTATCCTTGTAAGATATTTTGAAATAGGAATCTTAATTCAGGTCATGAGGTACTTCAAGAACCTATAAAGTAGTCATAATTGATCAACCTTATCCTCAACAGTGACCCAGCCAGAGTACAGTGTCAATGCGCTCTATTACCTTACAAATCTTCATGTGTATAATGTGCCCAACTCATATGACACCCGAGCTCTCAAGATTCATTCATTTTTGTGTTGGATTTCACATATAATTTTCATCAGGTATGTCCCTTTCTTAAGTGCTTACATACTAAGCATGTTAGTTTTTAGGATAGGGGAGTTGTGATTGAAAACATCACCCTGTGTTTGCTGCAAAAATAAATTCTTTTACATAATGTGAAACTCTCTCTATACCTTTTCATTAGAGGAGCTGCAGGAGGGTTCTTGTCTTTGCTGTTATCTGCTTCTTTCTTAGAAGCAACATATGATTTCTCTCCTTCAAGGTTATTTTCTGTAGAAGGTTCCATTTGTGCCTTTGAACAAGTCTGGACGTCGCAGAGGAAGCATTACCTTTATTTGTTGTTGTCAAATTTGATAGATACAACGGCCCATGTTGAAATCCCTCCAACCCGTTACATATTACCATACCCCCTATTTCGAGAGGGAATCAAAGACAATTGCCGATTAAAATGCCCTGGGAATTAACTATCCACAAGTTGCAAGGACTTACTTTGCACTGAGAAACCGTCGACATTAGAACCACTGAAAGGTAGGGTCTGACATTCACATATTTCTCCAGAGTTCCCTCGCTTGCAAATTTGTGCATTTCACCTGCTTTTTCATTTAAGAGATACTCAAATATGGTGCACGTACCAACACTTGGAGCAAGAAGAAAGGAGGAAGCAAGACTACTATCATTCAACCCATCATAAATATTACCCTCTGCTTTGATAACACCTCCACTACTACTATACTCAACACTTCTTCTATCCAAAGCGACACTTTCGTTCAAGGGGTATCAAATGTAATCATGTTTATTGAAACTAAAATTGCCCACTAAAGGCTACCATTCATGATATAAATACTGCACATGTATACATGTCTTATTATGTGCATGCATATCTACATTTATTTGATGTTTTCAAATATGAAATGCAACTTTAAATATACGAATCTATAACGTAATTAAATGTACACTTACAACATTTGAATGTAATGTTTCAACTAAAGTCCTGCACTACAACTATCAATCACACACATTATCAACTGTACAATAAATGTTTTTCCAACAAAACACCAACTGAACAACCGATGCACAACTAACACAATATACCCAAATTAAATACATACAACATCTACTGTAAAATAAATTAACTATAAAAAACAGTATCAAATGTGTTCATGTATGAATTTTTAACAAGTTTGAAATGTAGAAACAACCTTAAAATTAATTGGCCCATCTATATTTCTACACTTATGAAATCGATCACACGCCTTATCAACATCAACTACAAAAGTAATAATTCTACCTCTAAAACAAATAACAAATATCATTTGGCATTCACATCACATGAAACACATGCGATTGCTAGTATAATAATTACATCATTATAATTTTTTAAAAAAGTTAAATTTACCTCACTTTTTGGTATGTTTACAAGGTTGTTCACTAAATAATGATTAGACCACCTACTTCCAAATGTACTTATAATTGTTTTATTCAAGATGATATGGGTTCTTTATGGGGTTGTACAACTAATAAAAGTAAAAATAATATTAAAGCGTAAATTTCATTAATAATACACGATTATCTTTGGGATTCGAACAGGAATGCCTATCATTTACAGAGTGCAGGCCTGACATGTACAGGCACACCACCAACAAAAACCTTCAAGAAATGGCATTGTACTTACCAAAGTGGTATGATGGAATGACAGCCTGTTTAAACCCCGTGGGCCGTCACGATGGTTTTGGCGGCGCTGCCAAGATATGGATAATGGCGCAGTCCTCTTCTCCACCGTTGCTGGAGCCTGGAAGCCGCCAGCTTGGAGGAACCTCTGTGGTGTAAATGTAATTCTATGCAGTTGGCTTCATATTTGCCTTCTTGGGGCTAGTGCAGTTAATTACAGAATTGACGGAAGCCTTACAGCCTGTTAATGACATCAAATTTGCCAGCTTAATCCAACCTTTGGATCTCGGTGTCTCCTCGCACATTTTTCCCTTGGCGGGCCTCGATTTCAGAGCTCCGGGCTCCTCGCAGGAACTACAAGAAACCGACCGCTTAAGAATCGACGTGTCCACAACTTTGTTACTGGATTTCTGTTGCCTGAAACGCATGTCTTCCAGCTTCATGTCAGGAGTTCTAATAAACCCTAGAGTGAAGAAATGCTGCCATTTTAGACACGTTTTAGGGCGCAAAGGCGGCGGCTTTGGTGACGCGGATGAGTTCCGATGTGCCGCAGAGTGAGATTTATCGCCGGCACCGTCGGAGTTGACATGGCGGAGGCCTTTCTCGGAGGCAGAGTAGTTCAAGTTTCTGTGCGAAGCTAGAGAGTCGTTTGAGCTGGAGCTCGTCCAGTAAGTTGACAGAGAGTCCTGAGAATCCGTTCTCCACTGCTGCAGCTTTTCATTTAGGAGAATGCGGCTTTGATCGACGGAATTCGACTTACTGTAAGAAAAGTGCGCGTTGGATTCAGTGAGAGGAAGGAGGCGGCCATCGTGGAATAGATCGTCGGCCGGACAGGTATCGTACTCCATGGAATTGGAGAGGCCGAAGTCGAAGTCGAAACCCTCCTGGTCCGAACTGGAAGACTGAGGGTTCGAATCCCGTAACGTGCTCGCCCATTCGGCAGACATCTCGGCGTCGGGGAGATCACGCAAAGAGAGAGTCTCGTCTTCGTCGTCTGATTCCGCCATGGAATCTGCAGACACATCTCGGGCACTCCCCAATATTCCTTGCTTATCTTGAAATTCCATATCGTTCTAATCCATTATCCGATCAGATCAGAAAAAGGATAAAGAACTTCAAAGCTCCGCTGCTCCACAACCTCCAATTTAAAGCAAAATTCTATCGCAAAGCGATATTTAGAAAAAGCAGTCTAGGGATTTGAAAAAGAAACGGATCAGAACAAAATTTGTCCATTCTTTACCAGAAAGAAGCTTTCCTTTTCGAAGGGGAAGCGAGTGGCAGTGGCGACTGGTGTAGCCCGTGGGCACTGGGGACTGCTGTGGAAATATAGCGAATGAACTTTCTGTGGGTCCGACGCCATTAATGGAATGCGAAAAGCAGAAGCCCCCAAATTCTTTCGCGGTGGGGACTGTAAACCCAAAATACTTGCCAGTTGCCGGCCACTAAGAACTTTTAAAATAGCGCATAAAATTGTGGGGCCAGCCGTCAAAGGCTTAAGATAGAATAGTATATAATTTTTATTGTATGTGTCCAAGTCGTAGAGGTTACAAACTCCTCACCTTCCCTTCCAGAAGGCTTTTTCTGTGAGTTCGAAATTAATTATACAGCAAAGAAATAGTTAGGTCACATTCTTCTTTTGTGTGAGATCCGGATCCGAAACAGAAGAAGACAAAGAAGGGGGGACATAGATTCTATTCTAGAATGAAAACCTCAAGAACATGGAAAAGTGGGTCCCTCTGCTCCAGAAGAAAATACCACAACACCCTCCCCCATACACTCCACATTTAAATGTTAGGTTGGTTAATTTTTTTTAAGTTTTACAATGACATTAAACGGTAGGATGTGATGGTGTAGTCTTAATTCTTTTAAATTTTCGACATTAAGTTTACACTTATTTCCGGTAATTTCAAATCTAAATTTGATATTTCTTTTATAGTCACTTAAAATAGTTTTTCTTTTTATTTGGAGAAGTCAACTTAAAAATAGTAATTGTCTTGGTCACATGGTAGAGTTTGGGGCCTATTGTAATAGGAAATATTCAGCTTGATTAATGCCTTTTGTGTGACGGAGACATTTTTATTTTCGATACTAAATTTGACGTTCATATGAGTGTCATATGACAATTTCAAACATAAATATGACATTTATTTGATTGCCATTTCAAATCTTTATTTGCGGTAATTTCAAATCTAAATTTGATATTTCTTTTATAGTCACTTAAAATAGTTTTTCTTTTTATTTGGAGAAAGTCAACTTAAAAATAGTAATTGTCTTGGTCACATGGTAGAGTTTGGGGCCTATTGTAATAGGAAATATTCAGCTTGATTAATGCCTTTTGTGTGATGGAGACATTTTTATTTTCGATACTAAATTTGACGTTCATATGAGTGTCATATGACAATTTCAAACATAAATATGACATTTATTTGATTGCCATTTCAAATCTTTATTTGCGGTAATTTCAAATCTAAATTTGATATTTCTTTTATAGTCACTTAAAATAGTTTTTCTTTTTATTGGGAGAAGTCAACTTAAAAATAGTAATTGTCTTGGTCACATGGTAGAGTTTGGGGTGTAATAGGAAATATTCAGCTTTATTAATGCCTTTTGTGTGACGGAGACATTTTTATTTTCGATACTAAATTTAACGTTCATATGAGTGTCATATGACAATTTCAAACATAAATATGACATTTATTTGATTGCCATTTCAAATCTTTATTTGCGGTAATTTCAAATCTAAAATTGATATTTCTTTTATAGTCACTTAAAATAGTTTTTCTTTTTATTGGGAGAAGTCAACTTAAAAATAGTAATTGTCTTGGTCACATGGTAGAGTTTGGGGCTATGTAATAGGAAATATTCAGCTTGATTAATGCCTTTTGTGTGACGGAGACATTTTTATTTTCGATACTAAATTTGACGTTCATATGAGTGTCATATGACAATTTCAAACATAAATATGACATTTATTTGATTGCCATTTCAAATTTTTTTCTTTCCGCTTGAAGAAATCAATTAGAAAATAGTAATATCTTGATCACACGAGAGAATTTAGGGTCCACTTTTTCCAAGAAAATTTTATGTTGGGACAAACACAATAATGCACCTAAATTAATGTCATTTGCTAGTAGTCAATGAAATCTTAATAGAGAATGTAACGAAGTTATTAATCAATGTCGTAGAGGAAAATTTACGATAATAATCTTGAAATTGATATTTACTTGCATATTTCATATAGATGTATCTAAGATATTTGGATTAATATCTTGTAAGTGTTTTATAATGACATTAATGGGTGAGATTTAAGAGCGTGATCTTGTAAATTTTTTATTTTACATATTAAAACTAGTTTTTTTGCTAATTCAAAGGGATCAATGAATACCCAATGGCTTGGAGTTTCGAGGAATGGGGTTCCAACACAAGGCGGGCACCACTGATCAACCTCATTTGGAGCAGCATACATCGAGGTCTCCATATATACTACAAGTAAATTGTGGGATTTGAACCACCACCTAAAATAGTCATCGAAACCAATAATTTCAACTATTAATATTCAATGTATTTGATAATTATTTTTAAAAATATTACTTTTGAGAATCAATAAAATAAAATGAAACTATTAATCAATATAACATTAGAAATTTGATATTTATTAACCCTTTCCAAATAAATATATTTTAAAATATTTATATTGTATACAAACAAGATAAATATTTAGTGATTCAGATCAGAAAGGTATTAAATAAAAATGACTCAAACATTCAGAAAAATAAAATAATATAGTATTATTTACTATTCACAAATTAATTTGGATTAACATTAAAAAAAATACAAAATCTACCACATGTTTAACCGTTGCGTGAGCAAAGAAAAGATCCCCTTAAACAACGGGATAAAAATACAAAATCTACCACACGTTTATACCCTTTCTTTTTGCTTTTTCAGCGTTGGCATTAGAGAGAAGTTAGAAGGTGAGATGTCTCCCTTGATGACGTGTCGTAACTGATGATGGGGAATCCGTTCATGTCAAAGAGCTTGACCCATGAATAAGTACTTCGAGTAAAAAAAAACAAATCTAATGCGGAAGAATCATTCCAGTATTATTAATGATGAGTGTGGCAGGTGATACAAGCTTAATCCATGATTAAAGATGAGTTCACAAGAATTATATTATCTACTAAGGGACCATAATTAAGGATGAGGGTGGGCAGGCTTTGGAATGGTCATGATAACGAATTTATATTTTGGGTTAATATATGAAATATGGCATTATCACTCAAGAAAAGCACTCCTAAAATTTATGATTTTCTAATTGAGAACATAATAATTAGTTATATATTTTAACTATTAATTGCACATGAGTCGTAAATTATGTAAGAGAAGATAATAATGTCAAGTTTGTTTGAGTTTAATTTATGATAAAATATATTATATTTTAAATTGTTTTAAGTATGTGTGATGGAGATGAGTGAATAATGTAGTACAATTATAAATATATGACAAAAAGAGTTCTTATTATGCCTTGATGGATGTATGTGTCTTGTTCAAAGCTTTTATTTTGCCACTGATCCTGAGTATGTTGGCAAAAGTGAGTTGATCAGGCTGAATATTGGTTTGTTGCATTTGGTGAAACAGTCTCTATGGCTCTTCAAAATGGTCATGTCTTCTGTAAGTTGCAATTATGATATTCCATGAAAAGATATCATGTTCCATCATTTGGTCCAATTCTTGGCATCCATCTACTAAAGCCCCCATTTTGACATTTAAATTTTCCCAAGGCCTTTTCAACAACCCATTTTGTGAATATCCGACAGTCATTGCATTCCATGAGATGACATCTCTCTGGGGCATTTTGTCAAATAATTCACATGTCTTGTGTATGTTTCCACATTTGACATACATATCAAACAAGACCCCTTCAACTACAACATCCGAAAAAACACTTCCTATTATGCCTCGACGGATGCATATTCGTTGCATTTGGTGAAATTGTTTCAATGGAACCTACCATGGATTTTGTTGTACAGTGCAAATGACTGCAACATGGCCTTTTGTGAGCCTCGGTAGCAATAGCTTAAGTTGGGTGATGGTGTGACAAAGTGAGCAGATCATGACTGCCCCCAACTTTGTTTCCGATAATTTGACAAAGCGGGCAACACCAAAAAATGCCCTGTTCTAAATCTATCATTTTGGTATACGTCGGGAGGATGTTGAAAAATGTTGTGGATTTTAGATTCACACTTGCCAATTACATTTTTCAGAAAGGTTTCAACCTTTTCAACGGACCCATTTTGTGTTGTCCTCTAGTTCATGAAGCCACATTTCTATCAGGCATTTAGTCAAACAATTCACATGGTTCCATATTTGCACACATATCTAGCAAGGTACTTACACCTAAAACATATGAGAAAAGTCCCTTCTACATAATGTTTTGGTAGATGTCCAGACCTTGTTTTGAAGCACCTATCTTGGCACATGTTGGGAGTATGTTAAAAAAGGTGAACAAATCATAATGGACACGTGTTGGTTGTATTTGGTGAAGCAATATTAATGTTTGACTAGCGTCTAGGTTTTTTCTTGTCTTGCGATGAGGATGATGATAGGGCGCCTTCAAATGTGTTTTCAATGGGATTCATTCAACCCCTTGCCTCACTTGTGTCATGTTGTCACATGTAAAGAGCTCTATATGGCACAGGGAAGGAGGTTTGATGTTTTGCTTCCACATTGTGTAGATATATATGTTGAGGAACTCGCAACTAAAACATCTGCCAAAAGTACATTTTCCATAATGCTTCGACATATGTTCACATCCTATTTCGAAGCTCCATTTTTTCATAGGGTGGTACACATGTTAGAAAAGGTGAACTGATCATATTGGATGCAGGTATTGGTTGCATTTGGGGGGAAAATGTCAATGCTCTATGAGCGTGTAACACCCTTCATCACATTAAACTAGCCATGACCCCCTTCACATCACTAATATTAATTTAATTAAATTAATTCATTATCCCCACCATATTTATTATTTAAATATCTTAATTTAGATAATATCCACACAAACAGTTCACTTAGACACCTCACCAAGCCAACTCAACCTAAGACCTATTCTTAGCAAGTTACCATAACTAACTAAGACTTACCCAAACCCTAAAAATCAATGCCTACATTCCCTCTAACCACATTCCCACATGCTCACAAGAAGCTCCCAGTCTAATCCATGGGATAACCACACAAGATCTGAGGAAATCAGGAGGATCTCCCTAAGTTTAGTAAACCTAGAAATCCCACCTTGACCGACGTCGGTTACCCCTAACCATCGCCGGTTAAGCCAGACCACCATCGGTTACCCCTTTTAACCCCAAAACAACCTTATTCTCAAGGTTGGAAGTTGGACCCTGAAAGTTGGAAAACATTGGGCAAGAAAGTTGACGAGCAAGAATACATCTCAGAGAGATAACGCATCTTCAGAGAGCCAATTCCAGTGAAAACTCACATCCAAGGAAGGAGATTGAGCATCTTCTCCTGCACAGCCATCCCAGCCACGTTTTGATCTATCTAAGCAAAGAGGAGTGTGCATGCAGCCCATGCAGAAGCTTTCTTTCAGTCAGTGATCACTTGCAGCCTTCAAACCCATCATCAGCACCTCCATCCTTCACACATAGACCTTCAGGAATGAAATCCAAGTAAGTACAATATCATACTTTCCTGGTTATTTCATTTCATCATTATTTTATCATCCATTGTTTATCTTTCTCCTTATTGACCATCTCCAACACTTTTCACCTCCATAGACCCAAAAAAACCTTGCCAAAACCTACTCCAGTCACCCATTACCTTGTCCCGACCAACCAAAATCCCTTTGTGTAATCACAAAGGAGACCAAAACCCCATTCTGTGATGTTCCCAGATCTCACAGTAACCAGTGCCGGTTATACCTAACCACGGTCGGTCACCCCTGACCGATGCCAGTCTCTGTGTTTGCCCACCTAGCCTTAGAAAAATACCTATCCACCTAATTTTACCTCACCCTCACTCACCTGTGACCTACCCGAGACCTTTATTAGACCTGCAGAACCCAGAACCAACCATTTGACCTGTGGATTCTATTCTAGCTTAGCCTGTTAGATTAGATCTATTTCTTATTGTGTTTTAAGTGAGATACCTAAATCATTTTAAAATAACAATAGGATTTACTTTGTTTACAACATTAATTTGTTTAAAACAGTGGACTGACAGCCATCTAGGAAGTACCATACTTCCTGGATCTAGCTTACGCTAGGTAGTTCACTGCCCATATTGTTTAATTCTTTCTGGTGGTCTTGCTTTCATTACAGGTAGTTCCTCCTAGCCAAAAGGAAATCTCTCACAATCAGCTGTGGATTCAGAAGTCATACACACAATAACCCATCAACCGAAATTTGAACAGGTATTCCTCCTACGCCCGTTACCCTATCTGTTTCATCAACAATTCAAAGAAACAATCTAAGAAAAAGGTGAAACATTTTGGCACGCCCGGTGGGACCCATCTAGGGTTCCTTGCATTTCATTCATTCCTAGGAAAAAATTGTGTGTTTGTTTCCCTTCTAAAAGTGTACACACTAATTTTCTTCCCTGGTAATCCACTCCTTCTTTCTATTTTCTCTAAAGGAAACTTTTCTTTTGGTGTATTTAAAAAGAATCATTTCTTCATGTTTTCTGCATTTTAGTGAAAGAGCATCCCTCTTCCTATTCATCTTATTGTGTCATCCAATTTCACATTTTTGATTTGGGTTTTAAAATCATTGCATTTCATTCTGATTTTCTGCATTAGCTCACATTAATTGAGGGCAACCTATACACTGGAAGTCATTACCAGCTGATGGTTGACAAACGAATCATAGAAAAGCACTTCTATCCTTTTCTCTTTCTCTGAGTCTTACCAAACCACACAAAAATTCAAAATACATACATTCTTAAACAACATCTTACCTGGAAGAAGCTGTAGGTGATCACACGATCACAACATAGTGGGCACCCAGCTCGCTGCTCTATCGAGTCATACTTCAGAGTGAAGCCCGCCCCCACCATAACATTCCTGAAACCTCACCCTTTAGATCTCCTTCTTTGTAGGAAGCCATCCTCACCAAAAAACTCTATTTCATAATTCATGTGTCAGTCCCTAAATAGCATAAGCTGAACAAACGTAATAGAATAGGCACTCTAGGAATGTTCTTTCTTAGTGTTTTGCTTGATTTGTGTTTTGAGGTGAGAGCTTTCGATCATTATTTTTGTCTTTCCTCGCACACTCCCAATCATAGTCAGTGTATTCTGACTTCATCTGAGTGTGTCTGGACCACATCTACATCATTCTTAGACTTCTGGGTTTGATTCCACATCAAATTCTAATTCACAACCACTTTTTCTCATCACTGTTTCAATCTCACAGTAACCATCATCGGTTACCTCTGACCGCCATCGGTTAAACACAACCGACGTCGGTTCTAGGTCCTTTTGCTAACCTATTCAAAAGGACATTTTCACTTCACTTTCTTCCACTTTCCACAGTCTCTGTCACTGTCATTTTTTTCCCATTAACATTTTACACATCCCCAGATTTGGCATACTTGTCAGATTTTGCTTTCTGCCTC
This sequence comes from Taxus chinensis, assembly GCA_019776745.2. Classification (NCBI taxonomy): domain Eukaryota; kingdom Viridiplantae; phylum Streptophyta; class Pinopsida; order Cupressales; family Taxaceae; genus Taxus; species Taxus chinensis. The sequence continues at coordinate 148,380,521 of CM034154.1, forward strand.
ACTGATTACTCACTGCCTATTATCCATAGTGACCGGTAGTGGTTACCCCTGACTGACGTCAGTTTTCCCTAACCGGCATCGGTTAGCCTGTTTCACATTCCACCCACCATTTGTTACTTCATCCATTCTTTTTCAGTTGTTCTCTGTACCATTTACAGAGAAGCAGCCCCACCTGATCAATATTGGTTCACATGGTACTAACCCAAAGACAAGTGAACACCCTCGTGTTCCATGCCAGTCACCAACCACTCCCACCTAGTCCTTCACCACCCTCTATTTTATCACCAGCCATGGATCCTATCCAGCCTACTAATATCGCTACCGGAGATGAGGAGTTCACACGACTCCTTGACTAGAACCCTACTGCCTTGTAGTTTTACCTCTCCCATTCATCCACTCGAGATGCCTCGGGTCAGTTGATATACGACATGCCCGTATCTATCCCCCCGACTCTCGCACCCACTTCCGCATCAGCCCCATCTGGTTCAGTGCTGCCCGCTTCCACTTTACCCCCAGTCATTTCATAGTTAGGTCCTATACCCGCTATGACTGCCACGTCTGTTACCTCTGTAGCACCCATTACATCCACCATACCCTCGACGATTACCCCAAACACAACCTCATCCATCCCTCATGTCTCACACATACCTGTAGCTACATTCCCACCTCCAGTGTCGGTGACCCCTACCCCATTTCAGAATGTAGTTCTTTCCATTCCACAATCTTTATCCCCTATTGCCACTAGGGTTACCACGACCCTTCGTCCCCCATATACGTACTACCAAAAACCGCATGTTTCATCTATTGTTTCATTCTGGGTACGTACCCCCTTTTTCATTGTCTTCTTCTCCACCACCTTACATGGCAGCCCCATACACTGGAATGCCACACCCATTATACACCCAAAACCAACCTCCTCATGTTATAGGAGGCATCCAATCATCACAACCCACCAATGACCTAATTAAATTGATGATGGATAAGATGTAAACACTGGAGGCATTGGTCTCCGGCTCCCGCAACTCTCTTACCTATGATGAGATTTGCAACGAGCCTATTCACCCATCCATTCCCATCCGTTCATACCCTGTGCATTGGGAAATGCCTAAATTCAACTGCTTCAATAGTAAGGAAGACCCACAACAACATTTGTGCTCATTTAAACATGGATGTTATTTGATTGCTCATGATGATGCCTTACTTTTGAGAACTTTTCCCATGTCCCTCACTGGACCTGCATTAGACTGGTATAGTGGGTTACCCAAACACTCCATATTTTCATTCAATCAGGTAGCCCAAGATTTTTTGGATCATTTTTCTATCAATATTGCCAAGAAAGTTACCATGACCGATCTATATTCCACACGTCAGTACGAGGATGAATCTATCACAGATTTTGTCACTCGCTGGTGCAGCCTGATCAATCAACTTACCTTTCAATTGCCACAAACTGAACTCATCGAGCTCTTCACACAAGCTTGTGCCAGACATATCTCCCTGACCTTGTAGGTCCAAAATTTTAGAACATTCGATGAGGCATTCACTATGGCACGAAAGTTAGAAATTCGGGCTATCGAAGAGAAGAAAATCCAATTACAAAATAAAAATTTGACATTCAAGTCGAATGAAACCTCTTCTTCTTCTAAACCACCAACCAATTATTCAAAGGCTAAAGGTACCACTAACACAGTGGTACTCAAGGCCAGTCCAGCTCATCCATCCAATCAAGCTACACCCTCATCTAATCTATCACCTGTACAGGATTTTTGATTCAGACAAGAGCAGAGAAAATATACCCCAATTGGGGAACCTTACTCTTCTATTTTAGAAAAGCTTGATCAAAGTTGGTGCCATCACCCTTCCACCCATAAAACCACACACTGGTTTTGACCCTGCTTCGCCCCATGCCCACATGGTATAAGGAACAAGATTTCTGTAACTATCACCGAGTGAAAGGTCATAGTGACGGCAACTGTATCACTTTTAAGAATATTGTCCAAGAAATGCTCGAGAAAGGTGAGTTAACTGTGGATAATCCCAACACTGCCCCCAACCAAAATCTACAAATCTTTAAAAAACCATTTCCCAATCATGCCCCTTCATCCAATCAAACCAGGTGAGACATCCACTCACGATACCCATACTCGTGAGGTTCATGCAATCTTTAACGAGGTACCTGTCGCACATCTCAATTACCTCACATCCCTTCCATAGAGGAAATCCTAGCCTGAAATCCTCCTTCCACATTGGAACCAACCATCACTGTTCCTTCACCAATAGAAGAACACCCTTTATCTCCTGCATCACCTATAGAGGAGTCTTCTACTAACATTGAGACCATCTCACCCCTAGCTTCTCCACTTAGAGAACCTTTACCTACCGTACCTCCTCCACCCATAGAGGAGCACCCATTACCTCCTCCACCCACAGAGGAGCACCCATTACCTCCTCACCTACAGAGGAGCACCCATTACCTCCTCTACCCACAGAGGAGCACCTATCTGTTCCTCCACTCATTGAGGAACTCCCATCATCTCTTCCACCCATCATAGACCCGGTGGAGATACCTTTGCCTCTTGGCGAGCATTCTCCATCAGCTACCCAACATCCAACAGACCTACTTTCAGCTCTCTTACCCACGGAAGCTGAAGCTGGCCAATTCCCCATCTCTAAGATGCATTTTATGGGAATTCCCATTAGGTCTTCACCAACTCCACCCACAAACATGCCATTCTCACGTTTGGCTGATCACTTAGAGTATGTGGATAGGGCTTTATTATGGGGGTGCCTCTTACTCCCTGTCTCAACACAAATGCAGAGATCCCTTGATGACACCTCCACTATCTACCCAAGCACATTTCCACCCATCAAACCACATACAACCACTTTTGTCACAACCCCTTCCATGATAGTTTGTATATGTAGTCATATAGACAATTTCTTAAGCAATTTGATACAAAACCATGGGTATCAAAACCATGGGAAAAAAACCATGGGTCCATTAATGCCACGATAGTACTCACTCACACCACACCCTTACCCATAACCCGACCTATACCTAAACCCAAACCCATACCCACAACATTTACCTCCACTAAACCTTTTACCACTTTAGGGGTCACCCCGACCACCAGCCTTACTCATCCACCTATTAAACTGGATTTAGCTACATCCTCCAATGTTAATACCACACCTACTCCGACACCCAAACTAAAGAAACAAACTCATCAACCTCATACCCCTACCATGCACCAATCACACCCACACTTGTCCCATCTGCCTTAAGACCTCAGCTACCCAACAGGGTCAAGCACCCTTCACCCATTCATAAACCAATTACACAACCACCCATTCCTGCCTCACAAATCTCTAACCTACCCAGGCACACAACACGACTCATACCTGCACCTGTAGTCTCTTTACCACCAATACCTCTGATACCTTCAGCCATTGCTTCACTACCTACTACACTTCAGTCATTGTCCCTCACACCCCAAGCATGACCTGTGTCATCTACCTTCATAGCACCCCCATTATCCCCATGGGTAACTCACCCTCTTCCTCCATCTACTTTTCCTTCTAGACCTCGTATACCCACATCACCTTTACCCAAGAAGGTGTAACCCAAAAACAAAACCCCACTACCCCACAACAAGGTAGTCAAAACAAAACCACACCCTCCTACCCGTCCATCTACTATACCCCTACCCAAACGAACCCGACCGATACCTCAAACCACACCGGTGCCTAAACCCATAGCTCAACCTATTCCTACTCTTCCAAAAACAATTCCCAGACAACCAACCACACCTACACCCAAACCCACATTCACTTCCCATTGTGATCCACTAGCAGGGTCCTATGCCAAAATTTTAACCAACCTCCTCGAGACTTCTGTTATCACATTACCGCCACTCCGACCTTACGACCCCCTCAAACCCAAGCCAAAGGGGTTTGATGATACCAAAATTTTTGCATACCATCGTGTGCCAGGGCATGATGTGGAGAACTGCAAGGCCTTAAAAACCATCCTTATCCAATTGTGTCCACCCGAAACCAACTTTGATGATGATGACCTTCTTGACGAGGACCCTGCTTCACCTACACCCATTCCCACATTACCCACTCAACAACCACAACCTCCACCCTCACAGCTCCTAGAACCACACACAAAATTTGAAATTAACATGGTTTGCATCAGAGAACTTGCCACGCCACCACCCAAATGTCACTGCACCCAACTGACCTCACAGGGCTTTTCTCCTCCCGTAGGTTTTTTCCCTTCATGTCATTATACCACTTACCCTACACCTTCTCCATTTGAAAAATTCCCTCAAATCAACATGGTACACGTCACTACACATGCGCAGAAGGGTAAAGAAAAGGTAGCTGACCCACCAACCAATCCTATACCCAACATACCATCTGCACCCATACCTAAGATAACTATCCACGGCCCCACATACCCCATTTCTAATGGCATCACACATCGCACCATGCTCAAACAATTACACCAATCTCCACTCAAAATGTCCTTATATGACCTCATCCAAACCTCAGAATCCCATCGTCAAGCCCTCATGGAGGTTCTTCAATCTATCGAGGTTTTACCCAATGACCCTACACCCGTAGCCTCCATTATCACACCCCATCATGTAGCTTCCCTCACCAAATTACCACCTTCATCCCCACCTCACCTTGTTCACCAAGTGGCCTCCCTTAGCTTCTCAGAGACAGAGATCATGCCATACCAAAATGATGACCTGGACCCAGCCCTCTTCATCTCTGTACACATTGATGACATACGGGTATGCCGTGTGATGATTGATGGAGGTGCTAGCATTAACATCATTTCATCCCATGCATTTTCTCAAATGTGCATACCTGAAAATTGCATGCACAAACATCTGGTCATGTTGCATTCATTCAATGACGCTATCACCTCCACACTAGGCACTATCATCCTTCACGTTCACGTGGGCCCCCACACTGTTCCAGAATTGTTTTATGTTTTGGAGGGGGAATTCCAATATAACTTGTTGCTTGGTAGACCCTGGATCCATGTCATGGGTTGCGTTCCTTCCACTTTGCATCGTTGTGTAAATTTTGAACATGAAGGACACACTTATACCATTCCAGCTGACCCATCACCTTTCAAAACATGCAACATGCTTTACCGACCCAACGATGTACTCATACTGGTCAAGCTGTCTACTTCCGCAACCAATACCGCTTCACCTACACCTACACCCACACCTACCAGTACAGTCACTGCTTTCACCGCACATACCTCCTCCACGCCTACCACTGCTATAACCTCCACGGCTAACCCATTAGCTTCCCAATCCGTTAACACCACCTCCGCATCGACCTCTGACACATCATCCATACCAGCTACCCACATACCAACCACTGATCCCTTGGAAGGTGTTTTTCAATGCCTCACTCTGGGGGAGTACCACCTATATAGTGTCAACACCTTCCTTACTCCACACGAGTATGGAAGTCTTCAGCAACACCCTCGCTATGATCACCGTATAGGAGAATGCCTCCTTTATGGTCCTCCTCATCTTCGTACTAGTCTCACCTATGGGGGACTTGATCTACCACTTACACACCTGAACCACCATCACAACCCCTGCCCATTTTCTGTTGACTTCCAATCACTTACCAATCACCGTTTCACCCACACCTTCCTGCACCATTGTGCATGGAAGGGTTTTGGTTTTTGTTTTTATGAGCAAGGCCGCCATACCATTATTCCATGTACCACCCGCAAACATAATGACCATAGTGGTATCAGCTTCCCCGAACCTCCTACCAAACATGCCCACATTGAACTCATTGAAGACCTTAGACCTTCCTAGCCCTTCTCCACCTTCATCACCACCCTCACCAACGGAGTTGATGGATCCTAAATCTATCCCTCCTAACCTTTTTTTTTCATAAACACCATTTCCTTGGGGCCTTTGACTTATCAACGCGAAGGTGAGGCCCCTTCCACTCTCCCATTCCTGTATCCTGAGATGATCGATGATGACACACCAACCATTAACATCATTCAATGTCAGGATGATGAATCCATACTCACCTACCTTGGTGTAGAAGACTCATATATTCATCGGTCGTTACCCTCTGAGATGCAAACCATGTTGAATGAATCAACTATCGAGATCAACATTCATACTCAGGATGACCCACACATCCTAAAGATCAGACAATCTTTAGATGCTGCTGAATAGGAAGCCATCACTTCTTTTCTCTGAGATCATAACCATGCTTTCACTTGGTCTTACATAGACATGCCTAGTATTGACCCCACCATAGTGGTCCACAATATCGTAACTGTTCCCGATGCCAAACCTATCAAACAAAAGCTGAGGAAAATGCACCCTCGCATTGCTCTTCTCGTCAAAGAAGAACTTCAGTGCCTTCTTTCCATTTCCTTCATCTTACCCATTGATTATCCTCATTGGATTTCTAACATTGTCCCTATCACTAAAGCAATAGGGGGACTCCGCATTTGCATGGACTTCTGTGACCTCAACCTCACCTGCCCGAAAGATGATTTTCCCTTGCCTGGTATTGATCAACTAGTTGACCTTACCACAGGTCATGAGATGCTCTCCCTCATGGATGGTTTCTTAGGTTATAACCAAATTTTTCTTGCCCCAGAAGATCAACACAAGACCACATTCATTACCCCTTGGGGAACCTTTTGCTATCGAGTCATGCCTTTTGGCCTTAAAAATGCTGGTGCTACATATCAGTGTGCTATGACTTACATCTTCCATGATATCATGCATTGCATATTGGAAGATTATGTGGATGATCTCTTGGCTAAATCTAAATGTTGCGCTGAGCACCTCACTGTCCTCAAAACCATCTTTGATCGCCTCATTAAATATTGCATCTGCCTTCAACCTAAAAAGTGCGTCTTTGTAGTTCTCTCAGGAAAGCTCCTGGGATTTATCATTTCCTTACATGGTATAGAAGTGGACCCTGCTAAGGTCAAGGCCATTCTGGAAATGCCTCTTCCCACTAACCTTAAAGAACTTTGTAGCCTGCAAGGTAAATTGCAGTCCATTCACCATTTCATTTCACAACTATTAGATCGGTGTCAACCATTTCATCATCTGCTTAGGAAGGATGTCTCCTTTAAATGGGATGATGACTGTCACAAAGCTTTTGAGGCCCTAAAACAATACCTTCTCCAACCACCCATACTCATTCCACCTAAAGACGATCAACCTTTTTACCTATACATATCAGCTACCGATCATTCCTTGGGAGCCATGCTCGCTCATCGTGATGAACAACATAGGGAGCAGTGCAAGTTTATTACATAAGCCATACCCTTCTGGACTATGAAACCCTGATACACTCACCCTGAAAAACTTTTCTTAGCCTTAGTTTTTGTTTCCACCAAACTACATCATTACTTACTCAACCACAAAACCTATGTTGTGACCAACACCGACCCTTTACACTTCATGTACGCCAAACCTTATCAAAATCAGTGTGTCGTGTGATGGCTTATTCTTTTAGCTGATATTGACCTCAAATTAATTCACCAAAATTCCATTAAGGGCTAAGTTATCACCGACCAACTAGCTGATGCACCTATTGCCGAGAACTAACCCTCTAATTTTGACTTTCCGATGAATCCATTTCTACCCTTTCCATGGATGAACCCCCTTACCAAATGACATTGTTCTTTGACGGTTCTAAGTTTCAGTGTGGGTGTGGAGCTGGTGTTATCCTCATCCCTCTGGATGGAGAACCAATGCCCTTGTCTTCCAAACTAGACTTTAAATGCACCAACAATATTACTTGGGTACAAAGCACTCGTACTAGGTCTCCAGGCCACCTATGCCCTTGATGTCAAATCAATCCACATCTTTGGTGATTCACAATTGGTCATAAACCAAGTCAATGGTATGTACCAATGTCGTAACGAGATACTTCAAAAGTATAAACATCATGAGACATACTTTTGACCACCTTTGATCGTTACACCCTTCAAACCATCCCACGGTCAACCAACAAATTTACAGACACCATGGCCTGCTTAGCTTCCCAAATACCCGCTTCCCCTACCGATTCCAAAATATTTGTCACTGTACAACACCTCCATTCACCTTCTTATTTACCTCACGATGTTTACTCAATTAGAACTGACACCCCTGACCCGAGTGACCTTTGGTATAAACAATATTCCGACTACCTTTCCCTCTCCATCTTACCTCCTGATCTCACCCGTAACGGACAACGTGCCTTCCTTAAGAAGGTCTCCCATTACGTTATCATGGGGGGACTCCTCTATAAGCACGGATTTGATGGTATTCTCTTACGATGCCTCACAAGTTCTGAAATTCCTTATACCATCAAGGAGGTTCATGATGGCATATGTGGAGGTCACTTTAGTGGCCTTGTTGTTGCTAAGCGTATTCTTCGCCTAGGCTATTACTGGCCGACCCTTAACCATGATTGTTGTGACTATGTCAAACGTTGTGTGAAATGTCAACAACATTCCAACCTTCATCATACACCCAATCATGCCTTACAGGTCTCTCGTGACCTTTGGCCCTTCTCTCAATGGGGTTTGGATCTTGTCAGAGAAATCAATCCTCATTCTTCCCAATGCCATCAATGGATCATAACTGCTACCAAATACTACAAAAAATGGGTAGAATCCATACCACTCATCTCCATGAAAGCTGAGAAAATATGTGAGTTCATTAACCATCACATCATTTGTCACTTTGGTGTCCCTCATCACCTCATCACTGACAATGGAAAACAATTCAAAAACAAAACATTGCAAAAAATTTGCGACGCCTTCGGCATTCAGCTTAGTTTCTCCTCACCTTATTACCCACAAACCAATGGCCAAGCCAAATCCACTAACAAAACCCTCAATAAAATTCTCATGAAAGTGGTTGACGATATTGGGAAGGATTGGCATACACACATTCCTTTTGCTCTATGGGCATACCGCACTAGTATTCACACTTCCACTGCAGCTACACCCTTTTCACTGGTCTATGGTACCGAGGCTGTTCTGCCTCTTGAAGTCTAGATCCCCTCACTTTGCATTTCTCTCCATGACATGCTTACTGATGATGAATTTCATCAGGACCACTTAGCACAACTAGAGTTATTAGACAAACAGTGTCTTAACGCTCTGGATCACCTTCAAGTTTATCAACAACGTATCAAATGTGCTTATGAGAAATGTGTTCATGAATGAACCTTCCAAGTTGGTGACCTTGTTTTGAAAGAAAATCAACACATAACCAAAGTAGAAAAAAGTAAACTGGGGAAAATTTTCTCCTAATTGGCTTGGACCATACATCGTAACTCATACCTATGGATCAGGTGCCTATCGTTTGTCCTCACTTAAGGGTAAACCCGAACCTGAGCCCCTTAACGCATTACATATTCGACCATTCTACTATTGACCTCGTTGTCCTACCTCACCCTATGTCTCTAGTTCAGGCTTGTCCCTTGAGCGCTATCCACTTACCTTTTCCACACCTCATCTCCAACAATTAAACAAGGATCATGTGATTACCCGTCACCCTTTTTCCTTCTCTTAAATATGTGCACCATGGCTCTGCACATGGCATGATTCTCATGGATACTTTTCATCTTCTTTTAGATGAGATCCCATGGTCGTTCACCCTTGCCTTCTCAACAAGAACCAAATGCTTTGTTATAGTCTCATCCATGACTTAAAAGCCAAAAAAGAAAAAAAAGATGAATCCCTCAGAAGGACATCTTCCAAAATAAGGGATCAACTCCTTGAGTCAAACTTCCAATGTAAAAGATGAATCCCTCAAAAGGAAATCTTCCACCCTCAATTTTTTCTATAAGTAGACTACTCCCTCGAAGGACAGCTATAAAAAGCTCACAACTCTCTACATAGTTTTTCCAAAAAGAAGACTATTTTCTCAAAAATCAAAATTCAAAAGCTTCCCACATCGATCAGCTTCGCGAAGACCTCAAGGAGACATATATTCATCCCGTATAGACTTCCCACATCGATCAGTCTATCTAAAAATTCAAAAAGAAAAGAAAAAAGAAAAATAAGCTTTTTCTTCATGGACTTGCCTATTGTGATCTTGGATCTATTGCCCAAGGCATTCTACTTCCCATTTTATGACCCAATTACCTGCACCTCCTTACCCATTGTCTTTTCACTTCATACCTCAAGGGACCTACTGAACCTATGACATTTGGTGATCATGTGACTATTCGTCACTCTTAGAATTATCAATCATGTAATGTCTTTATGGTCTTACGTTCATTAGCCTATCTATAGATGTGTTTCATACATTTTGATCCTTGCCAATCGGGTGGCTTTCTTGCCCCCTCTTATCTTTTCTCTTCTTCATTACCTTTTGATCTTCTTATACAGGACTTGGTCCTTGATGCTTACCTTTTGGGGTCATCCTCCCCTTTCACCATAGTCACCCTCACCTGCAACATTTTTACTATCATCTACCCCCACCTATTAAACCCAAACCCACAACATGACCACAAACCTACCAACTCATTTTCATATTTTCTTCCCTAGCCTATGGGAGAACTACATCGATTTGATGTCTCTTTTCACTGGGACTATGTAGGTAGCACTTCTAGGGCATGGGGCCCTGGAAGGTTAGCTCGGCCACTCTTTACCCTAACCATTTTCCCCACCTTTTACCTGATTTCCTGTTCATATATCTAAAAAACCTCGACATCTAAACCATATACCACATAACTTTTACCACTTATATTATTCCACATTTTCATACATAACCAACATTTTCCACATTTTACACTATCTCATGCATTTATATTACCATTTGTTATCAAAATACTGAAATAAACTCAACCATGCCTAATGACCTAACTCAATCCATGCCTAAACCAACCTGACTCAATCCATGCCTAAACCGACCTAACTCAATCCATGCCTAACCGACCTGATGTCAATTCACACCTAACACTCTTAACTCAATCCATGCCTAAACTAACATGACTCAATCCATGCCTAACCAACCTAGCTCAACCATGCCTAACAACCTGACTCAATCCATGCCTAAACTGACCTGACTCAATCCATGCCTAAACCGACCTGACTCGATCCATGCCTATGACCTGACTCTATCATGCCTAGCTCATCTATTTTCAATCCATATCATAATAAATTAAAACTCATACACATCATAACAGCATCACCTGAATATCATCTATCTCCTCATATATAGATATGTGTATCAATACAATGTACACCCGTATCATATAATTATCTGTGTGTGTGTGTGTATCTCCAACGTAAATGTGTATCTCAATAAACACGCCTATCTCATCATGGCTATCATCTCAAAAATGTCTCGGCATGCAAAGGATGATATACTATACAAAAATCATCATTGGATCATAGACCATTACTATCTAATACAAAACTGTCCTTCGGCTCGTAGGCATGGTATCATGTCCAAAAAATTAAATACAATATCTCTTCGGCTCGCAGGCCGGTATACATCCGAAATCCAAAAACACAAAAATAGGTGACATACTGTCTCACATCTGCTATAACATATCTGCCTCATCTGTAATGTTGACAGTCCCCTCTGACCCAGAGTGGCATCTCGCTACTCTTAATCTACCACTAGATGGCCCAGACATCTGATGCTGACTCTCATGCACTACTCAATGTCCTCTTCTCTCTCCTTTGGGCTCACCGGCCACCTACACTCTCAGCACTATACATGTGAGACTGTGTCTACTCACTTGAGACTATCTGTGGTGGTCTCATCATGCCATCTACTAATATATGTATCTCGGGCTCCTCCTCCTACTTGTACCTGAGGTTCTCACCTCTTTACCTATATATGTGGCTCTGGCCTCTCGGCCTGTACTTGTGACCCCTAGCTCCCAACTGTTCCTACCTGACCCTGCCTCTGTATGGCCCACCACTGGCTATATGCCACTATCACCCCCGCATCATCTATGTGACTGGTCCATGGGCTCCTCCTCCTCCCCTGTCGACTCTGCTGGATGGGGTGGAGATAAAGGTCTCTCCACCTCCTCTCTCCTATACTGTGGGAAGGGTGAGGGCACATCCTGCACTAATCCAAACTATCACCTCACTTGGTCGACAGGTATCATCTCGTGCTCCCCGGCACAACGTCCCTCTATCCATCTCTATAAATGTAGTCCCTCGTAGAATCTACATACATCCCTTTGTAAGAGGGATAGGTCACATAGGGTCTCCAGACTATATCCACACTGGATAGGCTCTCTAGTCTCTGTCTATAATACGCTACATCGTATGTAGCCTGAGCTCTCTATACACTTCCCTCCAGCACCCATCACCTATAACCAACTGGAATGACTCCCTACTCAAATGCATCTACCCAGGGTAGGCCTGTTGGTTGCACACACACAATGTGCTCATAGGCCCAACAGTGAAGAAGGAAAATGCAACACAGACTATATCTTTGTAATCACCCGTAGGCCCACAACTCTCTATATAACTGCACCAAGAAAGTCAGTACCCATACAAAACTAGTATGATCAATCATCATGTCCCAAAGGAAACCCATCAGTGACCGTGTGAAATCTCCCACCCTCTAAATCTGGTAATGCGTAACACCTAATCACCTCCATCATCAACACTATCAACCTCATCTCCTCAAGATGGGCAGTATAAACCTCTCTATAACTCAAGCTAACGTTGTGGTAGCGCAACCCACCTGCTCTCTCTCCAAACACCTCATCTATACACCTTTTCATGACTTCAGATGTCACTGAGTAAACCTGGGCTCCACTAATCGGTAGCCTCAATATCCTATATATATCCTCTAGGGTGATGGTCATCTCCCCCATCGATAAGTGGAAGGTGTTAGTCACAGAATCCCATCTCTCGATGAGTGTGACCATCAAACTCTTCTCTCTCACAACCCACCCATAACGATGGATCCCAATCAGGCTGACATCATCAATGTGACTCCACTCCTCGAAAGTCACCTATCCATGTAGCTCTAGCAATATAAGTGGCTCCCAGTCCCTCATCCATAGCTCATCCCGGGCCTGCATCTAACCAACACTATGTATTAATACATTTTCCCAACTTACCTTGTGTTCACCCCCAAACCACCTATTCTTCCCGAAACCTCTTTACCCTAATCCTTACCCAACCCACCTTCAACACGTCCCCTCTCTCTTACCCCCACACCTTTCAATATCTTACCCTACCCATTGCCCATCCATTTCCACTGCCTAGCCCATTTTTGCCTATTTATGGCCCCATTTCCTTATTTTCACACTAACTTTGGTTACCCATAACCGTCACCGGTAGCATTTAACCACCATCATTTATCTTTATCATGACCGATGTAACTTTTTACATGACCAACATCGGCTGATAGTGACTGACACCGGTCATTGTGGTGTCGAACGACACCGAAACCTCTGACCAATTTGTTTTCAATTTTGACCAAATCAACCTAACTACCCAACCAAACCTACTTCAACCTTCCCTACTTCCCTTCCCATTCCTATTGACCTACATTCCAACCTCCCCCACCCCAATTATATCCAATTTACCTCCCAATCCAAAATTCAATACCACCCCCCACATTTTTATTACAACCCATATTTTACCCTACTTAATCAATCAAATCATTAAGCAATGGTGTAGAGCTTACCTCATCCCTCTACCGATGCCATGACAGTATATTTGGTCACTATAATGGGTGGACCACCTGACCCCTCTCCTACCTCTGCCATCCTCAACTACCCTCCAACTCTCCCCACCTCACAAACAACCTATCCCACCACACAAATCATGCCACCTGATCTCGCAGGACCCACCTCTCACTCAACCACTCTCACCTATGTGGCTCGCCAACCAATCTCTCTATAGTACTCTTTTGAGCTCTTCCTCTGACACTCTCTTCTTGTCATTTTATCCTTTTCCCAATGCACAAATTAATTTTTTTCAAATGCATGGGTTTTCCACTTTTTATACCCTACCTGACCCGACCGACTATCGGTTACCCTTGACCACTACTAGTTTCATGCCCTAGACTACCACTGTCAGTTCCCATACACCGTCATCGGTTTATACTGACCAATGCTCGAGTTACCTGTTATACTCATTTCCCTCACATTTACCTCATTTTCCTTACCTCCTCTTTCTTTTGCCTCCCCTACACCTATCTGGACCACTTTACCTTCACCTCTGGTCCTCCACCCTCTTCCACCTCCTCGCATGTTCCGCTATTGACACCTTATTATTTTACCCCTACCTCAGCCTTATCCATGTCGGTGATCTAGATATTTGGACCTAGACCATCACTAGTGACCTTTGACCTCATGTTTTTGCTATACCTTGTGGCACAGTTACTTGTGTTGTTGACCTAATGACCTTACCTAGCCTATTGTCTATGACCGTTTATCCTGACCCTACCTTTGGTGTACCGGAACATACCTAAACGTTCCTGCACCTAACCTACATTTTGTTTCCTGACCTTATCCTATACCTTGGATACCGGATTCACTTCACCCTTGTTTGGATAAACCTATCGACCTTAGACGATGCAGAGTTTGCCTGCTCTTCAACCTGGTAGTATGTTGCAATTTATATGTGTGCGTGTTTTTTACTGTTACTACCTTTGACCTTGACCCATTACCTAAATCACCCAAGTAGACCTTTCACCATCTTTCCCTACATACCCACTTACCTTTTCCTCACATTTACCTTTTATCAAACCACTCACCGATTCTATATTTTGCCACATTAATTCCTTATTTGAGGGGGATCACCTTCACCCACACATGGGGCAACCACATCTTATTTTTGTTAGCGTTGCTTACCAATACAAGCTACGCAACAAAAGGGGCAAAATGTAGACACCAAAATTAGGTCACACTCCCCCTTCACCCCTTAATTAATTTAATTAAATTAATTCATTATCCTCACCATATTTATTATTTAAATATCTTAATTTAGATAATATTACAGTTAACCTAGACACCTCATAAAGCCAACTCAACCTAATACCTATTCTTTAAGTTTCCATAATTAACTAAACTTAACCCTAAAAATCAATTACATTCCCTCTAACCAACATTCTGCATTCAAAAGAATTAATCCACAAGATAACCACACAATATCTTATTTAAATATCTCCCTAATATTAAACCTAGAATATTCACTTGACATGCACCTCACCTTGACACCTCACCAAGACTAACTCAACCTTTTAACATAAGACCTATTCTCTTAGCAAGTTACCATAACTAACTAAGACTTCAGAGAGAAAACCCAAACTCACTAAAAATCAATCTCCTACAGCCATCCCTCTAACCACATTCCCGCATGCTCACAAGAATCTCCCAACCTAATCCATGGGATAACCACACAAGATCTAAGGAAATCAAGATGATCTCCCTAAGTTTAGTAAACCTAGAAAATCCCACCTTGACCAACGTCGGTTTCCCCTAACCATCACCAGTTAAGCCTGGACCACCGTTGATTATCCCATTTTAACCCCAAAACAACCTTATTCTCAAGGTTGGAATTGGGAAACTGGGAAGTTGGAAAACATTGGCAAGAAATTTGACGAGAAAGAACAAAATCTCAGAGAGATAACACATCTTCAGAGAGAAAATTCCAGTGAAAACTCACATCCAAGGAAAGAGATTGAGCATCTTCTCCTGCACAGCCATCCCAGCCACGTTCGGATCTATCTAAGTAAAGAGGAGCGTGCATGCAGCCCATGCAGAAGCTTTTTTCAGTTGGTGATCACTTGTAGCCTTGAAAACCCATCATCAACACCTCCATCCTTTCACACACAGACCTTCAGGAATGAAATCCAAGTAAGCAACATCATACTTTCCTGGTTATTTCATTTTGATCATCATTTTATCATCCATTGTTTATCTTGCTCCTTATTGACCATCTCCAACACTTTTCACCTCCATAGACCCAGAAAAAACCTTGCACAAAAACCTATTCCAGTCACCCAATACCTCGTCCAAACCAACCAAATCCTTTGAGCAATCACAAAGGAGACCAAAACCCCATTCTATGACATTTCTAGATCTCACAGTAACCAGTGCCAGTTATACCTAACCGTGGTTGGTCACCCCTGACTGACGCCGGTATTTGTGTTTGCCCACACAACCTTAAACAGAGACCTAGCCCACCTAATTTTACCTCACCCTCACTTACCTGTGACCTACCCGAGACCTTTATCAGACCTGCAGAACCCCGAGCCAACCATTTGACCTGTGGATTCTATTCTAGCTTAGCCTGTTATATTAGATCTATTTCTTATTGTGTTTTTAAGTGAGATACCTAAATCATTTTAAAATAACAATAGGATTTACTTTGTTTACAACATTAAATTGTTTAAAACAGTGGACTGATAGCCATCTAGGAAGTATCATACTTCCCAGATCTAGCTTACGCTAGACAGTTCACTGCCCATATTGTTTAATTCTTTCTGGTGGTCTTGCTTTCATTACAGGTAGTTCCTCCTAGCCAAAAGGAAGCTCTCACAATCAGTTGTGGATTTATAAGTCATACGCATGTAACAACATATCAACCGACATTTGAATAGGTATTCCTCCCACGCCCGTTACCCTATTTGTTTCGTCAACAATTCAAAGAAACAATATGAGAAAAAGGTGAAACAGTATGTATGCTTATATATGTATACACACACATATCAAGAGATATCAATCTTAAGATCCTCATCTTGGATATTTTGTGTATAGTAATTATTAAGAAATTTATTACTTTTAAAAAAAACTTATTGAATGGTGATAAATGCTGTCAATTTAGGTGCACAAATGTGCAAGGCTTGAATAAATATTTTTAGAGAAAGAAAAGAGCCTCCAAACTTCATCCTACAATGAAGATATTATGATTTTTGATTGAATTTTCCAAGAAGAAAGAAAAAATCTCTTAGTAACTGCTAGATGAATGTCAAATTTAAGGTTAGAATTAAAAGTGACAGACTCATAGACATTACAATCGACCACCACCTCTAGAATACCATTGCAAAATGTCCCAATTAGTGTAGGATTTATTTTCCTTGATTTATTTGTATTATCTTACTGAGGATATTCCACATCACTTGGAGTTTCCCTCCACTTATGGGATATGCTTGATTAGGTGTACACTTGACTACAATATTCTAGGTGTTGGTTACCACTTCACTACACTATTCTAGGTGTTAGTCACCACTTCACTACACCATTCTAACTATTGGTTACCACTATTCTAGGTGGAGATTTCCATGATTTAGGAGGAGGTTACACATTCACCTCCTATATGTACATCTCTTGCATTATTCTATTTGATTATATTGAGTTGGAGATATTTTTATGTTATTGTAATTATCTCTCTTGTATTTTCGTAATTTGCAGTCTTGTATGCTTGCATTGTTTTTTCTTGGAAATTTTCACATCTTGCATCATTCACCTATGCTTTATTTGAGCTAGTAGATCCGTAGCGCTTATCCGATATGGTATCAGAGCCAAGTTGCTATTGAGCTTGTCTGGTTATTATTCTATAAATTTATTTTTCATCTGAGATCATTATTTGCAAGTATTTAGGTGTTATTTGGTGTTGGTTTTGCCTTGTTTTGCGGGTATATAACCTATTTCAAGGCTTCGAAGGTTTACTAGGCCCGCAATAATGCATATATAGTTCTAGAGATTACTTTTTTGCATGACTTAAATCATTGTTCCAAGATCCCTAAAATATTTATCCAGGTCTATACAGTTTTTTAGACTTGTGAAGGGGGTTTTCACCTATGTGGTAGTGCTTTGCATGCATTTTCAGATTTTCAAAGGGACATTTTTCCTAATCAAGAGGCGTTTGCAGGACCTGCTTCAAAGTTTCCAACAACCCATACACGCATCGAAGATTCGAATTCAGTTGTTACCATTTTGAGTCCCATGGAAAATGTTGTTTGCTACACTGCAGATCTATTAGTAATTTTAGAGGTCATAGTTCAAGATCATCTTGATCCAATGTGGTCGCAGCTTGTGTATAGTCAAAAAAATTATTATCCATCTCGGTTCATCAAGACCCTCTTTTTTTCTTGCTAACAACTATATTTTGGTAAAAAAAAGTGCATTGCAAGGGTAGTGCTAATGCATTTAAACTAGGGATTATTTACGGTAACCCCCTATTGTAAAATTTTTGATTGTTAGCTCGATATCGAGTGTCATTTTCAGTAAAAGTTAAATATTTTTCATTTCCCAAAGCATTGGACCTATTTATTTTTGTAAAACACACTAAGTTATAAAGTGCTAATATTGTGGGGGGCTTCTTTACATAGTTTCCGTGGGGGTGTACAAGGTGTTTCCTCTCTTCTTTCTTTCTACACATTTCTTTATTTTTTGTAACAACTACGGCAACCTTTATTTCTGCAATAATGGATCTAAGTTTAGTGAACCAACTTACACCTTTTAACTGTTAGAGGGCTTATTAGCTCATGTTCAAATAATTACTTTATAAAACTTTATTGTATTTATCCCGACCCAGCTCATGTGTATGGATATTTATGCCATTTTATTTACATATTAGCGGGATATTATCTACTTGTTAGGTATCCATTTCTTTCCTTGATATAGTGGTATGGACCTAGTTCTATTCCTTGATCTATGGTACTCACTAGATCCTTGATGTAAAGTTCTTGCCAAAATCTGTGGTCTTGGGGAGTTCTTTCCTTGATTTATAGCTTGATCTACGACCTTGACTGGTGTACTTAGATGGGTATTCCTTACCTATATAAGCAAGGCCTATTCTCATGGAACTTCTTTGAGTTCCATAATAACATATGATCTTACTGCTCATTTGTCTGCAACAGGTTTTACCACAGTTATTTTGGCGAATTGCTTTCTACTCTAATGGATCGTGGTGTTTGATTAGCATCTGAGTTCTTGGCTTGGTATGATCTGGTTAACGCTCCTTTTATTAACTACCATGAATGGAATTTAAAATGACTTCATTGGACAATTAGGAGTAAAGGGTTATATCTGTCTCACAATGGGGTTAGAAACCAGAGCCTAATGACAGTTGCAGACAATTAAGTTAAGTGGTATAATAAGTGTGATGAAACATTTGGTATTTTGTGTCTTTCAGCATGTATTCTAAACTCTTCTTTCACATAGAGTCATCCAAACCTCCCAATGAGGTGTAAAAAACCTTAGAAAACCTTATTTGTAAAAGTTGACACTATGAGGGGTCGTGAGCTAGAAATAAAACTTATCAACTTAAGTCCTAGAAACTTTAACACCTTCGAATATTTATTTACCAAGCTCGAGTCTTTACAATTACACTTTAAAAGAATGTGGAATAGAAAAGACGGATGATCAACCTAGTTATTTCAGTGTTTTACCAAGTTAGGTCATGACTAATCTATCTTTGTCTCTATATTTTATGCTACAAAGACGGCTCTTGGAGCCACATGGTCTATGTCATCCTTAGATGAATTAATTGTTTATTTGACTAAGGAGCAAGACAAGTTAATTAAAATGGGTACCTTTAAGTCATCCAAACTTAAAGCCCTCATTACCGGGAATGGGAAACAAAAATAATTCTAGCAACCAAGAGAAGAAGCAAAAGAGAAAGAATCTAGAAAGGAAGAAAGAAACAAAAATCCACTACCTCTTCCAAGTCTACGATTGAAACCCCCAATTCAAATAGGAAGCCTAGAAAAGAAAAGGTTAAGTGTGCCTATTGTAAGAATCTCGGGCACATGATGAGCACAAATGTATGAAGAAGAATATTGACTCACCTCTGTCATATCATTGAGAAGATACAACATATGGGTCCCTGAATCTATCAAAAAATCTTCACCAACCCAAGAATCTACAAAGGTGAAGGAAAAAGATAAAAAGAAACATAAGGGAAAAGCACTAGTTGTAGTTGCATCCTCATCTACTCCTTCATGGGTTATCGAATTTGGTTCTTCACACCACATGGTTTCATCACATATTAATTTTTCTTCCTTAGAGCCCTGCAACATGTTCTCCATCACTTTGGATGATGATAATATAGCCATAGTTTCAGACAGAGGGTCTATTAAAGTCAAAGATAGTAACATTCACAATTGTTCTCCAGTATACCTTCATTTTCAACTAATCTACTTATCAGTGTATTAGATGACTCATATAGGGAAGGGCATGCGAGTCATATTTGATCTAGATTCAATTGTAGATCAAGGAGATTTACATAGTGAAACTACAATAGTAGTGGGAAGGGAAGATCACCATGCTAGATTATATACCTTCTCAATTTTTTCACGTAATGTTTCCCCTACTAGATTTCTCACAGATTCAGATGGAATTAGAAAATTATTGCATGAGTGGTTTAGCCATCTTAACTACCATTACCTTGAGCAAATCAATTAGCGTGACATGGTTACTTGATTTCCTAGAGTTAATTTCTTAAAGGTAATTTGAGAGGGTTGTGCTCTTGGAAAACAACATGAAGAGAAATTTGAATAGGGAAAAGCTTGGAGATCTTCAACACCTTTAGAGTCGATTCATAGTGATGTCATAAGGTATTTTCCCACATCCTTCTTTCATTAGGGACAAATATTATCTCACCTTCATAGATTAATTTTCTAGAGATATACATGGGTATACTTGCTTAGGAAAAAATCATGAAGTATTTAATAACTTTCGGGACTTCAAGGCACTTGCTAGAGAATCAATTTGGGAAAAGCTATCAAAGTTCTTCAAACATAGATAATAGGGGGAGTATGTTCACAGCAATATATTTGAGAATTTTTTTACCAAAAAGGGTATTGATTTACAACGGACAGTGTCGTACAATCCTCAACAGAATGGTGTAGGTAAAATGTAAAACTAGGTCCTTGAAAGAGATGGCAAAACTGTGTGATCCACTCTAAATCTTTGACTCCACAGTTTTGGGTAGACGCCATCAGTTGTGCCTATCATATACATAACTGGGTTCCTAACAAAGCTTTAAAAGGTATAGCTCCCTTTGAATCTTAGCACACATCAGGAAATTGAAAGTTAATAAATTTAGTGTCTTTAGATCACAAGCGGTTATGGAACACATTCCCAAACATAAACAAAAGGCAATGGAGCCTTAATCTAAACCTTGCATCTTTGTTGGGTATAAAGAGGGGATCAAGGGATATAGACTTATCCATCTTACTACTCATGAGTTTTTCATTGAGATAAGTGTTAAGTTTTAGGAGAGTCTCACTTACTCTTTACTTGATGCTTCTCCATCCTACTTTGGCTTCACTTAGTGTTGATGAGCAGTCTGAGGATTTAGATCATCCACAACAAGTTCCTCAGGAAACACCTTTTACTTCTTCTAGTTATGACATTGAGTAAAAGTAATGAGGATTCATCCTCATCTATTTCTAGACATACTTCAGAGGATGAGGAATTTAACACATGACTCGCTCACTTCAGGTCCTCTTTGGGCTAGGTAGACACTTCAAAGTGTAGGCACTTGGGTAGGGGATCTAGAGGATGACAGACGTACCCAGGAAAAGGATTAGAGTAGGCCACATGCCTTTTATGTTTTAGTGACATATCCAAAGAACATTCTATGAGAAGAATCAAGTCATACCTGAGTGGGATAGTGTTATGCATGAGGAATATAATTTCTTAATTAGTAATAACACTGGGGATTTGACTTCACTTCGTAAGGGAAGGACGATGGTTTGATGTTAATGAATATATCATGGAACAAATTTGAAATAGATGGGTTAAGTTGATAAGTTCAAGGATCAGTTAGTAGCTAAGGGTTATTCAAAGGTAGCCAACATAGACTACTTAGAGACCTTTACACCCGTAGCCAAGATGACTTTGATTCGAATCACACTTGCTTTAGTTGCAACACATGGTTAGAGTGTGCACCAAATGGATGAGAAGAGTGTTTTTCTTCATGGAGACTTACAAGAGGATATCTACATGGAGCAAAAACTATAGTTTGTTCAGGATTCATCCTTAGTTTTTTTGACTTAGGAAATTTGTCTATGGACTCAAACAGGCCCTTAGGGCTTGGTATGAAAAGATGGATTCCTTCATCCTAGCTTTTGGTTTCACTCAGTGTCATTCAAATCCCGATGTGTATCTATTGCAGTGGGATGATTCATTACTGATCTTGGAACTTTATGTTGATGAACTTTTGATCACTAGGTATTACTTTGTCATGATATCTTAGTAATGAAGATACCTCTTTAGGACAGATTCTCCATGACTGAGTTGGGTCTAACTGTACTACTTCCTTGGCATTGAGATCACATAGTTTGATTTAGGGATTTCACTTACACATCCCAAGTCTTCTCTCGATCTTCTGGCTTGATTTCACATGGCCGACTACAAGCCATCTCTGACTCATTTGTTATCTATATTTAAGCTTGAGGTTGATTTTTCCACACCGTTGGTTGATGCTACATTATATCGATAACTTGTTGGTAGCCTTATTTACTTGAATCACACCAGACTTTATATCTCCTATATTGTTGGTATTGTTTCAAGGTACATGCATGAACCTCATGAGTTGCATTAGAAAATAGCTAAGAGGATTTTGCACTACATTCATGGCTGACATAGATATGGGATTCACTATAGGGTTGGTTTAGACATTGACTTTGTTGGCTACTAAAAGTTAGATTAGGCTGGCAATACTAAGTTTCGTAAGTCCAATTCAGGTTACAATTTCTCATTGGATTCTTGGTCCTATTGGTTGGTCTGAGAAAGAACACATAATGCTATTGTCTCTATCATCCATAGAGGTAGAGTACCATGGGAGTTGTTAATGCTAACTACTAAGGCCTATTTGGATTCAGGGGATTCTTTCTGAGCTTAGTATCTAGATCAGGGCAGCCTACATTCATCTTTCTTGAGAGAACTAAAGAACTATCTAGACATGCAGGAGTCTAATCCTTCATCAAAGGACCAAACACATTAAGATTCACCTGCACTTCATTCAGGAGATCATTCATGAGCAGGTCATTGATTTGATATTCTACCAGTCTTTACAGCAGGTTATTGACATCTTCACCAAACCTTTCACTAAGATCAAGTTCATTCATCTATGATATTTTCTTGGGATATAGTCCACATCAACAACTTCTTCATCTTTAAGGGGGCCTTTTAGCCTCTTCACTTCTTCATGTCTCTCTTTTGGGGTGGATTTTTTCCCGCCAGGTTTTCTCCTTTTACTCTATCTTATGAGAAATTGTCATTTTACGTGGGTACCTCACCAGGCCTTGTTTGCCGGGACCCATTTTCATTTTTCACTACCCACCTAAGCTGTGTTTATGGGGGGGGTGTTAGTGTTGGATTCATTTTCCTTGCTTTATTTCTATTATCTTACTTGGGATATTACACCTCACTCAGAGTTTCCCTACACTGATGGGATATGTTTTCTTAAGTGTATACTTGAATACACTATTCTCGGTGTTGGTTACCACTTGACTACACTATTGTAGGTGTTAGTCACCACTAGACTACAACATTCTAGTTGTTGGTTACCACTATTCTAGGTAGAAGATTTCCATTATTCTAGGAGGAGCTTACCCATTCACCTCCTATATGTACATCTATTACATTATTTTATTTGATTGTATTGAGTTAGAGTTATTTCTGTGTTATTGTAATTATCTCTCTTGTATTTTCATAATTTGCAGTCTTATATGCTTACATTGTTTTGTCTTGGAACAATTCACGTCTCGCATCATTCACCTGTGAAATATTCGAACCAGTAGATCCATGACACTTCTCCGATAGTCCGATGATTATTAATTATTATAATATTGACTCAAAACATGATTAAATTATGTGTTAGGGTTTTATTAAATGTTTTAGAGTACCCCATAATCCATTACCAAGGACAATTATATACATAGAGAGAGAGACAAGAAAAAAATTACTAAGGTCCTAAAAAAAACTTCAAAAGGGGCCTAACAGGTGTTATATAAGGGTTGGTATCATGTCCAATTTATTGTGTGTGAAAATTTAACAAAGAACATGTAACATGTTTTACAAAAAGTAAAAATACATGTTCTACAAACAAAATGGAATCAAGATTCAAGTCACTTCAACAATAACATCACACAGTGCATAAAGACAAGCAACCATTTTTGAATGGGTGCAATTAAGGATGTGTAGGTGGATGAACAAATGTCAAATTTGCATACCTAGCCCACTTGTACAAACCAACCTATAAGGCTCAAAATAACTTTTAACTTCCCAATTACACCTACTAGGCACTATGGCCCCAAGTCATAATCTAGTCCCTTAACTAAAATGAGGAGGGTACAATAATCTCTTAGGAATTAACAATGTTGTATAATGATCATCAAGTTTAAAACATGACTATGTTCAGTTTTGCCCAATCAAATGACCCAAAATGTACCTTAAGTTGAAAAAACAATTATAATAAATTGTTGGCTTGAAAAGTCAATAAGGGATTCAATTAAACTCTTAAAGTTCTCATATGACCACAAAATTGGGTTAAAATATTTGGATTAGGATAAAATCAAGGTAGAAATTTTAATCTCCTCTATCAAATTGAATCCAGATTGGATAGGGAGTTTAGAGAAGGGTTGGAAGAAGCTACACAACTTTGGTTGGTTATAAGAGATTGAAGAACTGATTCTCAAGTCGAATCTCAAAACATGATTTCTAATAAATGGATAAGAGGGATTGAGGGAAAAGTTTATCCATATCTTTTGAGTGACTTCATAACTTTATCGAAACATTTAAAAGGATTTGGAGTGTTTTTAGAGTGAAAATCACATTAATTCCGAGATTTTACTAGGTAAAACTTTGAATCATAAGTTGAAAATTTGAAAAACATATTATAATCCTCTATTGAATCCTACCCAGATAAGTTTCACATACTAAAGTTGGCTTGTGCCATTTTATTGACTCAACCAAGATAAAATTTTTCACAATTATATTTCCTTAAATTCAATGCTCTTCTTGGTTTATATATGCCAAGGTAGCACACACCACCAAGGATTTCTTAAGCATCACCTTAACTTGATTGGTTCACCCTAAGTTGAGGTAACACACTAAGGAAACATTGTGCTTCTCATAATGTCATACATACTTGTGCACTACTATGCAAATTGTGTAAGACCAAATTGCAATGTATCACATACTTATAACTTCTCAGAGTATGGCACAACATTGTACACATCTTGCAGTGTTTGTAAATTTTGCAATACTATGAACACCTACTTCAAAACACTTACAAATTCTGAAAATATGTGGAATTATACCAAAAAACTTTTAGTTCCTATAATGTTGTGCCAACTCATCTTGTAGTATTCACAAATTTTCAATTACCATGAACTACCTTGCACATTTGCAACTTACCATAATGTCGCATAGTACATCTCGACCTCATATCACTTCATGATGTGAGCTATCTTAACATCTTTACAAAAATATGTGTTAGTCCATGTCCACTTGTTAACATATTTCTACCATGCAACATGCCAAGTGACACTCTTTATATTTGTGTAATGTCATAACACTTGCTAGTATAATGTTCATTGAAAATTTAATTGCCATACTTGGAGGAATTTCAACTATCACTTAGTTTCAAAGCTGAAATTACTTGTAATCATTTTTATTTATAATAATATTTTGTTGACTGATTGTTTGAAGTGATACATATTATAACACATCTAATATCTAATGGAAGAAATTTGGAATTAGAAATGAAAAAATTATTTTTTTTGGGATAAGATAAAAATATTTTGGTTTTGAGGGGACCAAAAAACCCCGTACATAAAAGGATCCAGTTTAAACAAAACCAAAAAAGGCCATGGAGGTCAAGTATAAAATTATTGACAACAAGCCACCACAAAACAAAGCCATACAATCCCAGTCTAAATATGCACAATTACATTTTTTGAGAGAAACTGTCGAGGACACAGTCAAAAGGAAACACAGAAAAGGATAGTAAAAGGCTAGCCATTAGTCCTCCTTTTCTTTTCCGCGGGTTCTAGCACTCAGCCCACTATCCTTCCTACCTATAACTTTGATGATCACACGTTTGGATATTTACTCCTTATTTTCCATAGTTTGGGTTTCCACATTCTCTGGTTCTTTAGGAAAATTCTCCTCCTTGTCCTCAGTCTGGGTGTTCGACATCTTTGAATCAGAATCACCATCAGTCTCAGAATCTGACATTTCATCATTGTTAGAACTACTAAGGGCTAGTCTCATGTTTGGCTTGTTGTTATACACTTTGGCCACTAGGTCCCAAAGGATAGAAACCCTCTGCTCCTACATGACGAAGTCAGCTTGTATTCCCCCAATTCTTTTGTTATGGACCTCACTTTTATGGTGGCACTCCTTTAGCTTCTTGATCAGATTATTATTGACCATGAGAATGGTGGCAGTAGTCAAATTAGCATGCATAATCCTAGCTTCCTAGTCCACAAAATATCTCTCCCTATAACTAAATCTTTCACCTGTATTCTAGACCCCATAATTCAGGTTGCAAAGAGCATCTACAATCCCTTTTAGGGGTTATTTCCCCTTCATTTTCTTCATATTTTGAAAGGTAGATGAATGAGTTTCTTGGTCAGACTCAGGGTCATCAACATTCAAAGCTAGGAAGAAATGATGGGTTTTCCCTTTTTCACTAACAGGAGGAGCAAACCTTGATGCCGAGGAACTTTAATTTTCTTGTTTTTAAATTTAGCAATGGTGGATAACAATGACATATAGAGGAAGAAATATAGACTCATAGGTTGGTTCCTATGGAAGAGTTTTAGGATGGAGATATTATAAGAGAAAATATTTCTAAGTTTTCCTTCCAGAATCAAGTATTTCATGAAAACAAGGAAGACATAGGCCCAACGCTCAGGGAGGCAAGTACGGGTAATACCATCATCATAGGAAACAATATGTTCACCGGGTTTAAAAATGGCTATCTCATGTTTTTTATAGGTTTTATCTTTAATATTTTTGAGACCATTGTACGTACCAAAAATTTTAGGGTACTGCACCGCTGGAACATAGTTACACGTGCCCCAATGATGATACAAGTCTCCCCACAAGGTGTTCAGGATCCGAAAAAGCTCTCCGAGTATGTGTTAACATCCTGCATGCCCCGTTTAGCCCATGTGTGCTTTGCTTTTTCCTTCCCTCTCTTTTCCTTTGCTTTTCGGTCTTCAGTGACGAAACCGCCGCCCTGCTCAGGGCGGCGGTCCTTCACACATTTTCTAGAATGTTCTTTTTAATGCGACTCACGTAAAAATTCAACGTTTACCAGCTTTTTTCACTGCCTCTGCTTATATTTATGACTTTGGTTCCCTGGAATAGTGTTTTTGCATTGTTTATGGTTAAAGAGTTCGAATTGGTTTTCACCTTTGGGTAAATGGGGATTCTATAAATAGTTGGTTAATCTTTAAGCAAATGGCCCCTCAAAAAATTGCCTCTCATCTTCTCATTTCTTAGTTTTAGTCTTTCAGCTCTTAGGAGTTCATAGTTTTTCAGTTGTTTCATGCATAGTTAAGTTGTTTTGCTATTTAGAAGCCACATATTTTCCTTGTGCAAAGTGCTATTATTGTTTCACACAATCAATTGAGGTAGGAAAGTTTAATTTTTAGTAAGAAGCCATTAAAGTTACAGGTTTTGTTCGTCAAACAGGATAGCTTCAGGTTCTAGACATTTTGTGCCGTATGACTCGCAATAGATCCCGCTATGAATTGCATAAGCCAAGCTTTGTTCTCTTGCGCTATCCCTCTCCTACTCGCATTGTATTCAGTCTGCATCCTAAACTGCCATTGTTCCAATACCTACTTCTGTTGATGCTAACATTACATGCTTTTCTGGGTTCACGTGAGCATGAAGGATTGAGGAGACCACACTGAGGGGACAAAAGCCACATAATCGGATTCACCACTGTTCTACAAAATCCAGGTTCAAGCTTTCAAAGTTCTAGTTAAAGTATATCAAATAGAATAGCGAATCATTTCATTTCAGTTAATCTCACTTTCGATATTACCGGGGAAGCTATGGGGATTGATAGTTTCTGAGAAACTATGATTCACTCCTCACTTATGAGGTAGGATCGATAATATTTCAAATAGATTAGATCAATTATTTCATTATTTAGACTAGATTTACAACTACACAGACAAGTAGCTACACTAGTCTGCTTTTGTTTGTTTTAATTTCATTATTAATTTAGTTGTCAATTTCTTGATATCTTAAATAGTTTCTCTTTCAAGTTCGTTCAAATAGTTCATCAGAAAAACATAAAAATAGAGAAATTATATATGTTGTAAACATATGTTACATAGTTAAGTTTACTTTGCTTCAATTAGATTTACATTGTTTCTTTTGTATGACAATCATGGGACCTAGGGAGCCTAGAGAATATGTATTCGAACCAATCGTGCCCCAACGAAATCTTGTGGTAGAAATAACTGACGTAGATCAAAATCTTAGAATCCAAGTCTTCCGAACAACAACAGACCTACAAGAAATTAGCTCA
Source organism: Taxus chinensis (assembly GCA_019776745.2). Classification (NCBI taxonomy): domain Eukaryota; kingdom Viridiplantae; phylum Streptophyta; class Pinopsida; order Cupressales; family Taxaceae; genus Taxus; species Taxus chinensis. The sequence goes on from CM034154.1 coordinate 148,409,058, forward strand.
CAATTAAGAGGACTAAACTTAGAAGACGACAAAGCGCATACGTTTTGGTCAAACCAGCCAAGCTACATGCTACCCTAGATAAATATCCACATGACTGTAGAAGGGCTTGAGAAAGAGAAAATGTTCGATTGTGATCCTTTGGTCCCATAGCCAGACGCAAGAGACATTCTAACCGATATAGACACTAGATTAAGAATTCAAATTGCCAGAATGCCTGTAGCATAATCTAAGAAAATTACACAACTGTTAATTCTAAATATAGAGGCCGAAAAGGCATACGAATATTGGATACTAGGGGCTAGGGATTGATTCTGTACATGACCATAGGAGGTCCATAACAACCATGAATCTACAGTTTTGATCCACATATCCCACAACCCAACGGACCCACGGCACAATCAGACATTGATGCCGGTTTACACACATTAGTATTTAGATCCACTCCACTTCCACTGGATATTATCACACAGTTATCCTTGTTAGATATAGCAGCTAACGAAGCTAAAGATTTCTAGACTATATATCCATCATCCATTTTATGAACCTGTTTGGAGATATACACGAAACAATCCCAGGTCATTTTCCTCATATACCAAAACCTATAGATCGGATCATGCCAGATCTCGATATTGATTGGAGCCTTCGAGCAGTCATCCTCACCAACCAATCTATCATGCCAGTTCAGGTTAGGAGGGCCTTCTTCACCTTAGATTCAGAGATTCCATTAGTGCGTGTTGAAGACATAAGAGTACCTAACTAGCTTGCTTATACCCCATGTATAATCCATCCCCATTGGCTATCTCGGCATGACCTCAAGAGGTCAGGTGTGAGGAAGAGTCACTTGTAGATTCCCATGCTCGTTTATCACTTTTCCATCGTAAAAAATTGGTGAACCCGACGTGAACGAAACAATTATTCCTCTTTTAGTTTTTTTTCCATCCACCTATGCTCTTTGCCATTATTCTGTGGGTATTCATATACCCCCCGAATATGTCGGGATTCAATTCATATGGTAGACCTCTCCTAGGTCTTGAAGCATATTACGATCAACTAAATAGACAACCATCACCCTCGCTCTCAACATGGGGTGACAACTATTCAAATAACTAATTGTCAACACAAACTCTACCCCCAAGGACTAGTTATAGTTCTTCTTTCCAAATAGAGGATTTGGATCAGCTCACTCAAACGTAACAACCAGAGCCTTTAGGATTGAACAACATGATGTTTATGGGAGAATCTGGTTTGTCTCCTCAGGTGTTGCTTAGACCACAAATTAGTAGACAATCGGATCCATATCCATTTTTAGATGATGAACATTCCATGCGTTATGCCAGGAATGAACAACGTTCTCGAAGTATGTACCCGCCTATAGGAAGTTTACAAGCACGACCTAAGGTCTCATTTCAAGAAAACACCTCCATGTTACTACCTATAGGAAATGCCCTCGGTGAAACTTGGCAGGGCAATAATTAGTTCATAGCAGGGTACCACATGCCTATACAACCTTAGGATATACAACATATGCCACTAAGGCAATATTGTGACTTCACCAAATGAAGTCATCTCAACTTTAGTAGAAAAAGTTAGAGGGCTAGAACTTGCTCAAGTGAGTCAAAATTCTCAATTCATGCAGGAAGGAATTTCCAATCCTCCACATCTTCCTAGCCAAGTAGACCTCCTTACAGGAATAGGAATGTTAGGCATGACTCCTCAGTATTTACAACAAACACCAACTAGAACCACTTTTTCTAACACCGTTCCGGTGGAAAATATGATACCTCTTGGTCTAGTACAAAATAATCCATTCCTGCGCAATACTCTTCCATATCTAAACATATATTCCAAATCTCCACAAGGAGATATGTTCTCTTCTCCCGACATACTCACTCAACCACATGGATTTCCTTATGTCCCTGTAAATGCATACGCTACACCATATCAACAACCCATTCCACCTCCACCTCCTCAGCAGATGCCATCGATGGTTGAAACCTATGCGATAGGGACTCATTCAGAATATTTGAAAGAGCCCTTAGACTTCGCTATATGAAGTTTCATAATTCCAAGACCTCTTCCTAATTTACCCAAATATAAAGGGGAAGGAGACCCGAATGCACACATTAAGGCCTACGCCACATCCATTCGAGAACTACTCCCTTGGGATGAGGTTGTTGGTAAAATATTTCTCAAAATGTTAGAGGGAATTTCCCTCAATTGGTATTACAGAATACCTGAAGCTTCCATACATTCGTTTAAACAACTCATTTCAGAGTTCATCAAGACATTTGACATGAACAAACTGTTGAGAATCGGAATCAGGGAGTTCTTGCACATTAAACAAGAACACAATGAATCTTTTGCTCACTTCATCCAAAGATGGCGTACAGTCCTTTATTCTTTGAAAAGTGCTCCAAACATGGACCAAATGGAACTATGTGATTTATTCCTTCATTCTCTCAGCAGAGAGGTAAAGGAAGAAGTCTGGAAGTTCCCACTAAGGACTTACGAATAAGTACTTGAGAGTGCTCTCCAAATAGATCAAGCGACAATAGATAGCGGGCGCAAAACATATGGAACAAATGGGAGGTTAATCACCCCTGACTAGAATACTACGACTTATCCTACTACCACAAACGTCAATCAAGGACCTAAAATCCTTAACAAAAATCATGGCACAATAATCGATGGAGTAACTGACCAAGCTAAAAAGGATAATGTTGTAAATACTCCACCGCTGGTTAACAATCAACGAAACAACAACTTTAACCCGACAATCAATTCAGTGGATTTTAATCATCCACAACAACAACAACAACAATGGAAGGTCCAGAATCAGGGTCCAAGACAAAATGCAACTAGATATCAAAACCAAAACCAAAAAAAAAAACAAGTGCAAAACTTTAATCCTTATAGTCAACGGTTTAATCAGAGTTTTGGACCACAATATGTGCCAAACCAGCAACCTAGGAATTATGATCCCAACTCGTATTGTGGTTTCCACAAAATTCGAGGCCATGACACTAGGAATTGCAGTGATTACAATAAATTCATGCAACATTTTCCAGAGGAACAAAGATAAATTTTCATAAATATGTTCTTGGCAGATCCTGCAACACCTGCGCCAAATACCGTCAGAGGAGCAGTCTCCCCTCAAAATGTACCCCTCAAGATATTCAACGATCCGCTCTCCCAAATCACAATAACAACAAATTAAATCAAAATGGGATGAACAAGAGCGTAATGATAGGAAACAATGATCATGAAGCCTCAACTTCGCTAAATCCACCTGTCGTACCACAATTAGGAAATCAGTTACAACCCAAGATAGTCAGTTTGGGGGAGTTAGAAACTGAGATACCCATGGAAGCTGTAACAAGGACATGAGAGTATTCCTCTTAGCCAAATCCAACTTACCCGCTAGAGACAGATAGCATCCAAAAAATATTAGTAAAACCCGTAGGTGCTTCTGATTTAATTAATGACCTAATAAAGACCTTCTCTCATATCTCCTAACAAAGAGGTGATCCAGCCTTACATTTACAAGTGTGGGTTTATATCAATTATGTTAAATGCGCAATGGTTGATGATGGGGCAACAATTAACATAGTTCCCTTCTCTTTCCTTCAAAAGATAGGGTACGGAGAAACAAATTGTTCCACGACTCGGAATACGCTAAGAGGCTATGATAGCCTTAAAGCCACCTCGATTGGAACTATAATACTACCAGTCTGTTGGTTTGAAAATCTGTCGCCTGGGTAGATTTATGGATAGATGAGCCAACAGTGTGTAGGGCATAGCCCCTCTTTGAGTCAGCAAAGTGAAACTGGTTTATTGCTATTCTACCAGCAGGAATCTGTGTAAGTCTCACAATATTCTACCTTCGGGGGTTTGGGATCTCATCCCAGTAGGGGTGTTTCTGATTGCGGAAAGAAAGGAATGAAAGAGAGGATGAAGAAAGATCAGGTCCGAAGGGAGAAAAGAAATGAATTCCAAAGCAGAAAGGTCAGAGGGTTTATGTTTTGGGATTGGTAGTAAATAGAGCCAAACCTACTTGCATAAACGAATAAAGCAATACTGATGAATAAATGACAAAAAAGTAGAGATAGATCCAACAGAATAAATGCATAGATCTGACATAAGAAAGATCAGATGCCCATAACACAAATATTCAGCACAAAGTCTTAATATTTGCATTAATATCTTCTTCTGTTACAAAAAGTACAAAGCCTTTTCTTCTCACTTATATTTTTCATCTAAAAGATATCCACCCCTTGAATACAACAAGTATTCAAGTATATATAGAAGAAGAGAAGAAAGGAAGGAAAAAACAAACCAACTACATAATTACAAAATATCTACAAAATATCCCAAAGTCATGTTGACTTTTGACAACTTGATGGATGACATCATCCCATGGTGCAACATGGATGATGCCATCATTTGTGTCAACATACTTTAGATATTTACAAAAAGAAAGTTGGGAAGAAAGAAACTATTCGTCGTCGTCCCGCGGCTGGAAGGGGGTATCCTGCTTTTGCTGCTCGGGTGACGAGATGTGGAATTGGGCATGGTACTACATGAACTTGCTAATCATGGGTTGAAGTTGATCCTCGGAAGGATCCTTGTGTTGATCACTGATAGCTTCGCAAGTCTCCCGCTCGTTTGTGAGATTTTCTGGGAGTTTTGAATAATCATTCTTTGCCTCTATCAGGTACCCGATGAAGGCACGACATGCCAACAGGTTATTGATGGATTCGGAGTCAAACGTGACCTCTGGCCCCAGTCCTTGTGAAATGATCTCCTTGAAGATATGAATAGTTTCCTCCACCTTCCTTAAGGTGAAAGAAGAAGTGAGAAACCCTGGAGACATTCTGAGAACAATCTGTTCCATTTGATGCATTGCATCCAGGGCTACCTCCTTTACTTTGTCGATCTTCTCCAGGATGAACTCTAGCTGATCCACCTGATAATCTAGAGTAGAAAGGATTTTATTGAGGGCTCTGGGGTGTCCAAAGACGCAAAACTTGACCAGATCATTGACTGAACAATCGATCATTTTATGAAAGGCCTCGTGTTGCATCATGTCATGATCAAGCTCTTCGAAGATGGGTCCTGCTATCGCCTGGAGTTCTCTGTTTGTTTGATTGATATTCTGGTACAAACCGGTGAACTTTGTGATCACTCCCTCACTTTCTTTAAGGATTTGGCTCCTCCAGGCGGAAACTGCCATGCCCTACTCAATGATTTTAGCATATTCATTGATCTTATCCTGGCTCAGAGGCTCAGGAGTTTTGGCGACAGTTGTAGGAGGGGCACTGCCCATTTTCTGCAAGGCGTGGAGAAGATGTTTATTTTTCTCCTTTAGCATCCTTTTCTCTTCCTTTGCTTCTTGGAGTTTCTTGCAAAGGGCGTCAACTGCAGATAGGGCCTCTCCTTGCAGGCTTTCTGAAGATGTCCCCTTTGTGACTTGAGTCATTGTGTAATCTATCAGAGATAGATCCTTCTTATCCTTCAAAGGATTGGGGTATGTAATCTCCATCACTCTCTCCCCTAATGCACTCTACGAGAAGCGGGTTATCGGTTTTTACTTTGTGATCCCTTTTTATGGGATTACGGAGAATTCCATCGGGGCGATGGGACCTTTCCTCTTCTGTTGGTTCAGGTGCTGGGAGATCTAGGCTGGAATTGTGGGAGAAGGACCAGAAATAGAGAAGGGGGCAGCTGCAGTAGGGAAAAATGTGGAGACACTTGGAGGCAGCATGGAGAGGGAAACCAAGGAAGTGCTCGCGGGAGGAAGAGATACTACAGGGGAGGAAGACATAGGAATGGAAGGGAGCTCAGAGACGAGGGAAGAAATGGAGGGGCATAGCTCCGCGAGAAAAGAGAAGATGGATGAGGAAGAAGGGGGAATAGTGGAAGACGAGGGAGAGGACATGACCAAAGGAATGGTTGATTGGGTCACTCGAGGAGGGGAAGGAAGAGAAGGAGAAGGGACAGAAGGGACCTCAATTTTTACAGTCGTGGCCACATCCTGAGTGGATGTGCCTGTTGGAACATCTTCCGTTGCTTCTTCTTCTAAGTTTTCCAGGGTTACAACTTGTTGTTGTGAAGCGGAAGGAGGAATTTCAAGAGCTTCCTCTTAGGTGGAGTTGGATTCACACTCTTTACCTTTCCCTTTCCCCTTTGGCTGCTATTTTACCTGAGGAGGTGCGTTGCCTAACGGAGATGTGGTGAAATCAACTCTGAGGTAGATGAGACCGTTCATTCTGCACCAATGCTCTGTTCTTCACAGAGTTTCTTTAACCCTTTCCTCAATTGTCTGAGGTGCTTTGGTCCTATCAATCACCGCAAAAGGCCAATCGTCCCCACCCGTGTCAAGTTACACTTGATAAACTTCTTGCTCAATAGTTTGATAGCCTTTTGGAACGATGGCCACACCGTACTGGATGATTTCTGCTAAGGCCAAGCGGGAATGATCCTTCCTCCTGAGCTCGACCTCATGATATAAGTCGATGTAAATTTCTTCGATCTGAGGGATGTGGATCGGATCGAGCTTGGCCCTGGGCAGAAAATTTCTTGGGTCAAAGGTGGGCCTTGCTGGGAAGTTATGCTTTAGATTCAGCAGCTCCAGTTCTACAAACATATCCTTCGCATTGTGGTGAGAGAGACTAGTATACCTGCCCACTGTGAGGGGGAAAGGAGTTCCACCCTTCTTTCTCTTGAGACACTTCTCATCATAGGTGATAAGCTGTCTCGATAGCTCCAACAGGATCAACTTGGGACCGGCATATCTTGGCAGTTTAGTTGGTTCCCCCAAGAAGTTAGCCGCCCTTAGATACGTAAAGGTGGGGAATTGAGTGAACAGGGCCCCCCATTTCTCTGTAGCTGCCACGATGCTCTTGGTTGTATGACCATGAGTCATATTTGGCCTTAAAAGGTAGATGATGCCGTAGAAGAAGGCATCATTGATCTTTGTGAACTAGGGGATACTATTTTACAGCTTCAGTTCTAGATAGTATTCATATATCTTAACCTGGGGCCAAACCCCACACCGCATTAGAGCTGGATAGTCTCTTTCTGAAGCTGCAGCATAGACTACGTAGGAGTTCATATAGAACCTCCCCATTGTGGTAAGTTGTTGGATCTACTCAGATATTGTGCTGCTTATGATCTCCGCCCACTCAAAGTGTTGATCTAGAACAGTTTTATTCATCGTTTCTATGTACCTGAACATCCACTTGTGAAAGTAATGGGCATCAGGAAGCCCAAACACTCTGCTCAGGAACGTGATTGTATCACTGAGTTCCTCTGAAAAGTGACTGTGATGAATGACTTAGGGCCACCTGGTTACCACCTTTTTGTTCTTTAGGTATACTTCATTCATCAGCTACATACACTGATCCTCATTGTCATCCCAAGCCTTGATACAATCTTCCTGGCTTACGGCCACAAAGTGCCGTTGATGAGGAATGCCAAGCATTATTTCAAAGTGGTGGGCAGTGAGGTTGATTATGACCTCGCCCTTCTCATTATGGACACATCTTGTGTCTTTGTTGTAGCAACGGGCTATTACCATCATAAACTCATTGTTCACGACACTTACAGGGGTCCTGCCAGCTAAATGTAGTGCACTGCCCATTAGTTTGTCCATCCATGGACTTCTTGTGACCCTCTGGGTTCTGGCCCAGAAATCCTCCATGTCAATGTGTCCGAGCTCAGAATCCATTATATCTAGGTCGCATTATGCTTGGGACTCGGGCATCCTGACCCTCTGATATTTGTACTTCATCTCTTCTTTCGTGAGTTTGGCTTTGCCCTTAGACTTGGTCGGTTTCTTGCTTTATGTTGACATATGTAACTCTGAACTCAGTTGCTAATCTGCAAGGAGAAGAAGTGAAACCCAACACAAGAAACTCATATTAGATGTTTGATCTTCCATTAAAGCATCAACAGAAGAAAGAGTTAGTGATTTTAAGGCCTCTGGGTGCATGAATACTGCAGGTTACAGGGCTAAATAATAAGTTGCATAGGAAAGGGTCGCTGCAAGGGATAAATCAATGCTAAAGGGCGCATGGTGCATGGACACTGCAGATTGCAATTTTTTTTGTTGTAGGCATAAGTGCGCCTGCGCCATATGTATACATTTTATAAAGGGCGCGGATATTTTTCATGTTACATGGGTGCAACATGCGCCAAAGGGCGCGGGCTTAATGCGTGTAACATCATTTTTTCATGCGCCATAGGGGAACTTGTTGCGGTGCATGGAAGGTCTGCACAACATGATGTTGTTGTAACAATGGATGTGCCTGCGCCAATTTAACAGTTGCACTTGGTGCATATAAATTTAATGTTGCATACATGTAGGGTGCGCCAAAGGGCACATGGTTTTGTAATGTTGCAAGCAAGTTTGGTGCACTAAGAGGGTGCAGGGAAAGCAGTTGTAACAAGTGAAGGAAGTGCACCTTGAGGGCGCAGCTGTTCTTTATGTAACAGGCATAGTATATGCGCCATTGGCGCGACTGTATATTATGTTGCACGGGTGACAAATGCGCCAAAAGAGGAAAAATTACAGTCTTTCTTTGAAGCTTTGATTCTTTCTCTAAGGTGTTCACATGTTGATAAGCTTCCTTTTAAGGGTACCTTGGGTGATGAAGAGGCTTAAACAAAGAGTTTTTAAGCAATCATTTCAGGACAGAGTTTCCCCTACAAGTAGATCTGGAAAGAGGGGGAAATGCATGGGGAAGAATAGAGAAAAATAGCAAGGAAGGGGGGGAGTTCATGATTTCACAGCCAGGTAGTTGAGTTCATGCTTTGATAGATCTTTTTAATCACACAAACAAGCAGCCAAAACACAAAACACCAAAACACACAAAAGCACAGAGGACCTCTTACTAGGATAATATAATAGAGAAATATGAAACTGGGTCCACGACGTGATTCGAAAACGACAGGGCAGGTGCGCTGATAGGTACAAAGGGAAGAGAAAATCACATGATTGTGTCGGATGAAAATGACAGTGCAGATGCGCCTATATATAGGCAAGGTGGTAATAAATGCTCCACCAACTTTTTCAAATGGCGCATGAAAAGCACTGTCGACAACGGAAAGCATGCGCCCTTTGGCGCATCAAAACACTTGCCAACGAAAATTTATGTGCGCCTTGGCGCACCAAAAGTTATGTTGACACAAGAATATGTGCGCCCTTGGCGCACCAAAAAGTGGCACAATAAAAGTTTTGTTGACATGAAGGCACATGCGCCTTGGCACATGTAAGAAAGGCACAACATAGTGAGGCGCACCAAAACGCCTGTTGACACCTCAAACCGTGTGCCAAAGGATTTAAAGGGGACGCATGAATACTTGATGTTGCATAGACATTATTTGAGCCCGACCAAAAAAGACCAAAAATGGCTAAGTTCAGAAAAATAGATTTCTAGGGAAGGGATTTTGCAACGTTCTGAACGCAAGGAGTCCCTGACGAGGGACCGAAACAAAATTTTGGTAGGGTTATTTGTAAAATTTCCATTGCCAATTTTACGAGATAACAACTAGTTCTTTTTGGGGACTATCCCTGAGCAAACCTCAGGGGTAGAGAATCCTAGATCTCACGTGCCTATCCATTGGGTAACAGAGTCAAAAACAAGGGAGACCGGAAAGGGAAACACACAACCAACAAAAGCAAAGACACGACAAAAACAAACACACAACTGAAGCAAACTATACAAAGAAGAGAGAAATCTCTACTTCTTGAAGATTTTCAGATGTTGCCCGCTATAGGGAAGCGGGAATTCAGTTCCATACAGATATGAGAGATAGAAACTATTCTCTCCATTGAGCTGCTTGATCTTGAAAGGTCCTCTCCACAGGGAATCAAATTTTCCATGCATGCCCTTTGGCTCTTTTCGTTTGTCCCACAAAAGGACGAGGTCTCCCACCTGGAAATTTATTTGCTTAGCTTTTTTATCGAACAATCTTTTGACCTGATTCTGATGTTTGGTGACCTTGTCGACCACCTTTACTCTCTTTTCTTCGAGCTCTGCTAGGTACATGATCCTCTTTTCAAGGGAATTTTGAAAAGTATCATCTTCGATTTCCCGTGCCAAGCGCAAAACAGGGATTTCAGCGGAAACAAGACGCTCGGCATCGGTGCCATATAACACTTGAAAAGGCGACATACTGAGAGATCTCTTGGGGGTAATGCGGTCTTCCCACAAAGCATCGTATAAGGACTTGTGCCACGTTCGTTGATTCTCATCCACTAGCTTTCATTTGATGGTCACAAAGTTTTTGTTACTGGATTCTGCCTGACCATTTCCCTGAGGGTGATAATCCAAGGTGTGAGCTAAGGTTATTCCGTATTCATAGCAAAAACTAATAACTTCCCATGAAGAAAAGCTAGAAGCATTATCAACAATGATCTTGTTTGGAACGCCAAACCTGACAATGATATTTTCTTTGATAAAACTACAAACAACCTCGGAAGTGGCATGTTTGACAGGTATGGCTTCCACCCACTTGGTGAAGTAATTTGTTGCTGTTAGGACATAACTATGTCCGGCACTCGATTGGGGATTGAGTGCACCGATAAAATTAATTCCCCACTGCCTGATTGGTTCGTTGACAATGACCGGCCTGAGGGGAAAAGTAGCCAACTTGGGCTTTCCAACGAACTGCTGGCAAGGCTCACACTTTCTACCCAGGTAGCTGTATCTTGGAAAAGCTTCGGCCAATAGTACCTGGCCTGGATGATCTTGTGTGCTGTCACGGAGGAGGAGAAATGGCCTCCACAGGCTGAATTATGAAAACTTTCAAGTAACTTCACCTGCTGTGGCTTATCGACACATCGTAAGAAGATGCCATCTATCCTGCATTTGTATAAACCGTCATCCCATATGACATATTTGGCTGCTTTGAGCTTTATAGCGCGTTTCTCCTTTGTAGTTAAGTGAACTGGGCATTCGCCATAGGTGAGGAAGAAAGTAATATCGGAATACCACTCATCACTGGTTGTGACGAATAGGACCATAGGCAGTGAATCGGGTTTCTCCAACCGGATTTGTGCTTCATTGGTACAATCATCCTTTTCTCCAGAAATTTCTGACCCTTGGTTTTCAGCCATAAGTTGACATAGGCCTTTACCTCTTACCAAATTAGTTGGTTTTATATCCAGATCATACTCCTGGACCTTTGCAATCTAATTTCCTCGCAAACTTCCTAATTCCTGTTGAGTTAAAATTGACTTGACTGCCATGTCAGGGACCAGTACTACTGTATGAGAATTTAAAATGTAATACCTAAAGTTTTTGACTACTTTAACAACGGAGAAGGCATGCCTTTCCAACTGAGACATTTTTAATTCGCGAGGCTTGAGGGGAGAGCTCATGAACGCAATCGGAGATTCAACATCCTAAGAATTCTTTTGCATCAAGATGGCAGACACAGTATGCTCAGATGCATAGCTATACATGATAAAATCTTTGGAGAAATTGGGACATACTAGGACTGGTGCGTGAGCGACAGAAGCTTTTATTTCTTCAAACGACCTTTTCCCTTCCTCACTCCATCGGAAAGTTGGTGACCCTTTCATCATGTCTAATATATGACGAGTCTTTTTAGCAAAGTCGGGAACAAAGCGCTTGAGAAAGTTCACCTTTCCAAAGAAAGAATGAATGCTGGTCTTGCTTGTAGACAAAGTGAGGCTCTAAATAGCCTTAACTCTTTCAGTAGCTATCTTCGTTCCTTCTTTGCTAACAACATGTCCTAGCAACTTTCCTTCTGTGACTCCAAAAATAGACCTTTTTGGGTTTAGGGAAATCCCATGCTCTCGGCATCTTGCCAATACTTGCTCCAAATGGTCACAATGATCATTTCATTGTTTAAAGAACACAGTTAAGTCATCCAGATAAACCACAATGACCTTCCCCATCATACCTTTGAATGCAAGGTCCATGGCCCACTGAAAAGTGGCACTAGCATTGGTCAGGCCAAAAGGCATCATGATGTAGGAAAACGTACCCCAGGGGGTAGTGAATGCTGTTTTAAATTGGTCTTCAGGTGAGACTTCAATCTGATTGTAGCCTGAAAAACCATCAAGCATGGACAACATTTCTGATCCAGTTACCGCTTGTAGAACTTGATCCATTATAGGAAGTGGGTAGTTGTCCTTTAAGGAAGCATGTTTCAGATTTTGAAAATCTACGCATATGCATATTTCACCGTTCTTCTTGCGCACTGGCACAATGTTTGCCACCAAAGTACTGTGATGGATAGGAAAAATGATTCTCGCATCTAGCATTTTCTGAATTTCAGCCTGGATAGTACCTGAGATCTTAGGGTTATAATGCCTCTGCTTCTGGCGAAAGGCTTTGACACCTTCTTTCAACGGGATGTCATGTTGGATGTCCTTTGGCTTAAAAGTCTTTAGATCAGCGTAGGACCATGCCAATACATCCATGTATTTCTTTAGCAGTTTGACAAACTTCTGCTTCTCTTCAGGTGTGCAACATTTTCCGATGTTCACAAACTGCGGATGTTCTATCGATCATAAATTAACCGGTTCGGTTTCTAGGGATGAGCTAGCATCATCTCGCCTTTTCTTTTTTACAAAACGATCATGCCTGTCGAACAACAACTCTAAAGAAACCAGGCCCTTCAGAATTTTATTTCCTTTGAGCTGACATATGCCGTCATTCCCTTCGGATTCATCCTTTTGACCGGTAACTGATTCACGGCACGTAGAGGTGGATCCTTTAAAGTGAAGTTCCTTAAAATTTTCTGCCTTTTCTAGAAAGGCAATGAGTTGATTGTCATCGTTGAATACTTGCCAATGCTGAGAATTATCCGACACACTTGGGCGGAAAACCACCTCAATGGTGTATTTTTCTATTTTCAAACCTGGGTGAGGGAGCATGAGGGATGCTGAAACAGCCAATGAATCGGCCATGTCATTCTGATCTCTTGGAATGGATTCTATTGAAAAAGTGTCAAATTCTTTGATTTTATCCCACACCGCGTTGCGGTAATGCCTGAGCCTCTCATTCTTTACTTGATATATCCTCTTAACTTGATTCACGACTAGCTCTGCATCACCTTGTACTTTTAGATTTTTGATCCCTCTTTCCTTTGCGGCTTGCATGCCAAGTAGTAGAGATTCATACTCAGCAGTATTATTTGTATTGAAAAACTGCAACTTGAAAGAGAGAGGAATAACGTCCCCTTTAGGAGATATTAGCATGGCTCCGGTGCCACATCCACTGGTTGCGTAGCTGCCATCAAACTGTAAAGTCTTGATCTTGTTAAGATCCTCTTCTCGGACGAGAACAACCATTTTGTCAAACTCGGTAGAGAAGAAATAGTTCCCCATTCCTGATGATTCGAAAAGAATTTGAGCTTTGGGGTCCTCAGAGTTAGTAACCATGTACTTCTTTTGTGATTCTGGCTCCAATGTCTACATTACACCTTTGACGGGGATTCTAGCCTTAGACCAGTCCATATGAATCTCCCCACCAACTTCACTGCAAAAACTTCTTCCCAGCAAAATTCCGTAGGATGCTGGAATGTCGGCAACAAGGACATTCATCTTTACTCTTTTCTTTGGGAATGCCGCAAATGTGAACTGTACGTCTTTGATTTGACCAAACAACAGAACCTGCTTGGTTTCCAAGGAATAACATCTACCAAAAGGCTTGGTAAGGGTGATGCCCAAAGAATGGCCGACTTTTGCCGGCATGACGTTATCAGAAGCTCCAGAATCAATTATGCAGTTACTTAACTTGTGGCCATTGATTAGGAGGGAGAGATAGAAAGGTTTTATCTTGGCTGATGCAGATGTTGAGGCAACGTTTATGCGGGATGCAGGAGGAGTGGAAAGGATTCCTTTTAGGAGAATCCGGGGAGATATGATAGCTTGACTTTGAATATACTTGGTCAATCTTACAAGATGTTCGGGATTTGATTGAAGATATTCGGCTTCATGCATTTGGATCCTAGTCTTTTTAGCATGATTTATGATGTCAAACGTGGCTAAGGGTTGCGCTGCTGAAGGAATGAGTCCCTCACTTCGTGATGGTAGGGTAGGATTACTGGTCTTCATGGAAATAGAAGAAGGCTGATTTGGAGGAGAGATGGGGGAAAATATTTCGTTGTAAAAGACTTAACAGGGGGTTGAGTAGGAAGAGGATTACCTCTTTTAGCAATGGTTGGAGGTGCGTTTGACATGGCCTTCTCTTTCTGCACATGGGCAGTGACCTCTGCTTCTTTTCCTTGCGAGCGGGTAAAAACAACATATCATTGTATACTTGCATATCCCTGTGTACCCTCCTCTTCATCAGATTCTTCCTCATCAAATTCCATATACCCGATAGTAGAGTCGCCAGTCGGTTCACCGACGTCTTGCTCATCTTCACCTTGAGACGAAGGTTCTTTGTAATTTTTTTCCTCTTCTTCAATTTCGAATAAAGCGTTGACCGGAGGAGCCTCAAGCGCCAGCCGCGGAGCAATTGTAGGCAAGCGCGACCTTTGTGGGACATTGTTGGAAATGAAATTCCTCCGTGGGATATCCAAGTATTAGGAACTGGGGAAAGCTTGGGCTAACTGCTTCTTTAATGCGAGTAAGTCATTCGCCATCTTTTGAAATGCGTGATCAGACGAAGTAGCGGGAGGAGGGCCCAAAGATTTAGCCTTGGATGATTCCCTTTTTAATTCACCAGATATTAGCAAATTATCTTCAATTCGGATGGCAGCGGCCTGGGTGAGAATCAAGGTAGCTACTTGTTCTTGCAGGAGTAAGAAATGTACTTTTGAACTCATAGCGTTCATGAAGAAACACTTCTAATTTTCTGGTGTTGGAAGCATGGCAACAGGTACACGGTTGATTAATGCATTGAATCTAGCGATAAAATCATGCATGGTCTCATTGGCCTCCTTATTTAGGTGAGTGATCTGTGATAACAATGCAAATGCATCTTCTGAAGGCTTGTACCTATCTTCAAAAGCATCCTGCAGGTGGCCCAATTAGTAATAGATCCAGCCGGCAAATGCTGAAACCATTATGCTGCGGGCCCTTGTAAAGTTTCCAGAAAAAGGTGAAATGACACATCTTCGTGGGTTACATCTAGGATACTGCATGACATGATAAATGTAGATATGTGTGAATCCGTGCTTTGGTTCCCGCTCCCGTCAAATTTGGGAAAATTCTTTCAGTTTCCATGTGGGAGCGCATGAACAGGATGTGGTAAAGCCAAGGGACCCATAGCATTTCCCCATGGTACCGCCATCTGGACGGGTGGAAAAACAACACGGGATGGAAGTACAGTTCCATTGAGTAGTAAGGCACTACAAAGGGATGTGGAGGCTCTTTGTGAAAACCGGTTCTTTCGTGGAGGTGAGGCGCTTTTGGCTGACTGATTAGCTAAACTAAGTGATGAAAAGCGTGCCGGTGTTATACTGAAGTTGTGCCTTTGAAGCAGATAAAAAGTAGGATTGACTTCTCCACAGGCTCTCCTGCTACGAGTAAATGGTTCAGCTGCTAGTGTACCTTCCTGATTTGTAATATTGTGAAGTAGATTAAAAACTCTTTATGGTTTTACTAGCTGATTTTCTGTTTTTTATGACAAAAATCAGCAGCATGTACTTTTCTGAATATTTAATTTTATCCTTTTCTGAAAACTGATTGTGGTTTAATGACAAAGAACAACGGGGATAAAATGATAGTGAAGCTTAGTAAGTTGATTTTTAGATCTAAAGTTGACTTTTTCAAAGAGTTTGAAAATTTTGGTAAATAGTTAAAAACTCAGATCTACGGAAAAATACATATTTTTATAAAAACTCAGCGAACTAAAGGCCTCCAACTAGGCCAGATCTATGGATCTCAGAAGAAAATTTTCAATTTGGGTACTTTTTGCAAAAAATTTAGATTTTGAACGGAAGTTAAAATTTGCAAACAGATAGTGATTTTTTTGGTTTTTACTAATTTTTTTTATCATACCAACATCATAGATCGCTAGATTTGTTCGATCCCCAGCGGAGTCGCCAAAAACTGTTGGTTTGAAAATCTGTCACCTGGACAGATTTATGGATAGATGAGCCAACAGTGTGCAGGGCATAGCCCCTCTTTGAGTCAGCAAAGCGAAACTAGTTTATTGCTATTCTACTAGCAAGAATCTGTGTAAGTCTCACAATATTCTTCCTTCAGGGGTTTGTGATCTCATCCCAGTAGGGGTGTTTCCGACTGCGGAAAGAAAGGAATGAAAGAGAGGATGAAGAAAGATCAGGTCTAAAGGGAGAAAAGAAATGAATTCCAAAGCAGAAAGGTCAGAGGGTTTATGTTTTGGGATTGGTAGTAAATAGAGCCAAACCTACTTGCATAAATGAATAAAGCAATACCGATGAATAAATGACAAAAAAGTAGAGATAGATCCAACAGAATAAATGCATAGATTTGACATAAGAAAGATCAGATGCCCATAACACACATATTCAGCACAAAGTCTTAATATTTGCATTAATATCTTCTTATGTTACAAAAAGTACAAAGCCTTTTCTTCTCACTTCTATTTTTCATCTAAAAGATATCCACCCCTTGAATACAACAAGTATTCAAGTATATATAGAAGAAGAGAAGAAAGGAAGGCAAAAACAAACCAACCACCTAATTACAAAATATCTACAAAATATCCCAAAGTCATGTTGACTTTTGACAACTTGATGGATGACATCATCCCATGGTGCAACATGGATAATGCCATCATTTGTGTCAACATACTTTAGATATTTACAAAAAGAAAGTTGGGAAGAAAGACACTATTCGTCGTCATCCCATGGCTAGAAGGGGTATCCTGCTTTTGCTGCTCAGGTGACGAGATGTGAAACTGGGCACGGTACTCCATGAACTTGCTAATCATGGGTTGAAGTTGATCCTCGGAAGGATCCTTGTGTCGATCGCTGATAGCTTCGCAAGTATCCTGCTCATCTGTGAGGTTTTCTGGGAGTTTTGAATAATCATTCTCTGCCTCTATCAGGTACCAGATGAAGTCACGACATGCAAACAGGTTATTGATGGATTCGGAGTCGAACGTGACCTCTGGCCCCAGTCCTTGTGAAATGATCTCCTTGAAGATCTGAATAGTTTCCTCCACCTTCCTTAAGGTGAAAGAAGAAGTGAGCAACCCTGGAGACATTCTGAGAACAATCTTTTCCATTTGCAGCATTACATCTAGGGCTACCTCCTTTACTTTGTCGATCTTCTCCAGGACGAACTGCAACTGATCCACCCGATAATCCAGAGTAGAAAGGATTTTGTTGAGGGCTCTGGGGTGTCCAAAGATGCCAAACTTGACCAAATCATGGACTGAACAGTCGAGCATTTTCTGAAAGGCCTCGTGTTGCATTCTGGCATGATCAAGCTCTTCGAAGATGGGTCCTGCTATTGCCTGAGTTCTCTGTTCATTTGATTGATATTCTGGTATAAACCAGTGAACTTTGCGATCACTCCCTCACTTTCTTTGAGGATTTGGATCCTCCAGGTGGAAACTACCATGCCCTGCTTGCCAATTTTAGCATATTCATTGATCTTATCCTGGCTCAGAGGCTCAAGAGTTTCGGCGGTAGTTTTAGGAGGGGCAATGCCCATTTTCTGTAAGGCACGGAGAAGATGTTTATTTTGCTCCTTTAGCAGCCTTTTCTCTTCCTTTGCTTCTTGGAGTTTCCTGTAAAGGGCGTCCACTGCAGATAGGGCCTCTCCTTGTAGGCTTTCTGAAGATGTCCCCTTTGTGACTTGAGTCACTGTGTAATCTATCGGAGATAGATCCTTCTTATTCTTCAAAGGATTGGGGTATGCAATCTCCATCACTCTCTCCCCTAATGCACTCTGCGAGAAGCGGGTTATTAGTTTTTGCTTCTTGATCCCTTTTGATGGGATGACGGAGAAGTCCATTAGGGTGATGGGAAATTTCCTCTTCTGTTGGTTCAGGTGTTGAGAGATCCAGGATGGACTTGTGGGAGGACCAGAAATAGAGAAGGGGGCAGCTACAGTAGGGAAAAACATGGAGACAATTGGAGGCGGAATGAAGAGGGAAGCTGAGGAAGTGCTCACAGGAGGAAGAGATACTGTAGGGGAGGAAGACATAGGAATGGAAGGGAACTCAGAGATGAGGGAAGAAATGGAGGGAGAAATCTCCGTGAGAGAAGAGAAGATGGATGAGGAAGAAGGGGGAATAGTGGAAGACGGGGGAGAGGACACGACCAAAGGAATGGTCTCTTGGGTCACTCGAGGAGGGGAAGGAAGAGAAGGAGAAGGGACAAAAGGTACCTCAATTGTTACAGTCGTGGCCACATCCTGAGTGGATGTGCCTGTTGGAACATCTTCCATTGCTTCTTCTTCTAAGATTTCTGGGGTTACAACCCATTCTTCTGAAGTGGAAGAAGGACTTTCAGGAGCTTCCTCTTGGGTGGAGCTGTATTCACCCTCTTTACCTTTCCCTTTCCCCTTTGGCTGCTATTTTACCCAAGGAGGTGCGTTGCCTAACGGAGATGTGGTGAAATCAACTCTGAGGTAGATGAGACCGTTCATTCTGCACCAATGCTCTGTTCTTCATAGAGTTTCTTTAACCCTTTCCTCAATTGTCTGAGGTGCTTTGGTCCTATCAATCACCGCGAAAGGCCAATCGTCCCCAATCGGATCGAGCATGGCCCTGGGCAGACAATTTCTTGGGTCGAAGGTGGGCCTTGCTGGGAAGTTATGCTTTAGACTCAATAGCTTCAGTTCTGTAAACATATCCTTCGCCTTGTGGTGAGAGAGAAACATATACCTGCCCACTGTGAGGGGGAAAGGAGTTCCACCCTTCTTTCTCTTGAGATACTTCTCATGGTTGGTGATAAGCTGTCTCGACAGCTCCAACAGGATCAACTTTGGACCGACATATCTTGGCAGTTTAGTTGGTTCCCCCTAGAAGTTATCCACCCTTAGATAAGTAAAGGTGGGGAATTGAGTGAACAGGGCCCCCCATTTCTCTGTAGCAGCCACGATGCTCTTGGTCGTACGACCGTGAGTCATATTTGGCCTCAAAATGTAGATGATGCCACAGAAGAAGGCATCGTTGATCTTTGTGAGCTAGCGGATACTATTTTCCAGCTTCAGTTCTGGATAGTATTCATATATCTTAACCTGGGGCCAAACCCTGCACTGCATTAGAGCTGGATAGTCTCTTTCTGAAGCTGCAACATAGACTATGTAGGAGTTCATATAGAACCTCCCCATTGTGGTAAGTTGTTGGATCTGCTTAGATATTGTGCTGCTTATGATCTCCGCCCACTCAAAGCGTTGATCTGGAACAGTTTTATTCATCGTTTCTAGGTACCTGAACATCCACTTGTGAAAGTAATGGTCATCAGGAAGCCCAAACACTCTGCTCAGGAACGTGATTGTATCACTGAGTTCCTCTGAAAAGTGACTGTGATGAATGACTTAGGGCCACCTGGTCACCACCTTTTTGTTCTTAAGGTATAATTCATTCATCATCTAAATACACTGATCCTCATTGTCATTCCAAGCCTTGATACAATCTTCCTGGCTTACGGCCACAAAGTGCCGGTGATGAGGAATGCCGAGCATTATTTCAAAGTGGCAGGTAGTGATGTTGATTATGACCTCTCCCTTCTCATTATGGACACATCTTGTGTCTTTTTTGTAGCATCGGGCTACAACCATCATAAACTCATTGTTCATGGCACTTACAGGGATCCCGCCAACAAAATGTAGTGCACTGCCCATCAGTTTGTCCATCCATGGACTTCTTGTGACCCTCTGGGTTCTGGCCTAGAAATCCTCCATGTCAATTTGTCCGAGCTTAGAATCCCTTATATCTAGGTCGCATTCTGCTTGGGACTCGGGCATCCTAACCCTCTGATATTTTTACTTCATCTCTTCTTCCGTGAGTCTGAATTTGCCCTTAGACTTGGTCGGTTTCTTGCTTGATGTTGACATATGTAACTCTGAACTCAGTTGCTGATCTGCAAGAAGAAGAAGTGAAACCCAACGCAAGAAAGTCATATTAGATGTTTGATCTTCCATTAAAGCGTCAACAGAAGAAAGAGTTAGTGATTTTAAGGCCTCAGGGTGTAGGGCGCATGAATACGGTAGGTTACAGGGCTAAATAATAAGGCGCACAGGAAAGGGCTGCTGCAAGGGATAAATCACCACCAAAGGGCGCATGGCGCATGGACACTACAGATTGCACTTTTTGTTGTTGTAGGCATAAGTGCGCCTGTGCCATATGTATACATTTTATAAAGGGCGCGGATATTTTTCATGTTACACGGGTGCAGGATGTGCTAATGGGCACGGGCTTAATGCGTGTAACATCATTTTTTCATGTGCCATAGGGGAACTTGGCACGACGCATGAAAGGTCTACACAACATGATGTTGTTGTAACAATGGATGCACCTGCGCCGATTTAACAGTTGCACTTGGTGCATATAAATTTAATGTTGCATACATGCAGGGTGCACCAAAGGGCGCATGGTTTTTTAATGTTACACGCATGTTTGGTGCACCAAGAGGGCGCAGGGAAAGCAGTTGTAACAAGCGAAGGAAGTGCGCCTTGAGGGTGCAACTGTTCTTTATGTAACAGGCATAGTAAATGCGCCATTGGCGTGACTGTATATTATGTTGCAGGGGTGACAGATGCGCCAAAAGAGGAAAAATTACAGTCCTTCTTTGAAGCTTTGATTCTTTCTCTAAGGTGTTCACATGTTGATAAGCTTCCTTTTAAGGGTACCTTGGGTGATGAAGAGGCTTAAACAAAGAGTTTTTAAGCAATCATTTCAGGACAAAGTTTCCCCTACCAGCAGATCTGGAAAGAGGGGGAAATGCATGGGGAAGAATAGAGAAAAAAAGAAAGGAAGGGGGGGAGTTCATGATTTCACAGCCAGGTAGTTGAGTTCATGCTTTGACAGATCTTTCTAATCACACAAACAAGCAGCCAAAACACAAAACACCAAAACACACAAAATCACAGAGGACCTCTTACTAGGATAATATAATAGAGAAATATGAAACTGGGTCCACGACGTGATTCAAAAATGATAGGGCAAGTGCGCTGACAGGTACAGAGGGAAGATAAAATCACGTGATTGTGTCAGATGAAAATGACAGTGCAGATGCGCCTATATATAGGCGAGGTGGTAATAAATGCGCCACCAATTTTTTAAAATGGCGCATGAAAAACACTGTCGACAACGGAAAGCATGCGCCCTTTGGTGCATCAAAACGCTGGCCGATGCAAAGTTATGTGCACCTTTGGTGCATTGAAAGTGATGTCGACATAAGAATATGTGCGCCCTTGATGCACCAAAAAGTGGCGCAACAAAAGTTTTGTTGACATGAAGGCGCATGTGCCTTGGCGCATGCAAGAAAGGTACAACATAGTGAGGCGCACCAAAACACCTGTTGACACCTCAAACCGTGCACCAAAGGATTTAAAGGGGGCGCATGAATACTTGATGTTGCATAGACATTATGTGCGCCCGACCAAAAAAGACCAAAAATGGCTAAGTTTGAAAAACTAGATTTCCCTGGAAGGGATTTTGCAACGTTCCGAATGCAAGGAGTCCCTGACGAGGGACCGAAACAAAATTTCGGTAGGGTTATCTATAAAATTGCCCTTGCCAATTTTAAGGGATAACAACTGGCTCATTCTGGGGACTATCCATGAGCAAACCTCAGGGGTAAAGAATCCTAGATCTCACATGCCTATCCATTGGGTAACAGAGTCAAAAACAAGGGAGACCGGAAACGGAAACACACAACCAACAAAAGCAAACACATGACAAAAACAAACACACAACTGAAGCAAACTGTACAAAGAAGAGAGAAAGCTCTACAACCTGAAGATTTTCAGATGTTTCCCGCTATAGGGAAGCTGGAGTTCAGTTCCATCTAGATATGAGAGATAGAAACTATTCTCTCCGTTGAGCTGCTTGATCTTGAAAGGTCCTCTCCACATGGAATCAAATTTTCCGTGCATGCCTTTTGGCTCTTTTCGTTTGTCCCACAAAAGGACGAGGTCTCCCACCTAGAAATTTCTTTGCTTAGCTTTTTTATCGAACAATCTTTTGACCTGATTCTGATGTTCGGTGATCTTGTCGACCACCTTTACTCTCTTTTCTTCGAGCTCTGCTAGGTACATGATCCTCTTTTCAAGGAAATTTTGAAAAGTCTCATCTTCGATTTCCCGTGCCAAGCGGAGAGCAGGGATTTCAACGGAAACGGGAAGCTCGGCATCGGTGCCATATAACACTTGAAAATGTGACATACCGAGAGATCTCTTGGGGGTAATGCGGTCTACCCACAAAGCGTCATATAAGGACTTGTGCCACATTCGTTGATTCTCATCCACTAGCTTTCGTATGATGGTCACCAAGTTTTTGTTACTGGATTCTGCCTGACCATTTCCCTGAGGGTAATAATCCGAGGCGTGAGCTAAGGTTATTCCGTATTCATAGCAAAAACTAATAACTTCCCGTGAAGAAAAGTTAGAAGCATTATCAACAACGATCTTGTTTGGAATGCCAAACCTGACAATGATATTTTCTTTGATAAAACTACAAACAACCTCAGAAGTGGCATGTTTGACAGGTATGGCTTCCACCCACTTGGTGAAGTAATCTATTACTGTCAGGACATAACTATGTCTGACACTCGATTGGGGATTGAGTGTACCGATAAAATCAATTCCCCACTGCCTGAATGGTTCGTTGACAATGACTGGCCTGAGGGAAAAAGTAGCCAAGTTGGGCTTGCCGACGAACTGCTGACAAGGCTCAAACTTTGCTACCCAGGTAGCTGTATCTTTGGAAAAGCATCGGCCAATATTACCTGGCCCGGATGATCTTGTGTGCTGTCACGGAGGAGGAGAAATGGCCCCCAGAGGCTGAATTATGAAAACTTTCAAGTAACTTCACCTGCTGTGGCTTGTCGACACATCGCAAGAAGACACCATCTATCCTGCGTTTGTATAAACCGTCATCCCAGATGACATATTTGGATGCACTAAGCTTTATAGTGTGTTTCTCCTTTGCAGTTAAGTGAACTAGGCATTCTCTGTAGGTGAGGAAGAAAGAAATATCGGAATACCACTCATCGCTGGTTGTGACGAATAGGACCATAGGCAGTGAATTGGGTTTCTCCAACCGGCTTTGTGCTTCATTAGTACAATCATCCTTTTCTCTGGAAATTTCTGACCCTTGGTTTTTAGCCATAAGTTGACATAGGCCTTTGCCTCTTACCAACTTAGTTGGTTTTATATCCAGATCATACTCTTGGACCTTTGCAATCCAATTTCCTTGCAAACTTCCTACCCACGAACTGCTGACAAGGCTCACACTTTGCTACCCAGGTAGCTGTATCTTGGAAAAGCATCGGCCAATAGTACCTAGCCTGGATGATCTTGTGTGCTGTCATGGAGGAGGAGAAATGGCCCCCACAGGCTGAATTATGAAAACTTTCAAGTAACTTCACCTGCTGTGGCTTGTCGACACATAGCAAGAAGATGCCATCTATCCCGCATTTGTATAAACCGTCATCCCAGATGACATATTTGGCTGCTCTGAGATTTATAGCGCGTTTCTCCTTTGTAGTTATGTCAACTGGGAATTCACCGTAGGTGAGGAAGAAAGAAATATCGGAATACCACTCATCATTGGTTGTGATGAATAGGACCATAGGCAGTGAATCGAGTTTCTCCAACCGGATTTGTGCTTCATTGGTACAATCATCCTTTTCTCTGGAAATTTCTGACCCTTGGTTTTCGGCCATAAGTTGACATAGGCCTTTGCCTCTTACCAACTTAGTTGGTTTTATATCCAGATCATACTCCTGGACCTTTGCAATCTAATTTCCTCTCAAACTTCCTAATTCCTATTGAGTTAAAATTGATTTGACTACCGTGTCAGGGACCAGTACTACTGTATGAGAATTTAAAATGTAAAACCTGAATTTTTTGACTGCTTTGACAATGGCGAAGGCATGCTTTTCCAATTGAGACATTTTTAATTCGTGAGGCTTGAGGGGAGAGCTCATGAATGCAATCAGAGATTCAACATCCTCAGAATTATTTTTCATCAAGATGGCAGACACAGTATGCACAGATGCATAGCTATACATGATAAAATATTTGAAGAAATTGGGACATACCAGGACTGGTGCGTGAGTGACAGAAGCTTTTATTTCTTCGAATGACCTTTTCCCTTCCTCACTCCATTAGAAAGTTGGTGACCCTTTCATCATGTCTAATATATGACGAGTCTTTTCATGAAATTTAGGAACAAAGCGCTTGAGAAACTTCACCTTTCCGAAGAAAGAATGAACGCCGGTCTTGCTTGTACGAAAAGTGAGGCTCTGAATAGCCTTAACTCTTTCGATATCTATCTTCGTTCCTTCTTTGCTAACAACATGTCCTAGCAACTTTCCTTCTGTGACTCCAAAAACAGATTTTTTTGGGTTCAGGGAAATCCCATGCTCTCGGCATCTGGCCAATACTTGCTCCAAATGGTCATATTGATCATTTCATTGTTTAGAGAACACAGTTAAGTCATCCAGATAAACCACAATGACCTTCCCCATCATACCTTTGAATGCAAGGTCCATGGCCGACTAAAAAATGGCACCATTATTGGTCAGGCCAAAAGGCATCCTGGTGTAGGCAAACGTACCCCAGGGGGTAGTGAATGCTATTTTAAATTGGTCTTCAGGTGAGACTTCAATTTGATTGTAGCCTAAAAAACCATCAAGCATGGACAACATTTCTGATCTAGTTACCACTTGTAGAACTTGATCCATTATAGGAAGTGGGTAGTTGTCCTTTAAGGAAGCCTGATCCAGGTTTCAAAAATCTACGCATATGCGTATTTCACCATTCTTCTTGCGCACGGGCATAATGTTCACCACCCAAGTACTATGATGGATAGGAAAAATGATTCTCACATCCATCATTTTCTAAATTTTAGCCTGGATAGTACCTGAGATCTTAGGGTTATAATGCCTCTACTTCTGGTGAAAGGCTTTGATGCCTTCTTTCAACGGGATGTCATGCTAGACGTCCTTTGGCTTAAAATTCTTTAGATCGGCGTAGGACCATGCCAATACATCCATGTATTTGCAGTTTGACAAACTTCCACTTTCTCTTCAGGTGTGCAACATTAACTGATGTTCACAAACTGCGGATGTTCTATTGATCCTAAATTAACCGGTTCGGTTTCTGGGGATGAGCTAGCATCATCTCACCTTTTCTTTTTTACAAAACGATCATGCCTGTTGAACAACCACTCTAAAGAAACCAGGCCCTTCGAAATTTTATTTCCTTTGAGCTGACATATGCCGTCGTTCCCTTCAGATTCATCCTTTTGACCGGTAACTGATTCACGGCACGTAGAGGTGGATCCTTCAAAGTGAAGTTCCTTAAATTTTTTTGCCTTTTCTAAAAAGGCAATGAGTTGATTGTCATCGTTGAATACTTGCCAATGCTTAGAATTATCCAGCACACTTGGGTGGAAAACCACCTCAATGGTGTATTTGTCTCTTTTCAAACCTGGGTGAGGGAGCATGAGGGATGCTGAAACGGCCAATGAATCGGCCATGTCATTCTGAGCTCTTGGAATGGATTCTATTGAAAAAGCATCAAATTCTTTGATGCTGTCCAACACCGCGTTGCGGTAATGCTTGAGCCTCTCATTCTTTACTTGATATATCCTCTTAACTCGATTCACGACTAACTCTGCATCACCTTGTACTTTCAGATTTTTGATCCCTCTTTCCTTTGCAGCTTGCTTGCCAAGTAGCAGAGATTCATACTCAGTAGTATTATTTGTATTGAAAAACTGCAACTTAAAAGAGAGAGGAATAACCTCCCCTTCGGGAGATATTAGCACGGCTCCGGTGCCACATCCACTGGTTACGAAGCTGCCATGAAACTGTAAAGTCCAGATCTTGTTAAGATTTTTTCAAACTCGGTAGATAAGAAATAGTTCCCCATTCCTGATGATTCGAAAAGAATTTGAGCTTTGGGGTCCTCAGAGTTAGTAACCAAGTACTTCTTTTGTGATTCTGGCTCCAATGTCTGCATTACACCTTTGACGGGGATTCTAGCCTTAGACCAGTCCATATGAATCTCCCCACCAACTTCACTGCAAAAACTTCTTCCCAGCAAAATTCCGTAGGCTGCTGGAATGTCGGAAACAAGGACGGTCATCTTTACTATTTTCTCTGGGAATGCCACAGACATGAACTGTGCGTCTTTGATTTGACCAATCAACGGAACCTACTTGGTTTCCAAGGAATAACATCTGCCAAAAGGCTTGGTAAGGGTGAGGCCCAAAGCATGGGCGACTTTTTCCGGCATGACGTTATCAGAAGCTCCAGAATCAATTATGCAGTTACTTAACTTGTGGCCATTGATTAGGAGGGAGAGATAGAAAGGTTCTATCTTAGCTGATGCAGATGTTGAGGCAACGTTTATGCGGGATGCAAGAGGAGTGGAAAGGATTCCTTTTAGGGGAATCTGGGGAGATATGATAGCTTGACTTTGAATATACTTGGTCAATCTTAAAAGCTGTTCGGGATTTGACTGAAGATATTTAGCTTCAGACATTTGGATCCTAGTCTTTTTAGCATGATCTATGATGTCAAACGTGGTTAAGGGTTGCGCTAGTGAAGGAATGAGTCCCTCACTTCGTGATGGTAGGGTAGGATTACTGGTCTTCATGGAAATAGAAGAAGGCTGATTTGGAGGAGAGATGGGGGAAAGGATTTCTTTGTGAAAGAATTAACAGGGGGTTGAGTAGGAAGAGGATTACCTCTTTTAGCAATGGTTGGAGGTGTGTTTGACACGGCCTTCTCTTTCTACACATGGGCAGCGACCTCTGCTTCTTTTCCTTGCGAGCGGGTAAAAACAACATATGGTTGTCCACTTGCATAGCCCTGTGTACCCTCCTCTTCATCAGATTCTTCCCCATCAAATTCTATATACCCGATAGTGGAGTCGCCAGTCGGTTCACCAACATCTTGATCATCTTCTCCTTGAGATGAAGGTTCTTCGTAATTTTGTTCCTCTTCTTCGATTTCGACTAAAGCGTTGACCGGAGGAGCCTCAAGCACTAACCGCAGAGAAATTGCAGGCAAGCGCGACTTTTGTGGGACATTGTTGGAAATGAAATTCCTCTGTGGGATATCCAGGTATGAGGAACTAGGGGAAGCTTGGGCTAACTGCTTCTTTAATTCCAGTAAGTCATTCACCATCTTTTGAAATGCCGGATCAGACGAAGTAGCGGGAGGAGGACCCAAAGATTTAGCCTTAGATGATTCCCTTTTTAATTCGCCAGATATTAGAAAATTATCTTCAATTCGGATGGCATCGGCCTGGGCGAGAATCAAGGTAGCTACTTGTTCTTTTAGGAGTAAGAAACTTACTTTCAAACTCATAGCGTTCACGAAGAAACACTTCTGATTTTCTAGTGTTGGAAGCATGGCAACAGGTACATGGTTGATTAATGAATTGAACCTGGCGATAAAATCGTGCATGGTGTCATTGGCCTCCTTCTTTAGGTAAGTGATCTGTGATAACAATGCAAATGCATCTTCTGAAGGCTTGTACCTATCTTCAAAAGCATCCCACAAGGTGGCCCAACTGGTAATAGATCCGGCCGGTAAATGCTGAAACCATTCTGCTGCGGGCCCTTGTAAAGTTTCCAGAAAAAGGTAAACCAACACATCTTCGTGGGTTACATCTAGGATACTGCATGACATGATGAATGTAGATATGTGTGAATTCGTGCTTTGGTTCCCGCTCCCGTCAAATTTGGGAAAATTCTTTCGGTTTCCATGTGGGAGCACATGAACAGGATGCGGCAAAGCCAGGGGACCCATAGCATTTCCCCATGGTACCGCCATCTGGATGGGTGGAAAAAGAACACAGGTTGGAAGTACAGTTCCACTGAGCAGCAAGGCACTACAAAGGGATTTGGAGGCTCTTTGTGAAAACCGGTTCTTTCGTGGAGGTGAGGCACTTCTGGCTGACCGATCAGCTGAACTTAGTGATGAAAAGCGCGCCGGGGTTATAATGAAGTTGTTCCTTTGAAGTAGATCAAAAGTAGGATCGACTTCTCCACAGGCTCTGCTACTACGAGTAAATGGTTCACCTACCAGCATACCTTCTTGATCTTCAATATTGTGAAGCAGATTAAAAACTCTTTTTGGTTGTACTTGCTGATTTTCTGATTTTTCTGACAAAAATCAACAACATGTACTTTTCTGAATATTTAATTTTATCCTTTTTTGAAAACTTATTGCTGTTTAATGACAAAGAACAATGAGGATAAAACGACAATGAAGCTTAGTAAGTTAATTTTCAGATCTAAAGTTGACTTTTTCAAAGAGTTTGAAAATTTTCGTAAAAAGTCAAAAACTCAGATCTACGGAAAAATACATATTTTTATAAAAACTCAGCGAGCTAAAGGTCTCCAACTAGGCCAGATCTATGGATCTCAGAAGAAAATTTTCAATTTGGGTAATTTTTGCATAATTTTTAGATTTTGAATGGAAGTTAAAATTTGCAAACAGATAGTGATTTTTCTGGTTTTTACCGATTTTTTATCATACCACCATCATAGATCCCTAGATCTATTCGATCCCCAGCGGAGTTGCCAAAAACTGTTGGTTTGAAAATATGTCACCTGGGTAGATTTATGGATAGATGAGCCAACAGTGTGCAGGGCATAGCCCCTCTTTGAGTCAGTAAAGTGAAACTGGTTTATTGCTATTCTACCAGTAGGAATCTGTGCAAGTCTCACAATATTCTACCTTCAGGGGTTTTGGATCTCATCCTGATAGGGGTGTTTCTAACTGTGAAAAGAAAGGAATGAAAGATAGGATGAAGAAAGATCAGGTCCAAAGGGAGAAAAGAATTGAATTTCCAAAGCAGAAAGGTCGGAGGGTTTATGTTTTGGGATTGGTAGTAAACAAAGCCAAACCTACTTGCATAAACGAATAAAGCAATACTGATGAATAAATGAAAAAAAAGTAGAGATAGATTCAACAGAATAAACGCATAGATCTGACATAAGAAAGATCAGATGCCCATAACACACATATTCAGCACAAAGTCTTAATATTTGCATTAATATCTTCTTCTGTTACAAAAAGTACAAAACCTTTTCTTCTCACCTTCTATTTTTCATCTAAAAGATATCCACTCTCTGAATACAACAAGTATTCAAGGTATATATAGAAGGAGAGAAGAAAAGAAGACAAAAGCAAACCAACCACTTAATTACAAAAATATCTTACAATAGATTACAAAGTCATTTGTTGACTTTTGACAACTTTAGTGGATGACATCATCCCATGTTTGCAACATGGATGATGTCATTGTTTGTGTCAACACACTTTGAATATTTACAACGAGAAAGATGGGAAGAAGGAAACTATTCGTCATCATCCCACAGCTGAAAGGGGGTATCTTGCTTTTGCTGCTCGGGTGACGAGATGTGGAACTGGGCATGGTACTCATGAACTTGCTAATCATGGGTTTGAAGTTGATCCTGGGAAGGATCCTTGTGTCGATTGCTAATAGCTTCGTACGTCTCCCGCTTGTCTGTGAGCTTTTCTGGGAGTTTTGAATAATCATTCTCTGCCTCTATCAGGTACCCAATAAAGTCGTGACAAGCCAACAAGTTATTAATGGATTCGGCATCGAACATGACCTCTAGCCCCAGCCCCTGTGAAAAGATCTCCTTGAAGATATGAATAGTTTCCTCCACCTTTCTTAAGGCAAAAGAAGAATGTGAGCAAGCCTGGAGACATTCTTAGGACAATTTTTTCCATTTGATGCATTGCATCTAGGGCTTCCTCCTTTACTTTGTCTATCTTCTCTAGGACGAACTCCAGCTGATCCACCCGATAATCTTAGAGTAGAAAGGATTTTGTTAAGGGATCTGGGGTGTCCAAAGACGCCAAACTTGACCAGATCTTCGACTGAACAGTCAAGTATTTTTTGAAAGGTCTTGTGTTGCATCCTGGTATGATCCAGCTCTTTGGAGATGGGTCTTGCTATCGCTTAGAGTTCTCTGTTCATCCAATTGATATTCTGGTACAAACCGGTGAACTTAGTGATCACTCCCTCACTTTCCTTGAGGATTTGGCTCCTCCAGGAAGAAACTGTCATACCCTGCTCACTAATTTTAGCATACTCATTAATATTATCCTGGCTCAGAGGCTCAGGAGTTTCGGCGGCAGTTGTAGGAGGTGCACTGCCCATTTTCTGCAAGGCGTGGAGAAGATATTTATTTTTCTCCTTTAGGAGCCTTTTCTCTTCCTTTGCTTCCTGGAGCTTTTTACAAAGGGGTGGTGTCAACTATAGATAGGGCCTCTCCTTGCAGGTTTTCTGAAGATGTCCCCATTGTGACTTGAGTCACTGTGTAATCTGTCAAAGAAAAATCCTTCTTATCCTTCAAAGGATTGGGGTATGTAATCTCCATCACTCTCTCCCCTAATGCACTCTGAGAGAAGTGGGTTATGGGATTTTTCTTCTTAGCCCCTTTTGATAGGATTACAGAGAAGTCCATCAGTGTGATGGGAACTTTCCTCTTCTATTGACTCAGGTGCTAGGAGGATCCAAAGCTGGACTTATGGGAGAAGGACCAGAAATAGAAAAGGGAGCAGCTAGTAGTAGAAGGGAAAAATGTGGAGACACTTGGAGGTGGCATTGAGAGGGAAGCCGAGGAAGTGCTCACGTGAGGAGAGGGATACTATAGGAGAAGAAGACATAGGAATGGAAGGGAGCTCAGAGATGAGGGAAGAAATGGTGGGGGACAGCTCTGCGAGAGAAGAGAAGATGGATGATGAAGAAGGGGGAACAATAGAAGATGGGGGAGAGGAAAAAACCAAAGGAATGGTCACTTGGGTCACTCGAGGAGGGGAAAGAGGAGAAGGAGAAGGGACAGAAGGGACCTCAATAGTTATAGTCGTGGTGACATCACTGAGTGGATATGCCTATTGGAACATCTTCCACTGCTTCTTCTTCTAAGCTTTTTGGGATTACAACCCGTTCTTGTGAAGCGGAAGGAGGAATTTCAGGAGCTTCCTCTCGGGTGAGCTGGATTCACCCTCTTTGCCTTTCCCCTTTCCCTTTGGTAGCTGTTTTTGACCGAGGAGGTGCGTTGCCCAATGGAGATGTGATGAAATCAACTCTGATGTAGATGAGACCATTAATTCAACACCAATGCTCTATTCTTTGTAGAGTTTCCTTGACCCTTTCCTCTATTGTTTGAGGAGCTTTGCTTCTGTCGATCACTGCGAAAGGCCAATCGTCCCCATTTGTGTCAAGATATACTTGATAAACTTCTTGATCATCAGTTTGATAGCCTTTTGGGATGATGGCCACACCGTACTGGATGATTTCAGCCAAGGCCAAGCGGGAATGATCCTTCCTCGTAAGCTCGACCTCATGATATAAGTCGATGTAAATATCCTCGATCTGAGGGATGTGGATCAGATCGAGTTTAGCCCTAGGGAGACAATTTCTTGGGTCGAAATTGGGCCTTGCTGGGAAGTTATGTTTTAGATTTAGCAGCTCCAGTTCTGTAAACATATCCTTCACCTTGTGGTGAGAGAGACAAGTATACCTACGCACTGTGAGAGGGAAAGGAGTTCTACCCTTCTTTCTCTTAAAACACTTTTCATGGTAGGTGATAAGCTGTCTCGACAGCTCCAACAGGATCAACTTGGGGCCGACATATCTCAGCAATTTGGTTGGTTCCCCCAAGAAGTTAGCTGCCATTAGATAAGTAAAGGTAGGGAATTGAGTGAACAAGGCCCCCCCATTTCTCTGTGGCTGCGACTATTACTCTTGGTCATACGACCGTGAGTCATATTTGGCCTCAAAAGGTAGATGATGCTGTAGAAGAAGGCATTGTTGATCTTTGTGAACTGGGGGATGCTATTTTCCAGCTTCAGTTCCGGATAGTATTCATATATTTTAACTTGGGGCCAAACCTCGCACCGCATTAAAGCTGGATAGTCTCTTTCTGAATCTGCAACATAGACTACGTAGGAGTTCATATAGAACCTCCCCATTGTGGTAATTGTTGAAGCTTCTCAGATATTGTGCTGCTTATGATCTCTACCCACTCAAAGCGTTGATCGGGCACATTTTTGTTCATCATTTATAAGTATTGCAGCATCCACTTGTGAAAGTAATGGGCATCAGGAAGCCCAAATACTCTGCTCAAGAACGTGATTATATCACTGAGTTCCTCTGAAAAGTCATTGCGATGAATGACTTGTGGCCATCGGGTCACCACCTTTTTGTTCTTCAGGTATACTTCGTTCATCAGCTGCATACACTGATCCTCATTGGCATCCTAAGCCTTGATGCAATCTTCCTAGCTTACAGCCACAAAGTGTCGGTGATGAGGAATGCCGAGCATTATTTCAAAGTTTCGGGCACTAAGGTTGATTATGACCTCGCCCTTCTCATTATGGACACATCTCGTGTCTTTGTTGTAGCAGCGGCCTACTACCATCATGAACTCATTGTTTATGGCACTAACTGGGATCCCTCCAGCGAAATGCAACCCACTACCCATTAGTTTGTCCATCCATGGACTTCTTGTGACCCTCTGGGTTCTCGCCCAGAAATCCTCCATATCAATGTGACCAAGTTCTGAGTCTCTGATGTCTAGGTCACACTCTGCTTGGGATTTAGGCATCCTAACCCTATGGTATTTGTACTTCATTTCTTCTTTTGTGAGCTTGGCCTTGCCCTTAGATTTGGTACGTCTCTTGCTTGATGTTGACATATGTAACTCTGAACTCAGTTGCTGATCTGGATTATATAATGGAGAAGTGTAAAACTGGGTCCACGAAGTGATTCAAAAATGATGAGGGCAAGTGTGTTGATAGGTACAGAGGGAAGAGAAAATCACGTGATTTTGACTGATGAAAATGACAGTGTAGATGCGCCTATATATAGGCGAGGTGGTAATAAATGCACCAACCACTTTTTCAAGTGGTGCGCTAAAAGTGATTTCGTGTAACACAATGGAAAGCATGCGCCCTTTGGCACAACCAAAACACATGCCAACACGAAGTTATGTGTGCCTTTGGCGCTCTGAAAGTGCTGTCGACACAAGAATATATGCACCCTTGGCGCACCAAAACTCGGCGCAACAAAAGTATTGCTGACATGAAGGTGCATGCACCTTGGCACATGCAAGAAAGACACAACATAGTGAGGCACACCAAAACACCTGTTTGACACTTCAAACCATGCGCCAAAGGATTTAAAGGGGGTGCACCAAAACTTGATGTTGCATAGACATTATGTGCGCCCGACCAAAAAAGACCAAAAATGGCTAAGTTCGGAAAACTAGATTTCCCGGGAAGGGATTTTGCAACGTTCCGAACGCAAGGAGTCCCTGATGAGGGACCGGAATAAAATTTTGGTAGGGTTATCTATAAGATTTCCCTTGCCAATTTTACAGGATAACAGCTGGCTCTTTCTAGGGACTATCTTTGAGCGAACCTCAGGGGTAGAGAATCCCAGATCTCACGTGCCTATCCATTGGGTAACCAGAGTCAAAAACAAGGGGGATCGGAAAGGGAAACACACAACCAACAAAAGCAAACACACAACAAAAGAAAACTGTATAAAGAAGAGAGCAAGATCTACTTCCTGAAGATTTTTAGATGCTACCCCGCTATACAGAAGCAGGAGATCAGTTCCATCCAGATACGAGAGATAAAAACTATTCTCTCTGTTGAGCTGCTTGATCTTGAAAGGTCCTCTCCATAGGGAATCAAATTTTTCGTGTATGCCCTTTGGTGGTCTTTGTTTGTCCCACAAAAGGATGAGGTCTCCCACCTGGAAATTTCTTTGCTTAGCTTTTTTATCGAACAATATTTTGAACTGATTCTGATGTTGGGTGATCTTGTCGACCACCCTTACTCTCTTTTCTTTGAGCTCTGTTAGATACATGATCCTCTTTTCAAGGGAATTTTGAAAAGTTTCATCTTCGGTTTCCCGTGCCAAGCGTTAGAGCAGGGAGTTCAATAGAAATGGGAAGCTCGGCATCGGTGCCATATAACACTTAAAAAGGTGACATACCGAGAGATCTCTTGGGGAGTAATGTGGTCTGCCCACAAAGCATCGTATAAGGACTTGTGCCACATTCGTTGGTTCTCATCCACTAGCTTTCGTATGATGGTCACCAATTTTTTGTTACTAGATTCTGCCTAACCATTTCCCTGAGGGTAATAATTCGAGGCATGAGCTAAAGTTATTCCGTATTCATAGAAAAAACTAATAAATTCCCATGAAAAAAAGTTAGAAGCATTATCAGCAACAATCTTGTTTGGAACGCCAAACCTGACAATGATATTTTCTTTGATAAAACTGTAAACAACCTTGGAAGTGGCATGTTTGACAGGTATGGCTTCCACCCATTTGGTGAAGTAATCTGTTACTGTTAGGACATAATTGTGTCTGGCACTTGATTGGGGATTGAGTGTGCCGATAAAATCAATTCCCCATTGCTTGAATGGTTCATCGATGATGACTGGTCTGAGGGGAAAAGTAGCTAACTTGGGCTTGCCGACGAACTGCTGGCAAGGCTCACACTTTGCTACCCTGATAGTTGTATCTTGGAAAAGCATCGGCCAATAGTACCTGGCCCGGATGATCTTGTGTACTATTCACAGAAGAGGAGAAATGGCCTCCACAGGCTGAATTATGAAAACTTTTAAGTAACTTCACCTGCTGTGGCTTGTCGACACATCGTAAGAAGACACCATATATCCCCACGTTTATATAAACCGTCATCCCATATGACATATTTGGCTGCTCTGAGCTTTATAGCACGCTTCTCCTTTGCAGTTAGGTGAGCTGGGTATTCACCGTTAGGTGAGGAAGAAAGCAATATCGGAATACCACTCATCTCTGGTTGCGATAAATAGGACAATATGCAGTGAATAGGGTTTTCTGTAGCTGACTTTTGTGCTTCATTGGTATAATCATATTTTTCTCCAAAAACTTCTGACCCTTGGTTTTCAGCCATAAGTTGACATAGGCCTTTGCCTCTTACCAAGTTGGTTGGTTTTATATCCAGATCATACTCCTGGACCTTTGCAATCCAATTTCCTTGCAAGCTTCCTAACTCCTGTTGAGTTAAAATTGACTTTACTACAGTGTCAGGGACCAACACCACTGTATGGAGAATTTAAAATGTAATACCTGATGTTTTTGACTGCTTTGACAATGGCGAAGGAATGCTTTTCCAACTGAGACATTTTTAATTCATGAGGCTTGAGGGGATGAGCTCATGAACGCAATTGGGGATTCAACATTCTCATAATTATTTTGCATCAAGATGGCAGATACAGTATGTTCAGATGCATAGCTATGCATGATAAAATCCTTGGAGAAATCGGTGACACACCAGGACTGGTGTGTCGTGAGCGACGGAAGCTTTTATTTCATTTAAGGATCTCTTCCTTTCTTCAATCCATCGGAACGTTGGTGAACCTTTCATCATGTCTAATATATGACGAGTCTTTTTAGAAAATTTGGAAACAAAGTGCCTGAGAAATTTCACCTTTCCGAAGAAAGAATGGATGCCTGGTCTTGCTTGTAGGCAAAGTAAGGCTCTGAATAGCCTTAACTCTTTCAGTATCTATCTTCGTTCCTTCTTTGATAACAACATGTCCTAGCAACTTCCTTCTGTGACTCCAAAAATAGACTTTTTTGGGTTCAGGGAAATCCCATGCTCTCGACATCTGGCCAACACTTTCTCCAGATGATCATAATGATCATTTCGTTGTTTAGATAACACAGTTAAGTCATCCAGATAAACCACAATGACCTTCCCCATCATACCTTTGAATGCAAGGTCCATGGCTCGCTAAAAAGTGGCGCCAACATTGGTCAGGCAAAAAGGCATCCTGCTGTAAGCAAACGAGCCCTAGGGAGTAGTGAATGCTATTTTAAATTGGTCTTCAGGGTGAAACTTCAATCTGATTATAGCCTGAAAATCCATCAAGCATGGACAACATTTCTGATCCAGTTACTGCTATGTAGAACTTGATCCATTATAGGAAGTGGGTAGTTGTCCTTTAAGGAAGCCTGATTCAGGTTTCAAAAATCTACGCATATGCATATTTCACTATTTTTCTTACACATTTGGCACAATGTTTGCCACCCAAGTACTATGATGGATAGGAAAAATGATTCTCGCATCCAACATTTTCTGAATTTCAGCCTGGATAGTACCTGAGATCTTAGGGTTATAATGCCTCTGCTTCTGGCGAAAGGTTTTGACGTCCTCTTTCAACAGAATGTCATGCTAGAAGTCCTTTGATTTAAAATACTTTAGATCAGCGTAAGACCATGCCAATACATCCATGTAGTTCTTCAGAAATTTGAAAAACTTTTGCTTCTCTTCAGGTGTGCAACATTTTCCAATGTTCACAAATTGCGGATGTTCTACCGATCCTAAATTAACCGGTTTTCAATTTCTGGGGAGGAGCCAGTATCATCTCACCTTTTCTTTTTTACAAAATAGTCATGCCTGTTGAACAACCACTCCAAAGAAACCAGGCCCTTTGGAATTTTATTTCCTTTGAGCTGACATATGCCGTCGTTCCCTTCGGATTCACCGTCTTGACCGGGTGACTGATTCATGGCACGTAGAAGTGAATCCTTCAAAGTGAAGTTCCTTAAAATTTTCCGCCTTTTCTAGAAAGGAAATGAGTTGATTGTCATCGTTGAATACTTGCCAATGCTGAGAATTGTCTGGCACGCTTGGGCGGAAAACCACCTCAATGGTGTATTTATCTATTTTCAAACCTGGGTGAGGGAGCATGAGGGATGCTGAAAACAACCAATGAATCGACCATGTCATTTTGAGCTCTTGGAATGGATTCTATTGAAAAAGCGTCAAATTCTTCGATGCCATCCCACATCACATTGCGGTAATGCCTGAGCCTCTCATTCTTTACTTGATATATCCTCTTAACTTGATTCACGAATAGCTCTACATCACCTTTTACTTTCAGATTTTTGATCCCTCTTTTCCTTTGCGGCTTGCATGCAAAGTAGAGAGAGATTCATACTCAGTAGTATTATTTGTGTTGAAAAAATGCAACTTGAAAGAGAGAGGAATAATCTCCCCCTCGGGAGATATTAGCATGGTTCCAGCGCCACATCCACTAGTCGCGTAACTGCCATCAAACTGCATAGTCCAGATCTTGTTAAGATATTCTTCTTAGACGAGAACAACCATTTTGTCAAACTCAGTAGACAAGAAATAGTTCCCCATTCCTGATGATTCGAAAAGAATTTGGGCTTTGGGGTCCTCAGAGTTAGTAACCAAGTACTTCTTTTGTGATTTTGGCTCCAATGTTTGCATTACACCTTTTGACGGGGATTCTAGCCTTAGACCAGTTCATATGAATCTCCCCACCAACTTCACTGCAAAAACTTATTCTGAGAAAAATTCCATAGGCTACTGGAATATCGGCAACAAGGACGGTCATTTTTACTCTTTTATCTGGGAAACGCCGCAAATGCAAACTGTGCGTCTTTGATTTGACCAATCAACGGAACCTACTTGGTTTCCAAGGAATAAAATCTGCCAAAAGGCTTGGTAAGGGTGAGGCCAAAAGCATGGGCAAATTTTGCTGGCATGACGTTATCAGAAGCTCCAGAATCAATTATGTAGTTACTTAACTTGTGGCCATTGATTAGGAGAGAGAGATAGAAAGGTTTCTATCTTGCCTGATGCCAGAAGTCGAAGCAACATTTACGTGGGATGCAGGAGGAGTGGAAAGGATTCCTTTTAGGGAGATCTGGGGAGATATGACAGCTTGACTTTGAATATACTTGGTCAACCTTACAAGTTGTTTGGGGTTTGACTTAAGATACTCGGCTTCCAACATTTGGATATTAGTCTTCTTAGCATGATCTATGATGTCAAACACGGTCTAAGGGTTGCACTGGTGAAGGAATGAGTCCCTCACTTACACGATGGTTAGAGTAGGAATTAACTGGTCTTTATGGAAATAGAAGAAGACTGATTTGGAGGAGAGATGGAGGGAGACAGATTTCTTTGTAAAAGACTTAACATGGGGTTGAGTAGGAAGAGGATTACCTCTTTTAGCAATGGTTAGAGGTGTGTTTGACACGGCCCTTCTCCTTTTGCACATGGGCAGTGACCCTGGCCTCTGCTTCCTTTCCTTGCAAGCAGGTAAAAACAACATATGATTGTCCACTTGCATACCCCTATGTACCCTCTTCTTTGTCAGAATCTTCCTCATTAAATTCCATATACCCCGATATTAGAGTCGCCTAGTCGGTTCACCGCCGTCTTAATCATCTTCGCCTTGAGATGAAGGTTCTTCGTAATTTTGTTCCTCTTCTTCGATTTCGACTAAAGCATTTACCAGAGGAGCCTCAAGAGCCAACCACGGAGCAGGTGTAGGTAAGCGCGGCCTTTGTGGAACATTGTTGGGAATGAAATTCCTCCATGGAATATCATGGTATGAGGAACTGGGGGAAGCTTGAGCTAACTGCTTATTTAATGTAAGTAAGTCATTCACCATCTTTTGAAATGCCGGATCAGACAAAGTAGTGGGAGAAGGGCCTGAAGATTTAGGATTGGATGATTCCTTTTTTAATTCACCAAATATTAGCAAATTATCTTCAATTTGGATGGTAGCAGCCTAGGTGAGAATCAAGGTAGCTACTTATTCTTGCAGGAGTAAGAAACTTACTTTTGAGCTCATAGCATTCACGAAGAAACACTTCTGATTTTCCGGTGTTGGAAGCATGGCAACAGGGACACGGTTGATTAATGCATTGAACCTGGCAATAAAATCACGCATGGTCTCATTGGCCTCCTTTAGGTGAGTGATGTGAGATAGCAATGCAAATGCATCTTCCGATAGGCTTGTACCTGTCTTCAAAAGCATCCCGCAAGGTGGCCCAACTGGTAATAGATCCGGCCAGTAAATGCTGAAAGCATTCTACTGCGGGCCCTTGTAGAGTTTCTAGTTAAAGGTGAACTGACACATCTTCATCGGTCACATCTAGGATATTGCATGACATGATGAATGCAGATATGTGTGAATCTATCCTTTGGTTCCCGCTCCCTGTCAAATTAGGGAAAATTCTTTCGGTTTCCACGTGGGAGCGCGTGAATGGGATGTGGCAAAGCCAGGGGACCCATAGCATTTCCCCATGGTGCCGCCATCTAGACGGGTGGAAAAATAATGCGGGCTGGAAGTATAGTTTCGCTGAGTAGCAAGGCACTACAAAGGGGATGTGGAGGCTCCTTGTGAAAAACCGGTTCTTTCGTGGAGGTGAGGCACTTCTGGCTGAGCCGATCAACTGAACTTAGTGATGAAAAGCGTGCTGGTGTTATACTAAAGTTGTGCCTTTGAAGCAGATCAAAAGTAGGATCGACTTCTCCATGAGCTCTCCTGCTTACGAGTAAATGGTTCACCTGCTAGCGTACCTTCCTGATCTGCAATATTGAGGAGCAGATTTAAAAACTTCTTTTTGGTTGTACTAGCTGATTTTCTGATTTTTCTGACAAAAATCAGCAGCATGTACTTTTCTGAATATTTAATTTTATCCTTTTCTGAAAACCGATTGCGGTTTAATGAAAAAGAACAACGAGGATAAAATGATGGTGAAGCTTAGTAAGCTAATTTTCAGATCTAGAGTTGACTTTTCAAAGAGTTTGAAAATTTTGGTAAACTGTCAAAAACTCAGATCTATGGAAAAATACAGATTTTTATAAAAAGTCAGTGAACTAAAGATCTTCAACTAGGCTAGATCTATGGATCTCAGAAGAAAATTTTCGATTTGGGTCACTTTTGCAAAAAATTTGGATTTTGAACAAAAGTTAAAATTTGCAAACAGGTAGTGATTTTTTTGATTTTTACTGATTTTCTATTATACCACCATCATAGATCCGATAGATCTGTTCGTTCCCCAGTAGAGTCGCCAAAAACTGTTGATTTGAAAATCTGTCGCCTGGGTAGATTTATGGATAGATGAGCCAACAGTGTGCAGGGCATAGCCCGTCTTTGAGTCAGCAAAGCGAAACTGGTTTATTACTATTCTACCAGCAGGAATCTGTGCAAGTCTCAAAATATTCTGCCTTCGGGGGTTTGGGATCTCATCCTAGTAGGGGTGTTTTCGACTGCGGAAAGAAAGGAATGAAAGAGAGGATGAAGAAAGATCAGGTCCAAAGGGAGAAAAGAAATGAATTCCAAAGCAGAAAGGTCAAAGGGTTTAAGTTTTGGGATTGGTAGTAAACAAAGCCAAACCTACTTGCATAAACGAATAAAGCAATACTGATGAATAAATGACAAAAAAGTAGAGATAGATCCAACAGAATAAACGCATGGATCTGACATAAGAAAGATTAGATGCCCATAACACACATATTCAGCACAAAGCCTTAATATTTGCATTAATATCTTCTTCTGTTACAAAAAGTACAAAGCCTTTTCTTCTCACTTCTATTTTTCATCTAAAAGATATCCACCCCTTGAATACAACAAGTATTCAAGTATATATAGAAGAAGAGAAGAAAGGAAGGCAAAAACAAACCAACCACCTAATTACAAAATATCCCAAAGTCATGTTGACTTTTGACAACTTGATGGATGACATCATCCCATGGTGCAACATGGATGATGCCATCATTTGTGTTAACATACTTTAGATATTTACAAAAAGAAAGTTGGGAAGAAAGAAACTATTCGTCGTCGTCCCGCGGCTGGAAGGGGGTATCCTGCTTTTGCTGCTTGGATGATGAGATGTGGAACTGGGCACGGTACTCCATGAACTTGCTAATCATGGGTTGAAGTTGATCCTCGGAAGGATCCTTGTGTCGATCGCTGATAGCTTCACAAGTCTCCCGCTTGTCTGTGAGCTTTTCTGGGAGTTTTTATTAATCATTCTCTTCCTCTATCAGGTACCCGATGAAGTCACGACACGCCAACAGGTTATTGATGGATGAGTTTTTAATATTTGCATTAATATCTTCTTCTGTTATAAAAAGTACAAAGCATTTTCTTCTCACTTCTATTTTTCATCTAAAAGATATCCACCCCTTGCATACAACAAGTATTCAAGTATATATAGAAGAAGAGAAGAAAGGAAGGCAAAAACAAATCAACTACCTAATTACAAAGTATCTACAAAATATCCCAAAGTCATGTTGACTTTTGACAACTTGATGGATGACATCATCCCATGGTGCAACATGGATGATGCCATCATTTGTGTCAACATACTTTAGATATTTACAAAAAGAAAGTTGGGAAGAAAGAAACTATTCGTCGTCATTCCGCGGCTGGAAGGGGGTATCCTACTTTTGCTGCTCAGGCGACGAGATGTGGAACTGGGCACGGTACTCCATGAACTTGCTAATCATGGGTTGAAGTTGATCCTCGGAAGGATCCTTGTGTCGATCGTTGATAGCTTCGCAAGTCTCCCGCTCATCTATGAGCTTTTCTGGGAGTTTTGAATAATCATTCTCTGCCTCTATCAGGTACTCGATGAAGTCACGACACGCCAACAGGTTATTGATGGATTCGGAACATGACCTCTAGCCCCAGTCCTTGTGAAACGATCTCCTTGAAGATCTGAATAGTTTCCTTCTCCTTCCTTAAGGCGAAAGAAGAAGTGAGCAACCCTGGAGACATTATGAGAACAATCTGTTCCATTTGATGCATTGCATCTAGGGCTACCTCCTTTACTTTGTCGATCTTCTCTAGGACGAACTCCAGCTGATCCACCTGATAATCGAGAGTAGAAAGTATTTCATTGAGGGCTCTAGGGTGTCCAAAGACGCCAAACTTGACCAGATCATCGACTGAACAGTCGAGCATTTTCTGAAAGGCCTCATGTTGCATCCTGGCATGATCAAGCTCTTCGGAGATGGGTCCTGCTATCGCCTGGAGTTCTCTGTTTGTTTGATTGATATTCTGGTACAAACCGGTGAACTTTGCGATCACTCCCTCACTTTCTTTGGGGATTTGGCTCCTCCAGGTGGAAACTACCATGCCCTACTCGCCGATTTTAGCATATTCATTGATCTTATCCTGGCTCAGAGGCTTAGGAGTTTTGGTGGCAGTTGTAGGAGGGGCACTGCCCATTTTCTGCAAGGCGTGGATAAGATGTTTATTTTTCTCCTTTTGCAGCCTTTTCTCTTCCTTTACTTCTTGAAGTTTCTTGCAAAGGGCGTCACCTGCAGATAGGGCCTCTCCTTACAGGATTTATGAAGATGTCCCCATTGTGACTTGAGTCACTATGTAATCTATCGGAGACAGATCCTTCTTATCCTTCAAAGGATTGGGGTATGCAATCTCCATCACTCTCTCTCATAATGCACTCTGCGAGAAGCGGGTTATCATATTTTGCTTCTTGATCCCTTTTGATGGGATGACAGAGAAGTCCATTGGGGTGATGGGAACTTTCCTCTTTTGTTGGTTCAGGTGCTGGGAGATCCAGGCTAGACTTGTGGGAGAAGGACCAGAAATAGAGAAGGGGGCAGCTGCAGTAGGGAAAAACGTGGAGACACTTAGAGGCGGCATGGAGAGGGAGGCCGAGAAAGTGCTAGCGGGAGGACAAGATACCACAGGGGAGGAAGACATTGGAATGGAAGGGACTTCATCGGGTACCTGATAGAGGAAGAGAATGATTATTAAAAACTCCCAGAAAAGCTCATAGGCGAGCGGGAGACTTGCGAAGCTATCAGCGATTGACACAAGGATCCTTTTGAGGATCAAATTCAACCCATGATTAGCAAGTTAATGGAGTACCGTGCCTAGTTCCACATCTCGTCGCCCAAGCAGCAAAAGCAGGATAACCCCCTTCGAACCGCGAGATGACGACGAATAGTTTCTTTCTTCCCAACTTTCTTTTTGTAAATATCTAAAGTATGTTGACACAAATGATGGCATCATCCATGTTGCACCATGGGATGATGTCATCCATCAAGTTGTCAAAAGTCAACATGAATTTGGGATATTTTGTAATTAGGTGGTTGGTTTGTTTTTGCCTTCCTTTCTTCTCTTCTTCTATATATACTTGAATACTTGTTGTATTCAAGGGGTGGATATCTTTTAGATGAAAAATAGAAGTGAGAAGAAAAGGCTTTGTACTTTTTGTAACAGAAGAAGATATTAATGCAAATATTAAGACTTTGTGCTGAATATGTGTGCTATGGGCATATGATCTTTCTTATGTCAGATCTATGCGTTTATTCTATTGGATCTATCTCTACTTTTTTGTCATTTATTCATCAGTATTGCTTTATTCGTTTATGTAAGTAGGTTTGGCTTTGTTTACTACCAATCCCAAAACATAAACCTTCTGACCTTTTTGCTTTGGAATTCATTTCTTTTCTCCCTTCGGACCTGATCTTTCTTCATCCTCTCTTTCATTCCTTTCTTTCCGCAGTCA
This sequence comes from Taxus chinensis, assembly GCA_019776745.2. Taxonomy (NCBI): domain Eukaryota; kingdom Viridiplantae; phylum Streptophyta; class Pinopsida; order Cupressales; family Taxaceae; genus Taxus; species Taxus chinensis. The sequence goes on from CM034154.1 coordinate 148,452,589, forward strand.
GAAACACCCATACTGGGATGAGATCCCAAACACTCGAAGGTAGAATATTGTGAGACTTGCACAGATTCCTACTGGTAGAATAGCAATAAACTAGTTTCACTTTGCTGACTCAAAGAGGGGCTATGCCCTGCACACTGTTGGCTCATCTATCCATAAATCTTCCCAGGCGACAGATTTTCAAACCAACACAATCACGTTAGGACCCAAAACAATCCTCACTAAGTTTTATATTATAGATCGGGAAACCAACTATAATATGATCCTCGACTGACCATGGATACACCATATGAAGGCAATCCCTTGTACATTATTCTAAGAAGTAAGATTCTTGCACTTAGGAAAGGTATTCATAGAAAAAGGCGATCTGAAACCATTTGATATACACCTAGCAGACCTGAAGAAAAGACCAGGCGTTCACTCTGAGTTTGAATTCCCAACAAACCAAATTAATAAACCCACTGACGCAAAACCGGAAGAGAATTTGATACCTACAACGGAGTTAGAAGTTACGAACCTAATCAAGAATATCCCAGCCCTCAAGGATGAGGCTAACACTATAGAAACAATATCATTAGGAACTATTGCAAAAATTGTCGAATTGCTAGAACAAGATTTTCCTGCCATTTGATTCTGTAGGCATGGGATATACCCTAGGTGTTGGTTCTCTTCCAGCAGAGGATCTCTGCATGGTAGAAGTAACCGAAATAGATGAAATAGATGTAGTGAATGTCCCAACTTCCATCTTTCCAATTAAATATTGGACTCTCCATTTCGATGGAGCTAGATGTTGTTATGGGGCTGGGGCAGGTGTGATCTTTACTTTACCCGAAGAAAAAATCCTACTATTCACCTTTAAATTAAATTTTGAATGTGCAAACAATGGTGCTGAATACGAAGCCCTCCTCCTTGGTCTCATCATAGCTAAAAGACTCGGTGTTAATGCCATCAGGGTGTTAAGAGACTCCGAATTAGTAGCAAACCAAGTCTCTGAGGTGTATGAGACAAGAGCTGAACACTTATAGCTCTACAAAACATCCGTATTAGATTTGAGCAAAGAGTTTGACTTTATATCAATTGAAGCAATCCCGCGAGAAAAAAATCTTCTCACATATTCGATAGCAACCTCAGCGTCACTCTTCACTCTAAACAGCGAGTTGGAGGATACCCGTTTCATGGTATCCCTTTGTACTGAACCATTAGTGAAGAAAATGTCAAACCCTCTTTTAACGAACATAGCTGAGAACAAATATACTATCTTAGATCATGTTGATAGTGATAGAGCCACTCTTGATTACTTAAACCCCTATGCATTGTTACATCTCACCCATCACGTGGTAGATTTGTCCTTAATCCCACATTCATCTTATTACTTTGGAAATCCCATGATAGAGCTTCCCCCACAAAAGGAATTCGATACATACGCGGTAGAGCATGGAGAAGACCTGGAACTACCTCCAGCTCCACCTGAGTTTGAAGAAGGTAACGCTTCTTTAATCGAGGAAATGATCGATATGAACATCAGAACGGAGGATGAACCAAAGATATTAAAACTAGGATCTTTTTTAACTCTAGAAGAGATAGAAATACACACTCGAATCCTCAGAGAAAATCAAAAGGATTTTACATTTAATTATAAAGAAATGACGGGAATTGCACCACACATCGTGGTACATAACCTCGTCACCAAATCAGATGCAAAGCTAATTAAACAAAAATTGAGACCAATGAAACCCAAGGTAGCTCTCATGGTGAAGGAAGAGGTAATGAAGCTTCTCCAAGTAGGATTCATCAAACCGGTTGATTACTCTCAGTGGGTATCTAATATCGTTCTCGTTCTAAAAAAAAAAGGGAAGATACGCATCTGCATAGACTTCCAAGATATTAACAAGGCGTGTCCCAAGGACAACTTCCTGTTACCATCTATTGACATCATCGTTGATGCAATAGTTGGGTTTGAGATTTTGTCTCTCATGGATGGATTCTCAGGATACAATCAAATCACAATATCTGAACAAGAACAAGCCAAAACCACGTTTATAACTCCTTGGGCAACCTATTGCTACGCTGTTATGCCATTCGGTCTCAAGAACATTGGCGCTACATACCAGCGGGTAATGACATATATATTTCATGATCTTATTCATAAAATCATGGAATCCTATGTAGATGACTTGTTAGCTAAAGCTAGGAAGTGCTGTGATCACCTGGAAGTGCTCTGCATCATCCTTTCACATTTGATAGAATACAGAGTCACACTAAACCCAGAAAAATGTGTATTTGGTGTGACATGAGGGAAACTCCTGGGTTACATCATATCATCATGAGGGATCGATGTAGACCTAGCCAAAATCTAGGCTGTTCTTGAAATGATCCCACCGTCAGATGAATCTGGAATCAGTTTGTTTCTTGGGAAACTCGGTGCAATCTCAAGATTCATCCCAGATTTAAGCTTTTCCATTCATCCAATCATCAATCTACTCAAGAAAGATTACAGTATCGATTGGACCAAAGACTGTAATGAGGCTTTCGAAGCAGTTAAGCATTTCTTGTTATCACCACCTACGCTAATGCCTCCTAAGCCCGAACGCCCTTTAATATTATATTCACGAGCTACCAATGTCTTGCTAGCTTGCATGTTGGCCCAAGAAGACGATGACAAACAAGAACGTGCGATCTATTTTATTAGTCGCACGTTGCTTGATTATGAAACACGTTATACACAAGTAGAACGAGAGTGCCTTACCGTAGTCTTTGCAACCAAATGCTCAAGACATTACATGATCAATCAAGAAACAAGGGTCATTGTAAAAACATACCATTTACAAACTTTCCTCACGCAAGGATCCTTATCTAAAAAGGATGGATGCTTTATAACCTTAAGGGGTGAATTCAAATTAACTTTTGTAAACCAGAAGTCTGTTAAGGGACAAATCATTGCAGATTGGTTAGCTGATAACCTGTTGGATGAAGGTGATCTAGTAGATCTATATTTTCTTGATGAATGCATATATTACGTCGAAACTAGACCTACCATCTCTAAATGTCCTTGCTATATTGATATTATTAATTATATCATGGGCCATGCATATCCAGAAGGTGCTACACTGCAACAAAGAAGGAAATTACGCATTATCGTAGCTAAATACATTATTATAGAACAAGTGCTCTATCGTAAGGCTTTCGATGGAATGCTTCTAAGGTGTGTTGACATAGAAGAATCCAAGAAGATTCTCCATGAATCTCATAGTGGAATATGTGGAGGCCACTTTGGTGGTCATGCCACCACTCACAAAATACATCGGATGGGCTATTTCTGGCCCACTCTAGAGCACGATGCAATAGAGTTTGTAAGCAAGTGTCATAAATGCCAAGAATTTTCCCATGATAGTCACATGCCAGCACAAGCTCTATAACCAATCGCAACTCCATGGCCCTTCTCTACATGGGGCCTAGATTTGATAGGGAAATTCTCTCCCTCATCTATAGATGGCCATAACTTCATAATCACGGCTTCTAAGTATTTTACTAAATGGGTAGAGGCTATGCCTCTTACCACTGTACCAGGTGCCGTGATCGCCAAGTTCATTTTGAACCAATTCATTTGTAGGTATGGTGTCCCAAAAATCATTATCTCAGATAATGACACTTCTTTTAAGAATGACGAGGTCCGTGAGCTATGCAGTAAATTTAAAATAAACCATCATACAGCCTCTCTGTATTACCCTCAAGCCAATAGGTAGGCTGAAGCAACAAACAAGACATTAAAAGCTATTCTCCTTAAAATGGTAAAATAAAATAAACAAGATTGGTATTTAAAGTTATACCTAGCCTTGTGGGCCCACTGAACCTCAATAAGAACACCCACAGGAGCAACTCCTTTCTCATTAGTATTTGGAGCAGAAGCAGTTCTCCCACTTGAGGTTGAAATACCCAGTCTCCACATCTCATTACAAGGGATTCTGGATGAAGATGCTTATAGAGAAGCACGTCTCTCCCAAATAGAAAGCCTAGATGAGGCCAGGTTAGATGTTGACCAATGGCATAGAGTTTATGCTGACTGGATGTGCTGATAGTATAACAAAAAGGTCTATGAACGAGATATATATGAAGGAGATCTAGTTCTAAGACTAGACATCTGGATTGACAAGAAGACCGGTGAAGGAAGGAAATTCCGGCCCAAATGGTTGGGCCCATACCAAGTCACAAAAGACTATGGAAATGGTGCATATCTCTTATATACACTGGAAGGCGAGGAATTCAACGAAACAGTCAATTCCTTGCATCTTAAACGGTTCTATGCATAAGTGACCAGCACTATTTGTATAATTATATCTACATTGCATCTTCATGTAGTTAGGTTCATTTTGTCTGCTCGTTTCATAAAATTTTGTGATCAAGGAACTTGCTCTCAAATCAATTCATTACAAACTTTTGATGGTATTGGCATAATCATTCAAATCATACTTCTTCACTTTCGTAGTCACATCACCTATTTCTGAATCATCTCATCAAATAAAGCTAGATATGACAAAGAATTAACGGTAACCATACCAAGTTCTACATGCTTGTTCACACTTTTGGTTTCTTCCTAGAATAGGTGTCTTACCGATGGTATTTTCTAGAAGCTTCATAGTGTCACATCTATCCCATACGTATATCTCTTTGGAAATAAGAACATACTGACATTTTGCTCAAATAAATAAGTCAAATGTAGATCAAACAGAAAATTTTATTTTTACACATTTCCTTGCCCTACCAACCTTTGGTGATGAGCTTGCATCTCTTACTAGTGATGTAGGGTTGGGAAAGGATGGGAATGCCCTTACTCACCTATTCCTTGTCCATGGTCATAAGCCCATGCTTCCTACTAGAAGCATGTGGCAAGGAGCAGGGTCCTCTTGACAATAAACGTTGAAGGTCATAAGCATAGTTCAAATAAACCTTTGAAATCTTGAGTCAAAAACAAATGAATCAGATGTCCAAAATTCCAAGAGAGCTCAAAACCTCAAAAACCATATTTTGTCTACCATGTGGCCATCTATGGATCTAAGTCTAGATAAACCGCAAGCAATTTGCATTCTAAACTATGGAGTCACTTGAGTAGAGTATGTTTGTAGCATCCTAATTTGGTTCCACTAAATATTTGTCTATCTCTCATCACTACCATTCAACAAATTTCATACCTTGTGCCCCTTCTAGCTCTCGGTGGTGAGCCCTCGCATCTTACTAGTTGCGTGGAGTTAGGAGAGGGGCAAGTTCATCTGCTCATCATACTGGTTCATCATCGCATTTTGTCACAACAAATATGAAGTACCGACAAAATGCTTATAGAAACTAAAGTTCAAGATCACATTGTGTCTACATTATCATATATCAACATCATGAAATACAAAAAGAAAAAAAAGCATTTGTATCATTTGTCCTCCATTTCATACATTCTGAAAAGCATATAAAAACAACATTATGGTTTACATGTGGAAATGAATCACAAGAACATAGACACCAAAAGTCTGATCCAAAAATAATATATATATATAAAATCAAGTTTCCTATACAATGCCATCATGTGCTAAGCATGGTCAAAATGCTCAAAGAGCTCAGGAAATACAAAATATGTCATACAAACAATCTATGAGAACCAAATGGCCTCTCAACCCCTATGAGATCCCTCCAAAGGTGCATGCCCACGTCTAGAACTCTGGCTACGCCGGCGCTCTGAGTGCACAGAGGGCTCACGGTCTTGAGGAGTAGCCGCAGCCTCACCATGAGAGTGACTCCTCATTAGGCACTCTGTTGTCCTGTATCCTGCCAACTCAGTATGGAGGGTAGTCACCATCCTGGCCACATGCTAAATAGGGGAAAAAACATCAGTATGCCTACCAGCTGCTGAAGGCTCCCCTGCATGCACGGATAGCTCAACGCGGGTCTTCTCCATGGGGATCATCAGGGTATCAGTGCATACTCGGTGAATCAGGTCTCGCCACTCATCAATAGTCTCTGTAAGAAAAAGAGAAAACAAATTAGAAATACTCAAAGATAGAAACAAAAGTAAACAAAAGGAGAGATAGCAACTAAGACAATCATAGCTAAAAACAAACATTAAAGAGAAGGATGATAACTCACTCGGATCTTTGGGCCTCTAAGATGGATCCTAGGGTCAGCACCTATCATAGATGTCGCCACTGACTGATGCATTCCTCCTATTCCTGGTGCCACATAACTTCCTATTACAGACTCATCCTCTCCACCCAAACCCTGAGAAAGCAGCTCCTCTGAAGCTAGGGTCACCCTCTCCGCACTCTGCTCCACCCTCTCCGCTTGTAAGATATCCTGAGTGTTATGCCACTCAGGATTACTATCCTCCTCTCTGCCTGAATCACTGAATTCAACCTCGGTATCCTCCTCCGTCTCTCCCCCTATGAACTCCTCGGACTCAGAGTCTATATCAATGGGGTTGTCACTTCTATGGGCGGGACCAGCGGCAATATGAAGTAAGGGTGCTTGAGGAGCACCGGCTCTCACTCGAGCACATACCACCCACCTAGCTACAATAGGGATGTCAGGAGTAACAAAATTCCAACGCCGACCTCTAGGACCTCCCCTAGCCTCCAAAACTGATCTGAACACTGGCACCACGATGGGGAGCATATTAACGTAAGGAAGGCCAAACTGCTGAGGCACTTGACCAAAAGGGTGTGTCTCCACCTTCCCTGTCCTATCCACAAGCTGTCCTATGGTAGAGCAAGAGATCAAAGTAAGAGCCTCCTCGCCCCATAACCCTGCCATGGCCTAATAGGGTGTGGCCTCCATATCATCAGTAGTCAAGGAGGTTACTGGCTGGTGGGGTTCTTTGAGCACTGACATCTCTATCCATTTAGTTGCCCTCACGACTCCGGGATCCCCCACATCTACACCTCTCCCATAAGTGATGAAACGCTCATAGACCTAGCTCATAAGTAGGGTCGGATGGCTCAATGATTACCCCTATAAGTGAATGACCTGGTACAAATCATGATAGGTGGTCCCAAGAATGTCGGATCCCTAGGCATAAATCTGGCCATGTCCCTCAATCTGTGCAATAATGAGGGACCAGCAATAAAGTAAAGTGTCTCCTCCCTTGTCCCCTATCAATCTCAAGGCAAGGATCCCTATAATGGCTTGACGAATCAAAGGGATAGGTAGGCTAGGAATAGAGCAGACCCTCACCCCCTTCTTCGAACCAGTGGAGATAACTGCGTCTCCCGTATGTGAAGCCCACTGTGCTATTTGAGCCCGTGACCCTGTTGTCTCAAGCGTGAGCTATCTCCTAATGATCGGGACCCCCAAGATATGGTAGACATCCTCCAAGGTGATAGTCCACTCACCCCTGACTCTTGGAAATCAGAAAGTGTTCTGATCAACATCACAATATGAAATGAAGTCACAAAGTATGTGACTAGAAGGTGCAACATGCGGGACTTGTGATATACTCAATATGCCGATCCTATGAAGAGTGTCCTACTTATCTTGAGAAAGTGCATCCAATACTGCTGGAAGCTAGTAACACACTCTCTCTTGTATCCATCTGATATACTCCTCCTTTTCCGGCATACACAAAAAAACACGTAAAAAGTAGTAAATTAGTATTCAAATGACATTAGAAAAATCATTAAAATATATAAAAATGCTAGAAATGGAAAAATGAATTAAAATAAGTATTATTTAGGCATTCTATGAAGGACCGCCACGCTGAGAAGGGCGGCGGTCTTGTAACCGCAGCCCTGATCAGGGTGGTGGTCATGAAACCGCTGCCCTGTTCAGGGTGGCGGTCGTGTCCTGAATTTCCACGCGGGTCACATGCCCTAAATGATGCCTAAAAACACCAAAAATGACTATTTTGACCAAAACAAAGCCTACCCATTAGGCGCCACCCTAAGTGACCCTATTAAAACTGACATTTTCAAAAATAATCCCCCCATGATAAAGATTTCATCATTTTAACATTTTGGGTACAAAAATGTTAAATCAAGAAGAGCTAACCTGTGATCTCATGGGTCGGTGTTCCGCTCGTGGAGGCATGATCACAATCTCATCCCAAATGTTTTGCCTATACTCTCACCAAAAACCATCACCATGGGTCTCAGATCTCAAAATCAATCAAATCGACATGCACAAATGAATAGGAAAATGGGTGCACTTTTATATATATAACATCCTGACTTGTTTTGAATGCCCCTTTTCGTAGGTTTGGAGCGCCGACGGAGGTAAGTTCTTATCCCTGCATAAATGGTACGTCCTCATTTCATATTATTTTAGTATTTATTTTTCAATCTATTTTATCTATCTGCACTTGAGTCCTCTTTTCATTTTACAGGTAGTGGGAATCTTGGAGGGCATCATTTCAACATGCGGGCATATCAGGTATAAATTCTAACTTCCCATTTTGGGACCGCCATACTCGGACCCACCGTTTTATGCCTCTTCATGGCTAAAATTATTCTATGAGGGGGCAATATGTACGTACCCGAAATTGTAGGGTACTGCACCACCAGAACACAGTTACACGTGCCCTAATGATGATACAGGTCTCCCCGTAAGGTGTTCAAGATCCAGAAAAGCTCTCCGAGTATGCTTTAACATACTGCATGCCCTGCTTAGCCCCTACGTGCTTTGCTTTTTCCTTCCCTCTCTTTTCCTTTGATTTTTGGTCTTCAGTGACGAAACTGCCACCCTGACTAGGCGACAGTCTTATGACCGCAGCCCAGGCAGGGTGGCGGTCCTGTACCATCGCCCTGCTCAATGCGGTGGTCTGTCGACACTAAAATTTTCCTCCATAATTTCTATTTCATTAATGTATGTATTAGGAATAGGATGTTGTTAAGTATAATTAGTAGTAGTGTCTGATAGAAGATAACGGCGCCGTCAGTATGGTGCCGCCAATAATGTGGAATACGGTAACAGTCAAAGTGCAATAGGAATGTTGTGGTAAAAAGTAAATATTTTTCGTAAGTGGTCCGGTAATGTTAAAATGTCAAAGTTTGGGTAAGTAGAGAAGTAGGGTCTACATGATTTGGAATTAGAAATATTATATTGGTAATAAGGACAAGGAGTGAGGTCATAAATATTTTGTGTATTTTATTTGTAAAAAGTCTAAAATGTGGAACCCATGTAAAATGATAAGGTTTATCTTATCTTAACAGATAAGCTTACATGTACAGATAAGCGTTAAGGTATGGAATATGATTCGTCAGAGTGGATTTCTTATCCTATCTTAGAGATAGGATGGATAAGCCTGGAAGTTCTATAAATAGAGAGGCCACCCCCCTCATTTAACATAGAAAGAAGTAGTAAGAAATATTGTAGGAAGTGTGCAAAGGAAGCCATCAGTTAAAGGTGTGTTGAAGAAGCCATCGAGGGGTGTAATTGTAAAGTTTCTCCCATAGTCTTGTTGAAGTACCTCATGGGTGAGATTGTAACAATTTCATGTTAATATTATAATTTACTTTGATATTTCAGATTTGTCATCATTCCGTCTTATCATAGTCGATGGTATTCTTGTGTTCGGTTGTTGTTTTGTTTCTAGATTACGTCCACCAAACTAAAGGCTGTGCATTAGTAAATAATCATAACACGAGGAGTTCCCGGTGAAGAATTATCATAGTGCCAGATTGGTGAATGTAAAAGAAGAAATAGATAAGTTGCTTGATGCAGGATTCATATTTGTTGTGGAGAATTCAGAATGGGTTTCTCCCATTGTGATCTCAATAAAAAAGAATGGGAAGCTACGCATTTGTGTTGATTACATGAAGCTCAATAAGGCAACAAAGAAGGATCATTACCCTCTTCCATTTTCAGATCAAATCTTGGACGAAGTAGCTGGCCAGGAGTGCTATAGTTTTGCTGATGGATATAGTGGCTACAACCAAGTTCGTATAGCAGAGAAAGATCAGCTGAAGACCACGTTCACCACTCCTTGGGGAACGTTTGCTTATAGAGTTATGCCTTTTGGGTTATGTAATGCTCCAACAACATTTCGGTGTTTGATGAATAGGGTGTTCGAACCCTACATTGGGACCTTCATCAGAGTATTTCTGGATGATTTTTGCATCTATGGGAGCAAGTTGGACCACCTGCACCAGATGGAGACATCATTTCAAAGGTTAGATGAAGCACAAGCCTCACTAAACCCTACAAAGTGTGTCTTTGGATGTTCTAAAGGCGTTTTGTTAGGGCATGTTGTATCCAGAGATGGTATTGGTATTGATCCTGATAAAGTTTCAAAAATCAAAGATTTACCATTTCCTATGAATAGAAGTAAGTTGAGATCATTTTTAGGCCATGTGGGTTACTATAGAAGGTTCATCAAGAATTTCTCAAAGATTGCACAACCACTAAGCCAGTTCTTGAAGAAGGATGTTGCTTATGAACAAGGAAACAAGGCACATGCAGCTTTTGGACAACTGAAGGAAGCCCTGGTGTCTTCACCTATTTTGAAGAATCCAGATTGGAGTAAGCCATTCATTGTGTACACTGATGCCTCAGATGCAGCACTAGGTAGTACTTTGAGCCAAAATGATGAAAAGGGGAATGAACATCCAATTTACTTTGGGAGCAGACAAATGAGCAGTGCTGAGGTAAACTATACTGTAACTGAAAAAGAGGCTCTGGCTATCATTTTTGCTGTAAAGAAGTTTAGAAATTACTTGCTAGGGTAGAAATTTATAGTTGTAACAGATCATCAGGCTCTGAAATATATTGTCAATAAGCCTAACCCATCAGGGAGGATAGCAAGATGGATAATTTTGCTGCAAGAATTTGAATTTGATATTATAGATAGGCCAGGAAAGAAGCATGTCAATGCAGATGCACTCTCTCGAGCCTATGATGGTTTAGGATCATCTTGTGATGATGATGATTTTCCCGATGCAGCATTGTTCTCCCTTGACACAATCCCTAGTGAATACATAGATATTTGGAATTATCTGAATGAATTCAAGTTTCCTGATGGTGCCAATACAAATACTAAGAGAAAGATTACTCAAGCCAGTCGTCCATATTCTATTCTGCATGGAGCATTATTTCGAATAGGACCTGATGGACAGTACAAGAGGGCAGTTAGACGTGATCAAGGAAAGGAGCTACTAGAAGAATTCCACAATGGTACATGTGGAGGACACTTCTCTGGACAACTTACAGCAAGAAGGATCTTGGATGCAGGTTATCAGTAGCCCACTCTGTTTAAAGATTGTTATAATTATTGTAAGACATGTGATATTTGTCAAACACATGGTAACAGTAAGACTTCATCAGCTCCATTATGTCCTATTCTTCCCCTTGGTCCCTTTGAAAATTGGGGAATAGACATTGTAGGTCCACTTCCAACTACATCATGCAAAAATAAGTATATTGTAGTTGCCACAGATTATTTAACCAAGTGGGTTGAAGCTAGGCCATTGAAAATAGCTTCTATGGATGAAGTGGCAAGGTTCATATATGAACGCATTGTCACCAGATTTGGTTGTCCATTAGAAATTGTAATAGATCAAGGAAGCCACTTCATTAATGAGGTGGTAGAAGCCCTAGTCAATAAGTTTTCTATTAAGCACAGGAAGGCAACAACATACAAGCCAAGCACAAATGGATAGGTGGAACGAAATTTTTTTGTGTTGTGTCAAATTCTAGCAAAAGATGCAGCCTTGCAGGTACATAAATGGGATAAAAGGATTCATGCAGCATTGTGGGCATATAGGGCAACATGAAAGTCAGTAACAGGATACTCCCCATTTCAGTTGGCCTATGGCATTGATCCAGTTCTTCCTATTAAGTTTGATATTCCCACTGTGAGAGTTACGAAAAATGAAAGGATGGATGAAAGTGATTCAGTAAAAGAAAGGTTGCTACATCTTCATTTGCTAGAGGAAATGAGGGAAATAGCAAAGGATACAAGCCATAAGAAGAAAATGAAGTAGAAGGAATACTTTGATCAAAAGATCCGATGGTCTCCATTTCATGTGAATGACTTGGTCCTAGTATATGATTCTAGATACAAAAAAGAAGACAGAGAAAATTTCTTCCAAAATGGATGGGGCCCTACAAAATAGCGGCTGTGCATGAAAATGGTACGTACTGACTGGAGGAATTATATGGGACTCCCATTACGAAATGGGTCAACCACGACAAGTTGAAGATTTTCCAAGCACCAGAATAGTCTACTCCGAGGACGGAGTAGAAGCTAGGAAGGGGGAAGATGTTGACACTAAAATTTTCCTCCATAATTTCTATTTCATTAATGTATGTATTAGGAATAGGATGTTGTTAAGTATAATTAGTAGTAGCGTCTGATAGAAGATAACGGCGCCATCAGTACGGTGCCGCCAATAATGTGGAATACGGTAATAGTCAAAGTATAATAGGAATGTTGTGGTAAAAAGTAAATATTTGTCGTAAGTGGTCCGGTAATGTTAAAATGTCAAAGTTTGGGTAAGTAGAGAAGTAGGGTCTACATGATTAGGAATTAGAAATATTATATTGGTAATAAGGACAAGGAGTGAGGTCATAAATATTTTGTGTATTTTATTTGTAAAAAGTCTAAAAATGTGGAACCCATGTAAAATGATAAGGTTTATCTTATCTTAACAGATAAGCTTACATGTACAGATAAGAGTTAAGGTATGGAATATGATTCGTCAGAGTGGATTTCTTACCCTATCTTAGAGATAGGATGGATAAGCCTAGAAGTTCTATAAATAGAGAGGCCACCCCCCTCATTTAGCATAGAAAGAAGTAGTGAGAAATATTGTAGGAAGTGTCCAAAGGAAGCCATCAGTTAAAGGTGTGTTGAAGAAGCCATCGAGGGGTGTAATTGTAAAGTTTCTCCCATAGTCTTGTTGAAGTACCTCATGGGTGAGATTGTAACAATTTCATGTTAATATTATAATTTACTTTGATATTTCAGATTTTTCATCATTCCGTCTTATCATAGTAGATGGTATTCTTGTGTTCGGTTGTTGTTTTGTTTCCAGATTACATCCACCAAACTAAAGGCTGTGCATTAGTAAATAATCATAGCACGAGGAGTTCCCGGTGAAGAATTATCATAGTGCCGGATTGGTGATGACAGGTCCTTCATGTATTTTCTAGAATGTTCTTTTTAATGCGACTCACGTAAAAATTCCACATTTACTAGCTTTTTTCATCGCCTCTGCTTGTATTTATGATTCTAGTTCCCTTGAATAGTGTTTTTGCATTGTTTATGGTTAAAGAGTTCAAATTGGTTTTCATATTTGGGTAAATGGGGATTCTATAAATAGCTGGTTGATCTTTAAGCAAATGGCCCCTCAAAAAGTTTCCTCTCATCTTCTCATTTCATAGTTTTAGTCTTTTAGCTCTTAGGAGTTCATAGTTTTTCAGTTGTTTCATGCACAGTTAAGTTGTTTTTCTGTTTAGAAGCCACATATTTTCCTTGTTCAAAGTGATGTTATTGTTTCACACAATCAATTGAGGTAGGATAATTTAATTTTCAGTAAGAAGCCATTAAAGTTACAGGTTTTGTTCGTCAAACAGAATAGCTTCAGGTTCTAGACATTTTGTGTCGTATGACTCGTAATAGATCCTGATAGGAATTGCATAAGCCAAGCTTTGTTCTCTAGTTTTATCCCTCTCCTACTTGCATTGTATTCAGTATGCATCCTAAACTACCATTGTTCCAATACCTACTTCTGTTGATGCTAGCATTACACACTTTTCTAGGTTCACGTGAGCATGAAGGATTGAGGAGACCACACTGAGGGGACAAAAGCAACACACAATCAGATTTGCCACTGTTATGCAAAATCCAGGTTCAAGCTTTCAAAGTTCTAGTTAAAGTATATCAAATAGAATAGCGAATCATTTCATTCTAGTTAATCTCACTTTTGATGTTGCCAGGGAAGCTGTGGGGATTGATAGTTTCTGAGAAACTATGTTTCACTCCTCACTTCTGAGGTAGGATCAATAGTCTTTCAAATAGATTAGATCAGTTATTTCATTATTTAGAATAGATTTACAACTACACAGACAAGTAGCTACACTAGGCTTCTTTTGTTTGTTTTAATTTCGTTATTAGTTTAGTTGTCAATTTCTAGATATCTTAAATAGTTGCTCTTTCAAGTTCGTTCAAATAGTTCATCAGAAAAACATAAAAATAGAGAAATTATATATGTTGTAAACATACGTTACATAGTTAAGTTTACTTTGCTTCAGTTAGATTTATATTGTTTCTTTTGTATGATAATGACGGGACCTAGGGAGCCTAGAGAATATGTATTCGAACCAATCGTGCCCCAACCCAATCTTGTGGCAGCAATAACTGATGTAGATCAAAATCTTAGAATCTAAGTCTTCCGAACAACAACATACCTACAAGAAATTAGCTCACAATTAAGAGGACTAAACATAGAAGATGACAAAGCGCATACGTTTTGGTCAAACCAGCCAAGCTACAGGCTACCCTAGATAAATATCCACATGAATGTAGAAGGGCTTGAGAAAGAGAAAACGTTCGATTGTGATCCTTTGGTCCCACAGCCAGAAGCAGGAGACATTCTAAACGATATAGACACTTTCTTAAGAATTCAAATTGCCAGAACGCCTGTAGCATACTCTAAGAAAATTACACAACTGTTAATTCTAAATATAGAGGCCGAAAAGGCACACGACTACTGGATACTAGGGGCTAGGGATTGATTCTGTACATGACCATAGGAGGTCCAAAACAACCATGAATCTACGGTTGTGATCCAAAGATACCACAACCCAACAGACCCATGGGACAATCAGACGTTGATGCCGGTTTATGCACATTAGTATTTAGATCCACTCCACTTCCACCGGATATTATCACACAGTTATCCTTGTTAGATATAGCAGCTAACGAAGCTAAATATTTTTGAACTAGACTAGAGAATCACTCATAGAACCCACTATATATCCATCATCCATCTTATGACCCTTTCTGGAGATATACATGAAACAATCCCAGGTCATTTTCCTCGTATAACATAACCTATAGATCGGATCACGCTAGAGCTTGATATTGATTGGATCCTTCGAGCAGTCATCCTCTCTGACCGATTTATCATGCCAGTTCAGGTTAGGAGGGCCTTCTTCGCCTTAGATTCATAGATTCCATTAGTGCATGTTGAAGACATAAGATTACCTAACTAGATTTCTTATACCCGGGTAAGTGCAGGAAGTTGATGGACAAATATAGGGTCATCCGTGGACATCATATTGCAAATAACAACATAATATCAACTTGTAGGGATTATTAGCAATACATACACTCAAAATTAGACAAAATTATATTAATATGAATCGTAGCATCAGGAATCTAGTTTCTAAAATACTAATTTTTGTAAAAAATGGATAAGATTAGTTATATTAAACACTCAAAATTAAATGACTTGGTATTTTTTTATAAAAACGCTGATAAGATTATAGTCCGTTTTCCCACAATTTGGATGACCAAAAATTGATATATATTTTTTTCCTTTGGTGAGAAGTTATATGCCACTATCTATCTTGGGATGAATTTTATTTTGTATTTTTTGAGTAATATTTTATTTTTTATGATTTTTTCCGTGAAAGTGGTATGAAAACATAAAGAAAACAGAGCACTTTCCGTTTGCCCACCATAACTTCATAAAAAAATATTGAAATCAAATAATTTTTTGTTTTAACATGTATCTAATTTCACCATGGTTGGGATGGTATAAGTTTTATCACATTCTGATAAGTGAAACAAATTTTGCAGTCTTAAACGTAGACATAAACATTCACAGGAAAAAGTGTTTTAAAGACCTACTATTAGTAAAAAATTATAAAATGATATTTATCCTCTTCTATTCACTTTAAAATCAGTATTTCTACAAAGCTAATAGTATCCCCTATGCAATGGTACCATTTTTATGACATAGTTTTTACTTTTTGGCATGGTTCAAGTCCGCGGAAGACTAAATTTGATGTTTTGCTGTTTTTAATGTAAAATTCAGGATTTGATGTCCACTTAATTGTCCCCCAACTTGGTGCACTTACCCACCCCACATATAATCCATCCCCACCGGTTGTCTCGGCACGACCTCGAGAGGTGGGGTGCGAGGAAGAGTCACTTGTAGATTCCCATGCTTGCTTGTCACTTTTCCATCGTACAACCACCCATAGAAATCCCAATTATCTCAGTTATGGATTCTTCCGTATTTCCACCCCCTGAAATTGAAACCCCCTTCAACCTAGGAATTGCTAAAATCAACAAAGATCATGGGGTCATTACCTTTTAAGCACCGTATGTACTTAGAGAAGCCCCCCTTACGCAGTAGCTTCCACAAAATGGTGTCATTTTTTAGATGGAGGAAAGAATTGGGATCAGTTTTGACTCTATGGCCTTCCATTGTTTGACTAGCATACCTCTCTTCGAAATGATATAGAAAGGAGTCACCAGTTTCAAGGAAATTGAAAACTAGCCTAATCAAATGAGTTGTAATATTTCCCAAAAAAAGAATATATTTTGGAGCTCCCAAGTGTGTGAGCCTTGCTCACCATAATTAAACAACCTCATAAAACATGTCATCATTTATTAATTTTATAATGTCTTTCCAAGGGATATGTGTCCCTAACCACGTCATTAGACCAGACATGTCATTGTCTTGATTAACGAGTGCGTCCACAGGTTTATTACCTACCCTATAGGTGTGATATATCTCCACCTTGTCAAATGATTCCAATATAGCTCAAACTTCCTTGATGATATTACTTAGTTTCCATCCACACGTAATCTGGTCTTTTAGTGCATCAATGACACATAAGTCCAATTACATTCTATAACAATGGATCTTAATCTCAAATCTCTGCACATCATGATTCCCTGAAGCATAGCTTTGGCTTCTGTATAATTTTTGGTATGATTTCCAATGGGAACCACATAAGCATCAATACATCTGCCAAGATGATCATGAACCAAACCTCCCCCAACATTATTATCCTTCTGTTTGGCAGAACCATCAATGTTAATTTACAATAACCATCTGTAGGTCTTGACCAATTAACTATGTGAATTTCCTTCTCCTTCAAAGGACTAATAGGTGTAATACTCATGCTTTTGAGAATATTTATTTCCCATTCTGGGCCAACCTTAGATGGTTTGGTCTTCTAAATTTTGGCATTTTCTTTAAGAGATAGAGTCACCCTTTTTATAACCATATCCAAGCTAGAAGTTTTGTTCCTAAATATCCTATTATTTCATTCAATCCATAGTCTCCATAATGTATGTGGAAGGGAAAGTTTCTGGATTTCCTTGATCAAAAAATTTTGTAAGTTAAAACTCCATTGTTCGAGGAGGAGGGCCACATCCTTAGGGAGGACCACATGTATCTTAAAAAAACTCAGAATATCATAGAAGACTTAAAAGGAGAAAAAACATTCTAAGAAGAGATGCTGGATTGACTCCTCATTACATTTACAAAGATTTCACTTGTTAGTGATGATCATCCCCCCTTTTCTTAACCTATCCACCGTAAAAATCTTTCTTTTAACAATTTCCCAAAGAAAAATGTTGATCTTAGGAATAATATTTTTATTCTAGATCTTCCTCTAATATATACTGGGTTTAATATTCTAAAAGTTTAGCAAGTAGCTTGATTCGACCTTATACTCCCTATTGTCCATGGTTCTCCAAATTAACTCATCCTGAGCTCTATTTTGGGGTATGTGATAGTCTTTAAGGAGATGATTTAGTTCTTGAAAGGGCTATAAATTCATGTGATAGTGAGGGGGAGGTAGGAGTTGAATCCACTTCCTCTCTTCATTCCAATAACTACAAACCAACTCCCCCTTTTCCTGGTTAATGAAATGCCATAGCTCATTCCATGGTTCCTAAAAAGTGAGGGAATTGTCCTTGATCTATGGATCTTCCCAAAGTTTTATCTTTGTACCATCACCAAGATTCCATTCACTCCCTTTAATTAGCAACTTTCTAGTCTGAAAAATATTATTCTAGAATAAAGATCCTCTAGGGAGTTCCAAGTCAGAGAAAAGAGCCAAAGTACCTCTAAAGGGCCACAAATATTTCATGTTCAAAATGGTGATCTAGGTACCCTCCTCCATGTGCAATCTCTAACCAACCTTTGCTATTAGAACTTGATTCATGTATTGAATATTATTCAAACCAAGACCCCCTATGCCCTTAGGTTGAGTAACCTTGTCCCAAGGAATTAAGGGGATTCTATTATTTTCCTCCGATCCAGTCCATAAGAATCTCTTTTGTATACCCTCAATAGATTTTCTAGCTCTAACAGGTAAGGAAAAAATGGACCTGATGAAAACGAAAATACCCTGTAAGAATATTTGAAGGAGTTTAACTTTTCCATCCCATGATAACAATGATCCTTTCCAAGAGGAAATTTTTTATGAAACTTTTCTATAATCTTATTCTAACCTTTTTCCTCTAACTTTCTCCCACAAAGAGGAATTCTAAGATAGGTATTCAAGAGGTTTTTAATATTACAGTTTAGAATGTTTGCAAGCTTGTTTATCTACTCCTACCCCACATTTATTAGAAAACAAGAGATATTTCTGAAGTTTATTCTTTAATCGGTAACTTCTTCATACTTTTTAGTGATTCTTTTTTAATACATGAGCCTCATGAGAAACAATTTGTCCAAGAAGCACCGTGTCATCAACATACTACTGCAAACATTGATTCTCAAATCATTGGGCCACTTTAATACCCTCCATGCTACCTTCAACTTGGGCCTTAGAGCACAACCTACTTACAGTTTCAACAACAATAATATACAAGAATGGTGGTAAGGGATCTCCTTACCTCAGACCCCTTTTTGAGATAAAGAAACCATTAGGCTTCCCATTAATAATAATAGAAAAACTTCGGTCTTTAGTAAAATATTGGATCATTTTGATGAAGTGAGGATGATATCCAAATAGATTTAAAAGGGTGATGCAACCTAGAATTCAGTGGTACAAATCCAATAAAACCCTATGAAACCCTAGACGCACTGACACATCACTCAACCTAAATGGAGCGCTTACCCGAAGCACGTAAGGTACCAAGTCCCTCTTTAGGGTTGTTGTTGTATTATTTTAGCATGATGAAGACTTAACGTATATAGTTCTATTACTAATACATCATTCTATAGAGCATACCAGATATATATCCAAGGAAAAAAAAACTGAGTACTAACCATGATGAGATCAATATCATACTAGATTTAGATACCCATAGAACTAACACTTAGATTCAGCCAATATCCTCCATTATATTTAACGCATTAGTTTACAGAAGCTTTATTATAATATCAGTAGTATGTGTGTAGCAACATAACTCTATATGTTTTGATTCCTGTGTGTCTCTCTATGTCACAATCTCATAATCTATCTATTACACATTTTAATGCATATATATAAGGGTGGGGACTTTCCCTTCACTTCTTATCCATTCCAAAAATAGGTTGCATGCTATTCTTAGCCACACGCCTTTAAAAAACTAGCCTTACATGCAAGTGCTCTGCACACCATCTCTAAAAATAGACTTTTATGAGTGAAAATGACTAAGTCCCAAAAAGCTATTTTGTACCGTGCGCATGTTCTCCCTATTCATTTGTGCCTTTGAATATGACTTGCTTTCCTGCGTGGACTTCTTGTGTGCTTTCTGTCAAGTGTTCTTTGATCAACATTACCCCACACTAATTTCATTGTCACCCCGAAAATGGTTTGTTTCGCACAGAATTTCGTTTCGGAGTAGAGTTGCTTCTATCCTTTCATTCTCTTGAGAAACAGATAAGGATTGGGGCTAGGAAGAATACCTGTTGAGTGTTGGGAAGGTGTGCACGTACCGTAGAGAGATCATATAAATTATGAAGAGATCCTTTTTTTCTGGGAAGGACTACCTGTAAATAAGAATGCAAGACCACCAGATTTTAGTTAGAAAATAAAGGAGGGAACTACCTTGGGCCCAGGAAATATTAAACTTCCTTTCGAAGGTGGTCAGTTCCCTTTTAATAAAAGTTGATGCAAATGATAATAAAGAAGCTATTGCAAACTCACGATTTAGGTATCTCGTTGCAAAGCAATAGAGACTAAACTACTAATAATAAAACGTCATGCTGTTGGTTTGGTCACTGGTTATTGACATGTTCAGATCAAGTTACAGGGATAGACCAGACTGAATCTGAGGTTGTTTTGAGGTGAATAGGTAAAAGGCTGGTTTTGGTATAAGTCACAGTGACTGATGGCGGTCACAGGATAACCGATCACGGTTACCAGAACCGATACTGGTAGAGAATAACCGAGATCGGTAGGGGCAGCGATTTAGGGATTTTTTAATGGAGGTTGGTGTAAGGTGGTTATGGGGTTTGGAAGGTTGGTAGATGGATGAGGGGAGTAGTAGGGTGATAGAGACAGATTCAGAGAGTGAGAGAGCTATCTTCTGGGAAATATGAGGATGGATGAATGAAGGGTAGGTGCTGGGTGCTGCTGGGTATTAGATCCAGGGGTGAGCTTATAATTACGTATCAATCAAAAGTTCATGAAATGGAGCCTTGAAGCATACAAGATACTGCTTACTTCTTTTTGATGAGGATACAGGTCCGAGGAATGTGGTGAGAAAGGAAAGGCTTAGGTGGGATGATATGACCCTTGAAAGTGAGCAGATGAAGCTATCCTCTGACTCTCCCAATGCTTGGATGAGTGTGACAGTGATCTCGTTGATCGGTTACAGTCTTGGGGTTGATCCTCTCCTCTGCAAATGAATTCCGGATCTTCCAAAATGAATTTCCTCTTCAAATGGATTCCCGCTCTTGCAAATGAATTTCCTCCTCTTTCTTTTGGTTGAGGGAGCCCATTTACAGGGGGACCAATGATGGTCACATAACCGACGCCACTCGAATAGGGGCCGTTGTCGGTTAGGTGAACGTGGCCATTCTTAGTAAAATAGCCAACTTTCCCTCCTTTTCTCTCGAGGGGTCAGTTATTGGCTTGGTCAAGTCATTATTAGATTCGTGTTAGTGCAGGTGAGGGGTGGTGAATCATGGGTGTGGGTATGGACCAAGTCAGAGGTCTTAACTAGGTTAGTTTAGGGTTAGGGCTAGGTCATAGTGAGGTGGCGAGGTGAGGTGGTAGGTTTGAAGATGTGGATTTATTAATTATAAGGTAATTAATAAATAGTTAAGTGTGTAAGATTTAGGTGGTGAGGTAGGGTTATGTTGTAGGATGAGATACGGGGTACAGGGAGTCGTAAGACCCAAATTTGGTGTCTACATGGTTATCTCCAACAACTGAAGTAAAGACTGGAAAGACTGGAAAGATTGTAAGAATGTATGAAAGAATGTTTTACCCTGTAGTCTTTTCTTCAGTCTGAATAACTAATTCAAGATACTCCTGTTTTATTTCAGCCTCCAAGGTTTTCCTCTTAGTGAGTGCTTCCTCTTCTTTTTTTAGAATTTCCACAATAATGGACTCTAATTCATCCCTCATAATCTCCCCTTTTTAATTTTGTAAGACCAATATAATGTTGGACATTGTAGTCATTCTTCCCTCTAGTAAATCCATATTTTACATAATGAGCTTCCCAAGCTCTTCCAGCCGAGTCTTGTGTGATTTTTGTGTTTGATACCAGGGCCTCTTGCTTCTATTTAACTATTAATAATCTTTCTACGCAGCCTAATGTATCATCCTTCATCGTTTTCTAGACTTCATTGTTCTCTTCTAGAATTTTTTATGTTGATGAGCACCTCTGGAGCTGTGCAGATGTTCAAGGCCTAGTCTACTTTCTTCAATTCTTCTTGTAGCACTTGCAACAATCCTTCATAGGATGTAATATTCTACATTACTAAAGCCATCTCTCATTCTACCTCTTGTGTTGGATCCTTTGGTGTTGGAATGCGTAGAGGCTCATCTTAAAGTAATAGGTCCACTAAATTTCTTACATAATGTATTGCTGAGGGAAATGTTTATGGTAATTTTGGCTCCAAATTTAGCCTAAATCTTATGAAATTATCATGAATTTCCTCTGCAATTCTAATAAATACAACGTTCTTCTTCTGCGCTAAGTCCCTCTATTACGTTAGGCATGTTATTTCTCCATCCTTATTTTTAATTTCTTCCCTGAGAACCCTAATTATGGTAGCCTTCTCCATATTCCACGCATTTCCAAACTCTGTTGAGACTTTGACCAATGCGTTGCTCACCCGTTTGTTTGACATGACAATAGGCTTTACTGCCATGTGTCTAGCCTGAGGTGTTTTCTTCAACCTCCTTGATACACATGACTCCTCACATACATCAAAATCTATAGCTCATCCATATGTGTGTGCATGGACCATGACAAGCTGCTTCCTCATGTGCGCACTGTGGACATATCTTCATCCATTAGTTCCCAACCATATAAGTCTTTTTGTGTTAGCATGCTTTGGAAACAGGTGCATAGACAACTTTACTTGTGCATCCTTTGCATAACCCATACCTGGTGGAATGTTTTCTCCACTTGTTCTTCTAGACCGTTGTTGCTTAGGAACTTAAACTTTCCAAATTTGGGACTTGTGTCTCCATGTCCTAAGCAGTCTCTGCAGTTGTCTCCTCTATTCCCTTTTCCTTCTCTTCTCTTTACTTCTATTCCTCATACTTTTTCTCTTCTATGTTCTCTATAAGTGTAGGATAATTAGGTTCGCTTTCCTATGAATCTTCCACCTCATCATTCAAATTTAGTTTCCTCCTTCTTTATGTGGTTTCCTCCTTCTGTGGAGAGATTCTAGGTGATCTGTACACTATTTATGGAGTAGCACCTTGGGTCCTTGTTCTCCTGAACACCCTCTTAAATCTGTGCTCTCCTTGGACTTCATTCAAGTCCTCATCATCCCCCTCTTATTGCTAGAGGTGGTGTAGTGGCTGCAATCAGCTTCATCCTTATTTGTAGGATGTATTCTACCTCTATGCTCCAATCCACCACTATCCTCATGCTCATCATGCTCATCCTCCACTTCAATTGGATCTATGGGCTTAGGCACTCAGAATATTCTCCATCATGTGCTTACCCTTTTGGTGGTTCTGGAAGTGCTAACTCGTCTTCCACATACTTGTTATTCTCCATCTTTGGCTTTAGTTAGAGGTACACCAGTGCTGCTCCAATATCTCCCACAACCAAACTTATTGGTTTAATGCTCAATACATCTAAAATGAGTCTTTCAATAAATGCAGCCCGCGCCTTGGATACACATATTTCTTCCTTAGTGTGTGGTAGTTGCAATCTACCTTATTCGCATTGAATGTCAGTTCACCACGTGCATCTGTGAACCTTTGTGCTGACACTTAGCAAGTACCCTCGCTATAAAGGAATATGGCAACTTACACCAATGGCTCCGTGCGCCATCCTTCATGGTGAATCGCACTATACAAAAATGCTGGTACACAGCAAACTTGACCTCCTTTCCAACCATCGAAGGCAAGTCTTTAGGGATGTAACATTCCTCCTCAAAATATGTGTGGATCCTATCATACCACTTCTCAGCCCTTTTCTTGACCTTGCTTTGTCATTGATCCCTCACACAACGCACTTCTTAAAGCGTTCTGCAGGTGACTCATGTTCAATTGGATACTCCCATATCTTCTCCTTCGGTCCATCAGTTACTCCGATCTCCATGAATACCAGTGACAATATAACAACTCCAAAGTTGATTTTTCCTCATGTGTGCACTTCCTTAACTGATTGTTTTCTGCAATATAACATAAAATGGTGTAAACTAACCCTTCAGACATCTTTTTTGGCAACGTGCAAGCCGCATGGTGTTCACTTGTGACCACCTTTCCTGGTCATTTAGCTTTGTAACAAGATGTACAGCTACTTGCATAATTGGATACTTATTCATTTTATCGATTTCCATACCATGCATGGACCCTTTGTGTACCCAAACACCTTTATGGTCTCCAATATTACGGTCTTTTCTATTAGGTCATATTTCGAAAATCATCTCATGTGCCTTTCAGCCTCGTTACCATAGAGATGACTGTGGTTGAAATTTTAACTCATGCATCCTTGTAAAGTAGAAAAAATATTCGTACACTCTGCTCATGAGCCATTGGTACAAGGGCTCATATTTACCCGAAGTAAGGGAGCTCATATAGCTGGTAAAATCATATCTTATGTAAGATCTTCTCTCTAGTATTGTCATACACCGACATGTATTCCACCATATGCATTTATTTGTCTTTGTGTTCAGTAACGCGTCAAGATTCTTCTTTTTCTTTATGGTACGGTGATTATACTCAGTCACCTTACTTTTCCTTATGTGAGAATCCCACTCTTGACCGATGATAACCCCCATTTGGATATTGCATCTCTGAAAAATTACTTTCGAGAGCCATCTCCTCTTCTTCTTCTACTACCTTCTTCTTTCCCTTCACTCCTGTTGTAACTTCTTTCTTGGGTGTCATTTCTACCTTGTAATCCTTTGTAAATCCCTGCCTCTTGAATTTAGTAATATGTGAATCAAACCCTATCTCGATTTAGGTGTGCCCTAGGTGAAATCATGTGGCCTAGCTCCTCTCTGTCACCTTACTTTTCTCAAACCACTTTACCACCGGGGATATAAGCTCTTTCTGTGCATACAGATCTCTTCATCATGACTACTTACCCACCTCTTGCACCTTAATACAATCACTCGGATATTCACACTTGGATCTCTTTTTCAAATACTCTTAATTGCAATAGTTAAAATGAAATCGCATTCCATCCTTATATAGATTTTCAAATTTTTGATGCATTCTTTGCTCCTTCACCTACCAAATATCCTCTCGTTAATTGATCAATTCCATCCTTTCCATGCATGTTACATGCTTGGTGCCTCAGCTATAACCTTCAAGCGCGCCTTCCTACCCTCTGGTCACAGAATTCTCTTCAACACGCTTCCTTGCACCTAATTACCTCATTACTGCACCTTCTACTGGTAATTGTTATGGCCTCTTCTTACATCGCGTTATACTATTCCTTCATTCATCTTAATCTTTGGCCACCTTTTAGAAGCAATCCTTTGACTTGAAGAGCACCTGTAGTAGCTTATTCTTTTCACCTTTCAATTCCCACAATCTTGTACCTAGATATCGAAAAACACCCCCACACTAAAATTATGTGCAGTCCTCTATGCATAAACATGTTTCATGTAGTAATGAGCTTCATGTGCGCAAGCATGTACTTATCTCACAACACACCAACTAAATTTAAAAAGACATAGTGATAAAGAAGGAACCACATTAAGGAAATAAAAAATTGAAAACATAATCTAAATGGCGATACTACCTTATTAAAAACACCAAGAAGACTTATTTATAGTAGGGTTTCAGCCTACTCCTGTCTGAAGTAACCGGGTAGTCATGTTCCATCAAGTGCTTCTAACTAGGAAGAACTTTTTTCAGGGATGTGAGTGATAACATACCGGCCTAACTAATGTACCTTAAGCTTTATTGGATGGCACAAGAACTTAGAGTCATAAAGAATTACCAGTTGTCCAATATCAAACTTCTTATCCCTTATGTTTTTATCATGACATGCTTTTTGCCTTGCCTTTTCTTACTTCTGACTCCAACGTGATATGGTTCATTGCTCATCTATTTCAATTACCTTCTCAATCCATTTCTTATACAGCTTTCTCATCTAGCTAGACCTCCATAGTGCATGCAATACACAAAGAAGGTAACAGAAAATCCGTAGGAAGAACGGCTTCTGTGCCAAATACTAATTAAAATGGTGTGGCTTTGTTCAACCTTTTATATTTTGTTTGATATGCCCAAAGTAATGTAGATAATTTATCATCCTAATCCTTTCATCCAACATCACATATTTTTGTCAATGTATGACCCAAACTTTTGTTGAAATCCTTAGCAGTTCCACTTACTTGAGGATGGTAAGGGTATAGTTTTATCATCTGTAATCATGAACTCATCCGATAAAATTCTAATTTTCTCTTTAAGAAAATGTGTGCCCTTATCACTGGTCAAACATCAAAGGACATCCATACCTTGTAATAATATGTTCCCATAGAAACTGAGCTGTTGTAGTCACTATACAATGCTTGGTAGGTGTTGCTTTTTGTGCACCTTGTCAGATAGTCTGTGCAAGTTATAATATAGTGTGATCTATTCCTATGTGCAGTTGGGGAAATAGGACCCATAAAATCTATAACCCATTTGTTAAATGGTTATATGCTGGCAATGGGTCTCAGAGGCATTTCATCTCACCGACCTGGTCTTCCAAGACGTTGACAATGATCACATGCCTTACAAAATTCCTTACAATCTTTATAGAGGGTCTCCCACCATAATCTAACAAGTAGAATCTTACGCATGTTATGGAATCATCTGCATAGTGGCCTCCTAACAATTCCACCATGAGCTTCTTCCATAATGCCCATGTACTCATGTTCCAATACACAACGGCGTAATACTTCATCATGCCCCATTTTGTACAAGTCACCACTAATTAACATATAAGGTGCAAGCACATATAGTAAGTTGTTTCTTCTTCAAGGATTGCATTCCTTCTAGTGCCATCCCTATGCATATAAATATAGCAATGTCCTCTAGTTCATGATGGCACGCATTGTAACCTATATAATTGTGCATTTGGTATGGTATCCTCAATTTCCTGTGCTTCTCCTCTTGACTATATTATTGATAAATGGTCTGGTCCGGAATTAATTTTTCTTGGCTTTTACCACAACTATGTGAAATCAAACGCTTGAAATAAGAGCACCCATTGACATATGTGCCCTTATAAAATAGGACTTATTTACCAAATACTTTAATGTCTATGTGATTTTTATAAAAGATGAATGATGTACCTAGTAGGCACTGGTGAAATTTATGCAACACATAGATAATGGATAAAGATTCGCGCTCTGTAGGTTATGCAATTCTATTCTGCAGGAGTCAGCTTTCTACTAGCAAAACATAGACTAGCGATATAGATCTACAATACCTTCTCCTAGTTTGAGCCAACACCATGCCAATGGCCATGCTAGATGTGTCTAAATGTACATGAAATGGTTTTTCCCATGAAGGAAAACGTAGAATATGTACGGCAGTAAGTTTATCCTTTAATTTCTCGAATGCGCAGTGCTACTATTCGCCCTCAGTAGAAAATAGCTTTCCCTTTTAATAAATCTTCTAAGGGTTCAGAAACTTTGGCATAGCCTTTGATAAAATTTTTGTAATATCCTGTATATTCCAAAAATCACGCACACCTCACTTTGACTGGTAGGAACCCTTAGGACTATAATGACTGTAACCTTTGTTGCATCAACGAAAAAATCCTCCTTGTAGATTATGTGTCCTAAACATATCCCAAATGTTGTAGCAAATATGCACTTCTTGATGTTCAAAGATATACTCAACTATCTACACTATTCAAACATTAAGCGTAGATTGTCAAAGTGACCCATAACTAATCCTTACACCATTCAATCACCTAGATATACCTATAAGAAGTTGTGAATAAATTCTTTAAACTCTTAGACGACTATGCGTGAAAATACAGCAGGCGCATTTTTCATACTAAAAGGCATCACAGTATAGGTGAAGCTACCCCATTCAGCAGTAAATGTGGTCTTTTCTTGATTATCCTGGGAAATCATAACCTAATGATACCCAGAGAATCCATCTATAAATGAATAGATTTCGTGCCCTGCAACTCCTTCTAGTATTTCCTCAGTAAATGGCATAGGGAATGGATCTGTTACACATGCAACATTAATCTCCCTATAGTCAACACATATTCTAATTCATCCATCCTTCTTGATACTGATCACCATTGGACTAACCCATTTTGAATCATCAAGGGGCTTAATAATTATAGACTTCAACATGTTATCAATCTCTTCTTTGACCTTTTCACGTAAATTGGGGTTCATTCTATAAGGCGTCTTTCTAACTGGGTGCACCCCCTCTTTAAGATTTATCTTCATCTCCCCTAATGATTCATGCACGCCTTTAAGTTCATTTTACATCCTAGGAAATAGGTCTGGGTAGTCCCTTAATAACTCAATGATTTTAGCCACTTCAGATTTTGACCAATAATCTCCATTTATGGCTTCTTTAGGCTCAGTATCTGTTCCAATATTCACTCACTTTGTCTTCATAGGTTCATGATAGGTGCACGTGGTCTTATCCATGCTGTCCAATACCTCATGCCTTCCTATTGAATGGTTTACATCCAAATTATCTACTTCTTCATCATTCACTAGGTAGACCATTTTTCCTTTCTCTTTCGCAAGGCAATCATGTTGAAGTAATATTGCATCGGTCTTTGGTTCTTTATCAAGACACGCTCCTGAGTCCTCTTTATCTAATGATTCCTAGAGGAGTTCTTTAGCCTTGGCATTATCCCCCATAGTTAAGCACTTGATAACTTCCAATGCTACTTGTACCGGAGGTTTTGTAGAGAAGAAGTCAAACGTCTGTGCCATTCCTATAAATAAATTGTGCTAGTTTCTAGTTTCTCTATGGATTTCTGCATAAACATACCAAGCACGTGCGCAGCCTTGTAAAGTGGAGTAAAACTGGTGCACCCATGGTGAAGGTGGTAAAGCTTCCTGCCATTTTTTCTAGAGTCTCTCACATTTCTAAACATGGTGTTAAATAGGTTGATCATCGTGATAATTGCAGATTTGTGTATGTGCATTTCTCCTAAAGAACCTAGTAGTGAGAGAAACCCAAATTTCATTCCATTTGACCAGGTTATCCCTATGGACCACCCACTAGCATGCGGCTGTCCCATGTCATGTATATCCTAGCATATTTCTCCTCTCTAGTGGGTCTATCCATTTCTCTTTCATGGTGTGTAGGAATACCATGGGATCCCCTTCTCCTGTGTAACAAGGTATCGAGTTGTTACCTATCCTCCTGACATAACACGGGTTTGTGCCTTGAGGGAATATGCTATTTACTTTGTGCCCTACCAACTCATAAGTGCTGTGAGCCCAATTATCACAAGTAACACTTGTAGTATCACTAATAGAATATGCATCCTCCCACTAAATTAGTCCTTCTTTGGTTGGTTCAATCATCTTTGGATCTCGGATGGTGCGTACATAAATCCTATTAAGATCTTCTTCACTTAAAGGCTCAACATAATGCGCAAAATTTCCATCTGTCAAAGGAATAGTGACCCTTTCCTCTTTATTTTCAAAACTGATATAGCCCTTGTTGAACCAAAGATCAACATTATTTGCATAACACCAAGGATGCCCTAGTAGAGTTGGGAAGCTATCTGATTCTGCCAGCGCTAAAACTTCAAAGTCTCTAGTGAACTTGGCTCCTTGTATGGTAATGGATGCATCTTTTAAAACTCCTATGGGAGTTGCCTTAGTCCGATTAGCCATGAATAATACATTAGAGGATGGCTGCAATGGGGGTCTCCCCATTTGTACCCATGTATCCAAGGTAAGAAAATTGACTTCCGTGCCTGTATCAATCATTATATTACTCAATAACAACCCATTCACAACAACATTTAGAGTGATTTCCTTGTCATAATATAGGCTATGAGGAGGGAGATTTGCATGCAGGATCTGCCGCCTAGTCTCAATACTTGTGCATGGAGTGTTTTGTTTCAACCAACTTCCTAATAGTGGAATGATGTTCTCCTAGTGCAACATTTTGCACACTTATCTTAAGTCATCTATATCAATTTGGACCATCTCTGACGCTTTCTTTTACTCCTTTAAATATTGTATCTCACCCTGAAGATTCCTTAGCACTTCAATGGTATATTTATAAACCTCCTTCTGATGGGTAGGGTTTGGGTACCGTGTATGAAGAAACTCATCCTCAGTGATGGTAGGTTTCTACTGTAATACCTCCCTGACACACGTGCTACCTTAGCATGGGTCATGATCCTCACTTGTAGTGCCTCAGACTCTGCTTCCATTTTAGGCATCCATTAATTATCCATAGCACGCTGTATCCTAACTATCCATGTGCCTTTGTTTTCTTGTTTATGTTGCTTACTCAGATGCTCATATAAGTCTAGACACTCTTCATAGCTATGGTTCCATTATCCAAATTCACCCCTAGAGTAAATTTGATAACATGCATCAGAATACTCAAGTCCCAGGTAAATAGATTGATTCAAGGCAAAAAATCATGTTTCTAGGGTCCCCTCGGATATTTTCTAACTCTCCTGTCCAAGAAGAAAGGAGGAAGTTCTAAAAAAGGGTGAAAAAGTTGCAAAAAACAAGCTTGGGCCAGAAAAAATCATGAAAAGTGGCTAAGTCCTAGTCCTCGTAGCACTCGGGATAGCTGGGACGTTGGGGCATGGATCGGCCGAAAATCCTCTAGGCGGTCCGCGCAGCAAAGGGACATCTGGGCCGTGGGGACGCGTGGGACGCGGAAAGCCGATTCGGCCGAAGGAGGAAAAAATTGACTAACTGCTGTGCAGTGCTGGTTGGGATAGCTGGGCCACAAGGACGCGAACCGCCCGGATTAGCCGACGTAGGGAAATTTTTTCCAAGACAAGAGGGACAAAGGGACGCGTGGGATGCGGAAAGCTGAAGAAGCTGAGAGCCAATGTAAATGTGCCACGTGTCTTCGCCGCAAAGAGGGACAGGGAAGCCCGAATCAGGTGGATCGGAGAAATTTGTCCCAGACGGTTTGGGACATCCAGGCCAAAAATATGTGAAGGACGCAAAGACCCAGAAAAGTTGCCGACGAATCAGAATGTGACGTGTGTCACAAGGGGAGGCGCAATAAAAATTTCGACTAAGTTTTTTTGGCCGAGTTTTAAAGGGAGCGAGTTGGAGCGTTGGCTCGAGCCAATAAAAAGAGGACATGTGTCTTAAGGAGAAGGGGAGTGTAGAGCTTGAGGAGGAATTAGAGAATTTGGAAAAAGTTTTGGCAAAAAACTAAAAGGTAAAGGATGACCTCGCGCCCCTGTCCTCCAACCAGATCATGCCACGTGTCCCAAGTGGCGGGGACGCGGGGAAAAAATGGGAAATTTTCCAAAATTACAAAGAGTCAAAAATTTCAAGGAAAACCCATGGGTAAGGGAAGGAGAGAGAATTTCCCATCCAATTAGCGCCCAACACGTGTCGTCCAGGTGGCGGAGCGCGGGAAAAATTTCAAAACCCATTTTTGCCTGTTTTGTGCCCTAAATCTTCAGACCGCCATATCTTTCGATCCAGAGCTCGGATTTGCATGTTCTTTATATCATTGGAAAGATTATAACATTCTCTACATGATTTCGAGGTCAATATTTAATTTTGGTTCAGTCTGGAGAGAGAAAGTTAAGAAACAGCTCTGACGCGTGTCCATGGCCAGAAATGACATTTCAGCGACCAAATTTAATGCAGAATGGGTCACATTCTCCTCCAATTTGGTCAAAAATGACAAGGTATGGGTTTGTAAGGTCCCCCATGCCGTTTTAATGCATTTTCAGTCAATGAGGAATGTGCTCCCACGTTTTGTACATTTTCTCTCTCCTGGGCTCGACCCATGCAATGTAAAAGCCAGATTTGGCTCATTTCTTAAGGGGGAACACTTTTTGGCATAAAAAAAACTTCTTCCTTCACCTCCAGTGAGTGATTCTTGCAAGAATCAGACCTCTTCAAAGATTGTAATAGGTTTTTACCTCTCTGAGGTTGTAATGCAGTGGTTTTGACATTGGAAATGATAATGCAAGCTTTGTGAATGGGTTTTAGTCCTTTGTTTGTATCATTTGCTTCATTTCAGATCCTAAATTATATCTTATTAGCCTATGTATGTTTTATGTTGAAATATTTGGTTTGTGTCTATTTTCATGACAAAAATGTTTCACCACTTCCTTTGGTGCATCACCATCATTAGGTTAGTTTCATTTTCTGCATTTCTTATCCCTGTCTACTTGTAAATTACGGTAGAAGTAGGATTTGAACCTCTGTAATTGTGTAAACACTAGATCTAATCAGAGGAGTTTGAGTAACCAAAATCTAATATGGAGATTCCTCTCTCAGTTTTACAAGTCCCCACACTTGGAGAGAGGTTTCCATGTTGTGCAATCACACTGGGAGCCTAAAACATCAGTTTAGAAACCTGATTTTCATCTAGGGGTGCTGTGATCTCGCAACAACAGTTTTGGCACACCCGGTGGGACACTAGAGGTCTCATTTTTATTGCAGCAAAGTTGATGTGCATCTGCTGCAATTTTCTTGCTTGAAAAGAGCTATTATTTGCATATCTGGTGACTCCAAGGGGAAGAATCAACTGGTTTCAGTAGCGCAGGCCTGAAAACTCATGAGAAGAGTCACCACAAGGTCAAGAGTTGGAGAAGAAGAAGTGCTGTCTGAATACCTGCAATTATCTCCAAGAAGAAGGCAAAGAGGAAGAAGGATTCAAAGGTCTCCATCTCCACCAAACAGAACTCTCTCAACTCCTCCGCCTGGTAGGCCTTTTATTCAGTCAACAAGGGTTTTAAGACCAATTAGAATGGCATAAAACAACCCCTATGTCAACTTCACAGGCAACAGCCCACTTTCCCTCAATGCACAACATCCAATTCCTATTATAGCCTTGAAGAACATTCCGTACTTCACTAGAGAAAATCAGACTACTCCAGGTGATCATGTTAAAGATATTGCTAACCTTTGTGTAATTCATGAAATCAATGATATGCAAGTGGCTGTCAAGTTACTGGAATCTTCATTCAAGGGTAAAGCATTACAATGGTTTAGGAGCCTTGGAGCTGGTTCTATCACAAATTGGAATCAGTTGTGTACAGCACTTCATGAGTAATTTGGAGAGAAGGGAGACAACTTGTCTCTTTTGGAGCAGCTGACAACCATCAGGAGAGCTCCCAATGAGCAGTTGACTGATTTCAACTTCAGATTTCAAAAGACTTGGGAGAGAATTCCAGTGGCAGTCAGGCCAACAGAAGAAGGTGCTTTTCTCTATTATCTCAAAGCTCTAAATTCTGATATTTCTATGTTGATTCAGTCCATGGGAGGCATAACTATCCCTATGGCTTATAGCATTGCCATTAGGGCTGAAAATTATTTGATCCAAGCTGGAAAACTTGCCCTTAGACCTCCGATGCCATTGTTTCCAAGTTAAGAGATCCCAAACACCAATCAAGCACCTAGTTTGGCTCCTTCTCCCACTCCTAGAAATCATAGTTCAAATGAAGCTTCCACTTCATCTCCAAGTGCCCCAAATTAGCTTCAAGAAGTCATGAAGCAATTGCAAAACCTAGGCAATGAGCTGGTTACTCTCAAAAGGCAGCAGGCCCAAGGTTTTAGACCTTCTTATCAGCCCCAAGCTCAGCCTAACAGGCAGCCATACCAACCACAAAGGCCACCTAATCCTGCTGCAAATATAAATCAAACAAGGCCTCCTTCCTATAGACCATTTCAGCCCTATAATCCAAATGCCATATCTATCTCTAAGGCATTGGTGCCAACACAAAACAACATTGCCCAGGAGTATGATTGGTGTTTTCCATGCAATGAACCTCATAACCAATCCATGTGCTTCAATGGTGCTTTGAATCAAGCATTAATGGTGATAACTACTGGTGTGGAGGGTGAGGGTAGTCAAGGAAACAGCCAACAAAAAGAAACATTCCAACAGCAATCAGCCCCAAATGACCCCACATTGGTAAATTGGCAAGCAGGGGATTTCTGTGGCATGAACCAGGCAGTTTCCCAAGGTGTTGCAGCCAACACAAGGTCAAAAAGGAGGAATTTGGGTGAAGAGCAGCCATTAGCCCCAACCAATCCACAAACCTCCATGGCTCCACAAATGGTTGGCAAGCAAAATCCAATTTCAAATGCACAAGGGCAGCCAAGAACAGCCCCTAGGCCAACTCAAATACTAGTTGTTGCTGCCCACATGCAAGGAGTGAATGTACAAACCAAGGGACAACAAAGAGATCCTTCATCACCATTCAATATCATTGACCAGATGAAGAAGACAAACGTCAATATATCAATGTGGGAATCCCTATCTATCCCAGGCCAAAGAGATCTGCTGCAGGCTGCCATGAAGGACTGGCCAACTTCGAATCAGCAAATGCAAGACAAAGTGCTTACAAATGCTACCCAGCATGAGGGAAATTATGGAGGACAAAAAGGTAAAATGTTGAAACCCCCTCCTTTCTATGTTTCATTAATCATTGGAAATCAACTAGTGCACAATTACATGATAGACTCCGGGGCAAGTAGCTCAGTAATGCCTAAACAAATAGCTGATCAGCTAGAGCTCCAGTATGAAACAACATCCAAAGGGGTAGTGCAGCTAGATGGGATGGCAGTAGCAATAGTTGGAGTGACTAGGAACTTGAGTCTTACCTTGCATGCATGTCCAAATGTTGTTGTTTTACAAGATGTATCAGTCATATACCTTCCACCACTCTTTGCCCTATGCTTGTCAAGGGACTTCACAGCCAATATTGGGGGATATTTGTCTACTGATTGGTCACACATGCTGTTCAGAATGAGGTATGGAACTAAGGCTACAATCAGGTCTGAACCTATTGCAAACTTCCACATTGAGCCTTACACTCCAAGTCAGATCAACGCCAATTGTTCAGCATTTGATCAAGAAGACCACCCAAGCACTGATGAACCTGACACTAAGGTTGGAAGCATCCCAGATCTAACTCTTGATGAATGGGCAAACAAGATACATGCATTTGATCCTTATCAAGAAGTAGAAGAATATGAGCTAGGGGTCTATTGCATACACGAAGAAAATCAGCCTATTCCTAGCATCACCAAGCCAAACCACAAGGATGACAATGAGGTATGGCAGTTTTTTTTTGATGGATCAAGGAGTAGACAAGGTGAAGGAGGTGGAGCTATGCTTGTTTCACCTCAAGGAGTAAGGTACTATTCAACTTTTAGATTTCAGTTTGCATGCTCCAATAACACTACTAAATATGAAGCCTTAGTGCAAGGGATGCATTGGGAAATCAAGAAGAAAATAAAGAACTTGAAAGTCTTTGGTGATAGTGAATTGATTGTAAATCAGGTCAAAGGACAGCATGCTGCCAAAAATGATCTTCTCAAGTGCTACAAGAACAGGGTGTGGGACCTCATGGAAGATTTTGAAGGTTTTGACATCAAATCCATTCCTAGGAAAGAGAATCAAGCTGCTTACAGGCTTGCAGCAGTAGGGGTAGCCTTTGACATTGTATAAAACATTCAACAAGACAAGGTACAACCAAACATCCACATGATTGTGAGGCCTTCAGTGCCGGATAACAATTTCGGTTGGAAAGTGTTTGAAAATGACCAGCAAATCATCCATTTTTTGCAAGAAGAAGTTGAGTTCTTAGCCAAGAATCAAGAAAGATTGGAACAACAGTATGGTGGCCAAGTGGTACAGCTGAGAACTAACAAGCTGCCCAAGGGACTTATCACTTTGGAGTCCATTTTTAACCCCAATGATCAGTTTAGAAAGGAGAAAGCAAACATTCAGGTCAAGAGAGAGGATTCAGTATCCATCTTGGTAGAAGAGAACAAACCATTGCAAATTGGAAGGATGACAACTGAACAAGAAAGGTATGAGTTCATACAGCTGTGTCAAGAGTTCCCTGACGTGTTTGCTTAGAGCTATGAAGACTTGAAAGGTTTCAATCCCAAATTATCTCAGCATACCATCGAATTAGATCCAAATACTAAGCCTGTCAGGCAGAAACAAAGACTAGTCAACCCACACATGGAGCCTCTCATGAGGAAAGCATTGGACAAGCTGATTGAGTCAAGGATCATATTCCCAATCAAGCATTCTAGTTGGGTTGCCAACTTAGTCCCAGTCAGAAAGAAGAGTGGAGAGATCAGATTATGTGTTGACTTCAGAGACTTGAATAGAGCCTCTCTTAAGGACCATTACCCACTCCCTTCCATGGAGCAAATCTTACAAGTTGTGGCTGGCTCCAAGAGGTTTTCACTACTTGATGGCTACTCAGGCTACAATCAGATTATGGTGAAGGAAGAAGACCAGTTCAAGACAGCCTTCACAACCAAATGGGGAACTTTTTCATACAGGAAAATGCCATTTGGGCTGTCCAATGCTGGTGCTACCTTCCAAAGGGCAATGGACATGGCATTCAAAGGTTTGATTAACAATATAGTTCTGGTATATCTTGATGACATCACTGTATTCTCTAAAAATGCAGTGGATCACCTCTTTCATCTGAGGCAGGTATTTCAGAGGTGTAGAAGATTTGGGGTATCATTGAATCCCAAAAAATGCATATTCCTGGCTCATGAATGAAAGCTCCTTGGCCATATTGTCTCTAAAGAAGGATTAGTAATTGATCCAGAGAGGGTTGAAGCCATAAGAGCACTACCATTGCCAAGCCACAAGAAAGCCCTTCAGAGTTTCTTGGGAAGGATAAACTTTGTTCGGAGGTTTGTCCTAGATTTTGCAGCCCTTGTCAAGCCCATCACCAAAATGTTAAAGAAGAGCTTGGCTTTCAAGTGGACAGCAGAAGGGAAGGAGAGTTTTGAAGCAATCAAAGAAGCCATCTCTCAAGCACCAACTCTCATCAACCTAGACTTATCCAAGGATTTCATCCTCTATGCATTTGGAGGTGATGACACTATTTCTGCCATTCTGGTATAGCAGAACAAGGATAATGATGAGCAGCCAATTGCCTTCTTTAGCCAGAGCCTAGATGACTATGAGGTGAGGTACTCTTTTATTGAGAAGCAGGTACTTGCAGTAATCAGAAGCTTGAAGAAATTCAAGCATTTAATCTCAAACAACAATGTCCAGTTGTTGGTCTCACATGCTGGGGTTAAGGACTTCCTCCTCAACAAGGATTTGAATGAGAAAAGAGCAGGCTGGATCACCCGTGTCATGGAGTATGACATTGAGATCAAGATCACCAAGCTAGTAAGAGGGAAAGGATTGTGTGAGCAGCTGGTTTTGGGGAAGCAAAAATAAGTATGTAATGAAGAAGAGGCTGTTTTGACAGTCCAGGACAGCCATGAGCCAAGTGGCAATCAAGAAGAAGACAATGCTACCCCCACTCCTTGCTGGACCCAAGGTATTATACACTTCCTAGGCATAGGCCTATGCCCTCTGAAGATGAACAAGACCAAAAGGAGACACTTCAGATTGTAGGCTGTTCTGTATGCCATTATTGATGGAGTTTTGTTCAAGAAAGATGTGAATGGA
Source organism: Taxus chinensis (assembly GCA_019776745.2). Classification (NCBI taxonomy): domain Eukaryota; kingdom Viridiplantae; phylum Streptophyta; class Pinopsida; order Cupressales; family Taxaceae; genus Taxus; species Taxus chinensis. The sequence goes on from CM034154.1 coordinate 148,489,759, forward strand.
GTGCTGCTGAGATGCATTAGCACAAATCAGATTCAAAGGGTGTTAGAAGAGTTCCATGATAGACCAGCTGGTGGTCATTTTGCACCAAGAGTGATAGCTCTAAAAATCATGAAGGCTGGTTATTATTGGCCTAAAATCTTCAGTGATTGCTATGCATGGATCAAGAGGTGTAAGAATTGTGCATTCTTCACAGGAAAAGAGAGACTTGCTGCCCTTCGATTACATCCAATCTCAGTTGACCAGCCATTCATGCAATGGGGTTTGGACTTCATTGGAGTCATTAATCCTAATTCAAGCCAAGGACACAAATGGATTTTGACAGCCACGGACTATTTCACCAAATGGACAGAAGCAGTAGCACTCAAAGAGGCAAATGAGTCTAGTATCTTAGACTTTTATGAGGGGATAACAACCAGATTTGGTGTACCTGCTACAATAATCTCTGATAATGCATTGGCATTCATTGGATCTAAGGTGATTGAGTGGGCTGTCAAGAACGGTATCTACCTAAGCACTTCATCAAACTATTACCCTCAAGGTAATGGCTAGGCCGAGTCTACAAACAAGAACTTGTTGAGGATCATTAGGAGGAATCTTGATGAGAATTAGAGGTCTTGGCATACCAAACTGAAATCAGCCTTATGGGCTGATAGGATAACTCCCAAAAGATCCACAGGTAACTCTCCATTCAAACTTGTCTATGGAAGAGAGGCAATCTTTCCCATGTCACTTGAGTTGCCAACATTGGAACTCATGAAGTAGCTGGAGTTGCTAGAGTTTGAGCCCATGGAGGTGAGGTATGTAGAGTTGATGGAGCTGCAAAAGATTAGAAATCATGCATCCCAAAATGTGGAGAAGGGTCAAGCTTTGATCAAGAAGACCTTTGATAGGAAGGCCAGAGATAGATCTTTTCAGGTTGGAGATCTAGTGTTGAAATGGGATGTGGATAGAGCAAAACCGGGAAGGCTTTCAAAATTTGATGCCATTTGGAGTGGCCCATACATGGTCACGAAGTGTAAGAACAACAATGCTTTCCAATTGGCCTCATAGGATGGTGAAGAACTGCAGATTCTAGTCAATGGGATTTATCTTAAGCATTGCTTGTAGAGGGAAATTTACCACCTTGTAAATATTAGATTAGATTTTCATTCCTCCAAGTGCTTGTGCACATTGTCTTGTTGTAGGTTAGTTTTGTTTTCCCTAAGTGCTTTGGCACAACTTGCTATCCATGGAGATGTTTTGTAGTCCTTGCTCCCATAAGGTGATATTCCATCTTCCTCCTTATGTATTCTAAGTCAGTTGGGGTTCTAAACAGAATATTTGACTACTTCAGGCAACTGGTATCTTCTACCTAGCAGGCAGGTAACCCCGCTGAGTCACCAAATTGTTATCCAAATTCACCCCCCAGAGTAAATTTGATAACATGCATCAGAATACTCAAGTCCTAGGCAAATAGATTGATTCAAGGCAAAAAATCATGTTTCTAGGGTCCCCTCAGATTTTTTCTAACTCTCATGTCCAAGAAGAAAGGAGCAAGTTCTAAAAAAGGGTGAAAAAGTTGCAAAAAACAAGCTTGGGCTAGAAAAAATAATGAAAAACGGCTAAGTCCTAGTCCTCGTAGCACTCAGGAAAGTTGGGACATCAGGGCGCAGATCAGCCGAAAAGCCTCTAGGTGGTCTGCGTAATAAAGGGACATCCGGACCGTGGGGACACGTGGGACGCGGAAAGTTGATTCAGCCAAAGGAGGAAAAAATTGACTAACTACTGTGCAGCACCGGTTGGGACAACAAGGCCGCGAGGACGAGAAGGACGCGAACTACCCAGATCGGCCAGAGTAGGGAACTTTCATTTGGGACAAGAGGGACAAAGGGACGCAGAAAGCTGAAGAAGCTGAGAGCCAATGGAAATGTGCCACGTGTCTTTGCCACAAAGAGGGACAGGGAAGCCCGAATCGGGCGGATTGGAGAAATTTGTCCCAGACGGTTTGGGACATCCTAGCCAAAAATATGTGAAGGATGCAAAGACCCAGAAAAGCCGCCGATGAATCAGAATGTGACGCGTGTCACAAGGGGAGGCGCAGTAAAAATTTTGACTAAGTGTTTTTGGCCGAGTTTTAAAGGGAGCGAGTTGGAGCGTTGGCCTGAGCCAATAAAAAGAGGACACGTGTCCTAAGGAGAAGGGGAGTGTAGAGCTCGGGGAGGAATTAGAGAATTTGGCAAAAGTTTTGGCAAAAAACTAGAAGGTAAAGGATGACCCCGCGCCCCTGTCCTCCAACCAGACCATGCCACGTGTCCCAAGTGACGGGGACAAGGGGAAAAAATGGGAAATTTTCCAAAATTACAAAGAGTCAAAACTTTGAAGGAAAACCCACGGGTAAGGGAAGGAGAGAGAATTGCCCATCCAATCAGCACCCGACACGTGTCGTCCAGGTGGCGGAGCGCGGGAAAAAATTTCAAAACCTGTTTTTGCTTGTTTTGTGCCCTAAATCTTCAGACCGCCATATCTTTCGATCCAGAGCTCGGATTTGCACGTTCTTTATATAATTGGAAAGATTATAAAATTCTCTACATGATTCCGGGGTCAATCTTGAATTTTGGTTCAGTATGGAGAGAGAAAGTTAAGAAACAGCTCTTATGCGTGTCTATGGCTAGAAATGACATTTCAGCGACCAAATTTAATGCAGAATGGGTCGCATTCTCCTCCAATTCGGTCAAAAATGATAGGGTATGGGTTTGTAAGGTCCCCCATGCCATTTTAATGCATTTACAGTCAATGAGGAATGGGCTCCCATGTTTTGTACGTTTTCTCTCTCCTGGGCTCGACCCATGCAATGTAAAAGCCAAATTTGACTCATTTCTTAAGGGGGAACACTTTTTGGCCTAAAAAAACTTCTTCCTTCACCTCTAGTGAGTGATTCTTGCAAGAATAAGACTTATTCAAAGATTGTAACAGGTTTTTACCTCTCTGAGGTTGTAATGCAGTGGTTTTGACATTGGAAATGATAATGCAAGCTTTGTGAATGGGTTTTAGTCCTTTGTTTGTATCATTTGCTTCATTTCAGATCCTAAATTATATCTTATCAGCCTATGTATGTTTTATGTTGCAATCTTTGGTTTGTGTCTATTTGCATGACAAAAATGTTTCACCACTTCCTTTGGTGCATCACCATCATTAGGTTAGTTTCATTTTCTGCGTTTCTTATCCATGTCTACTTGTAAATTAGGGTAGAATTAGGATTTGAACCTCTGCAATTGTGTAAACACTAGATCTAATCAGAGGAGATTGAGGAACCAACCTCTAATCTGGATATTCCTCTCTCAGTTTTACAAGTCCCCACACTTGGAGAGAGGTTTCCATGTTGTGCAATCACATTGGGTGCCTAAAACATCAGTTTAGAAACCTGATTTGCATCCAGGGGTGCTGTGATCTCGCAACAAAAGGTTCTTCCCGTAAAAAGAACATGTAATATTCCGAGGACACTCACGCCTATACTGGTCAGGAGATCCACATGTATAACATGTTCCATGAGGAAAATCACTTCTTCCACCACCATGGTCTCATCCTTTGAATCCACCATGATATCCTTGACCTCTGCCACGACTGCCTTCAAAACACCCCTCATTCCGATCATAGCGTGACTGATTATGCTCCCAGTCTTAATACTCATTCTTTCCCTTAGAGTTATCTAAAACTTATGTCTACCATACACCAATATCTATAGCATCATGGATCTATCCAATTAGCTGACAATCCTCCGTGTCATGAGTCGTGTACTTGCAAATTGTATAGTAGCTTGAAACGTTCTTCCTTATCACGTATTGTAATAATGGGCAACAACTATCATCATGATTTAAGTGGAATATCTCACAATCCATTAGCAATGAGTTTATTGTTTTGCAAGGACAACTATCCTTTGTGTGACCCTCTACTTCACAATATGTATACCAAAATTCTTGATTGCGTGCACTCAAGGAGCTGAATTCACTAATAATTTTTCTAGCTTGCTTTGCCATAGCTACAATTTGTGCCTCTAAGAATGGGCTAACGCCAGTGTCAATACTCCCCAACTACCTCAGTACATGTATGTCTTCTTCCAATACCTCACGCGGATTAGTATATGTCTTATGTGACAGTGCCCTCATAAAATGGTGTAATCAATCCCCCATACAAACCATTGTTCATGTTGGCTTACATGTATGTCATAAGAAAACTTAGATATCAACATTTTAAAACATGCATCATACTCTCTAACACTTTTAGTAGTGCCTTGATTAATATCCTTGAGGGCAATTATACTCTTCTGCTCAAACTCCAGGGATATGAAAACTATTTTAAGAACACATCCTTAAATGCTACATAATCCATGCAAGTCTAATTAAGTTCAAACTTCATGTACTAGCTATTGTTCGTGCCCTTATAACGTAGTAGCAAATTGGATTTTCCTACACTCATAAGATGTGATTCCTTTTGTGCATGCTATAATATTTCACACATATACAGATGTTTCGCAACATCTTCAATGGCCTCTATACTCTGGAAGACGAAGAGAAATTTCAATGTAAATATTTTGGGGTTGGTGTGGACCTTACCCACCTGATCCAGAACCTCCAGTGTTTCCCCTACCTCTAGAGCCTCGAGATCCACCTGAACTAGAACTTCCCATGCCTCCTGATCCTGAACCTATAGCTAGAATAGATCCTGCAGATGTAAATCCCTTATGCCCTAACAGTAGTACTATACTAAACCCCTACGGTTTTGTGAATTAGTTCTACTTCCAGAAGTGAATCCAAAATTTTGTACTCTCATATTTTGTGCAGACAATGTGCTTGAAAACACACCTCCAAATAGACAATGAAGTCGTCTGTCCTATTATTGATGTACTTTCTCTCTTAGTTCCCAAACTTGCTTGTTGATTACTTGGTCATACTAAGATCCTGGACAAAATAAGCACAAGGGCTAGGTTACCATGGTGGATTCAGATGCGTGCCCTGTGGTCCAGGTCATATCTACTGGCATGCTCCCCTTGTGAGGCCGAGGAGGGTCCCCCTGTCAGGCTTTCCTAGATGGGGGGAGTTCCTGATGCTCAGGCTCCATGTCTTCTACATGAGCTCCAAATACCTTCACAAGCCATATCTGTCCTCAACTCCATCCATGTTGCAACATCACGCTAACTTCTCTATATCCCTTTCACGTGCCCCATTATAATTAAGCCACATTTCTTCTCTCTACCTTTATGCTACTAATCTGCCATCCTCCACCAATCTTGTCCCTGTCGCCATGCTCGTGGCGGGGTTTAGTTAGCCATTGGTTTACTCTCACAGGTTCAAATTTACCAATAATATCTTGATTCCCAACGGAATTCCTTGTAGATAAGTTCCCCATGGATGTCGTAAGAACTGGAATTCAGCTATCTATGTACATGAATAAGTGAAAATTGATTATTCCAAGATATAACTATTCAAGACACCATAAAACCATGTATTTCCACGGCTCGAGTCCCAATAAGATTAGCATCATAAAGGTCCTAAAATTCTTCCTGTGCATCCATACAAGTGTTTGATACCTCTAATTTCGTTTAGATGCTTAAACAACCATCCATTTGTATAGTTCTACTAGAAAAATAGCGAAAAAGCTCTCATATAAGTTGTCATACAGATTATTTTCTACCCAAGTGTGTGCATTGAACTCGGATCTAGTGTTGAATTGTCATGCATATTCTTTTTCCAGGATTCATGTATCCATTCTTCAATACTTGCTAAGGTCAACCGGTGTGTCTTCATTGTGAACCATCTTAGGAAAACAACTAAAAAATAGGCCCCGACAACATGAAACCAATGATGCAGCCTAGAATTCAGTCACATAAACCCAGTGAAACCCTATGAAACCCTATACACACTGGCACATCACTTAGCCTAGACTGAGTTCTCACCTGAAGTGGCACGTAATGGTATTAGGTCCCTCTTTAGGGTTGTTGTAGCAATATTTTATTGCATGATGAAGAGTTAACCTATATAGTTCTATTACTAGCACATCACTCTATAGAACATACCAGATCTATATCCAATGAAAATCAGAACTAAGTACTAACCATGATGAGATAAAAAGTATACTAGATTTAGATACTCATAGAGCTAATACTTGGATTCAGTCAATATCCTCCATTATATTGAATGCATTAAGTTTACAGAAGCTTCATTATAATATCAAAAGTATACACGTAGCAGCATAACACTGTATGTCTTGATCCCTGTGTGTCACATCTCTGTCACGATTCTCCTTTATATATATTATCTCTATTACACAGTTCTACTACATATATATAAGAGGTGGGTACTTTCCCTTCACCACTGTATCCTTTCCAATAATAGGTCGCATGTTATTCTTAGCTACGCACCTTTACAAAACTAGCCATACATGTAAGTGTGATAACAATATATTACTACTAGCTAACTCACAGTAGCAGATCTATTTCCCGGCCCTGTGTCCATACAAAGGGCTTCGTATCTAATCCTATAAAAAATAGCCAATGTGTGGTGTGCACCCTCTCTACCTCATTCGTGGGCTCTGCACGCCACCCTTTAAAAATAGACCTTTATGAGTGAAAATGGCTAAGTCCTAAAAATATGAATTTTTGTACCATGCGCGTGTTCTCCCTATTCATTTGTTCCTTTGAATATGAATTACTTTCCCACATGTACTTCTTGTGTGATTTCTCTGTCAAGTGTTCTTTGATCAACAAAGGGAGAATGAGAAATCCCAAGAGATCTTGGCATAGTATTTTTGCATGTCCAACTTAACAAACATAACTTCCCTTCCTGAAAGTTCCACAGAGTGGATCATCTCATGGATGGTGATTATGGTATCCAAAATTTGTCTTCCCAGTGTAAAGGCCCCTTGGTTAGGAGAAATGAAGTTACATAGGGTATCCCTTAGTCTGAAACCTAGGATTTTGGAGATTATCTTATACATGTTGTTGTATAAACTTATAGGTCTGAAGTCTCCAGACTCTATAGCTCTTAGATTTTTGGGTATGAGGGATATAAAGGTATGATTGATTTGTTTGAGTAGACATTTAGATTGAAAAAAATATTAGACAACTAAAACCACGTCCTTCTCAACAATATCCCAATACATCTAGAAGAAAAATTCTAGGAAGCCATCCGGCCCTGGATTTTTGTTACCTTCCATAGAATCTAAAATTGATTTTATCTCCTCATTAGAGGGGATAGCTATGAGTTCTCTATTCTCAACATGGCTAATGACCAGCTCAAAAATCTTTAGAACTTTAGCAATAGAAAAATCAACTGAAAGTTGACCTTTGGCAAACAAATTCCTGAAAAAAGAGATAATGGTGTTAGAGATATATTTATCTTCCATAGCAAATTCACCATTATCTTTATTTATTTCTTGGATTCTTCCTTTATTAGCTTTAATGGTAGCTGAGATATGGAAGAATTTGGTATTGTTGTCTCTCTCTTTGAGCCAATTAATCCTTGACTTCTACTTCCAATAAATATCTTCCCTACTTAGAATGTTGTGGTATTTAGCAAGTAGATATTTTCCCTTGATTTTTTCCTCATTGCTCCATCCTCCCTATTCCATAGTTTCTTCCAAGACTCCGAGTTCTTAAAAAATTCTATTTTTTTTGAAGAAAAATATTACTGAACACCTCCTTGTTCCAAATTTTAATATTCCTCTTAACATTTTTGAGTTTACCAACTACCTTGAACATATTATTACCTTTAATATCCGACCTCAACCATTATTCTATCATTATTTCCAAATCCATGTGATTGGTTCACATCTTTTCAAACCTAAAATGTCTGCCAAAGGGTTGTTCCCTTTCATTTAATTTAAGGACCAGAGGGTTATGATCTGAGTCGATATGAGCTAAGTAGGATATATTGTATTATTACTCCTGAATCTAATGAAGTTTTACGAGAAATTGATCAATCCTAATTTGAATTAGATTATCCCCTTCCCTCCTATTAGTCCAGGTGAATTTAGAGCCAATAAGGTCCAAATCCATCAAACTATTCCAACCCAAGAAATTAGGAAGATCCTCCACGCTTTTAGTAAAAACATTAATCCCTCCTCTCTTTTATGAGGGAATGAGAGGAGTATTAAATTCACCCACGATGATCCAACTTAGATCATTAAACATCCTTCTAAAGATAGTCAACTCCTACCAAAGCATCCTTATGCCAATAGTGGTATTTAGAGTATAGATATTGGAGAGAATAAACTATTTTCTGGATCTAACATCAGTGAAGAATATTGCTAGATGGTGCTGAATATTATGAAGGGGAAAACATTCCAAAATATCCTTGTTCCACATACACAACAATCCCCTTAAGGCACCTGCAGATGGTTGACAATGGAAACCAACTTCCTTCTAAAAAAAGCATGGAAAACTTTCATCTTATCCTGATTCATCTTTGTTTCTTGTAACATTATGACATCCTATTTTTCCTTACTCTTAAAATCAAACAAGATCCTATACTTACTAGGGTGGTTTAGACCCCTTATATTCCAAGAGAATAAAATCATTTAGAATGGGTAGATTTGTGACCCAATGTCAAAGGTTTCGGTCACCCTTCCATAATATCCTTCATTGCAGCTCTCTCCCTTTTATCCTTTTTAGATGGTCTTCATGGAGAGGCTTTATTAGTACAAACATTAGCCTTAGACCTAGTTCTTGGTGTTGATTTCCTCTTTGGATATGGTTTTAACTTCTCTGAGGATTGGACATCAGAGTACTTAACTATGGGTCTTTCTTTAACCTCTTCATTGGTTGGTTTATTTGATGAGACCTCGACTAACCACCCATTACGATAGTTCTTGCTAGTCTCATGAGCACGCTGGAGATCCTTTTCCACTGTTGGGATGTCCTCAAAGTTAATGTCTATAATATTGAACACGTTGCTTACATGTAGTGACTCCACATGTCTTTGGGCAAAAAAACTTTCCTCCATAGTATCCTGAACTATAGATCCCACAATAATATCCTCCTCGATCTCTTTAAAAACTTTCCTCCATAGTATCCTGAACTATAGATCCCACAATAATATCATCCACCATTTTGTTGACCTCTTCTTAACCAACTTCCATAAATACTTCTTCTAAAACATGTTGTCTCTAGAAATTGGTCTTAAATCTCTAACAGTTTGTTTATCGATTTCCATGAGGGATTTTCCTTTGAAGGCCCGCTACCATTTGGTTTCACTACGCATTTTACCTTCAAATATTCCTTATTTAATCCTTTGTTATTCTTAAACTGAGCCTTCTAGATTGCCTCCTCTTTGGCCTTTGGGCATGATTTAATGGTGAAAAATCATAATCAATTTTCTAGATATGAACTCCCCAAGGGGCCTTAAGCTCAATGCTTCTTGGAAAATAAATTTTTGGGGCCACATTAATGCATAATCAAGAAAACAAAAGTATAGTCTTGGAAAACATGACAGGATATATGATAACAAGGGACCCAATGGCTTTGGAAATCCCCTGTAGGATATCCAAATCCCAATATTCAATGGGTAAACCTGGTAGTCAAACCCAGATGGGATATTCTTTAATGAATATTTCCAAGGGATTGAACCCAGGTTGCAATTTTTACACTAAAACAACAACATGACCCATAAACCATGGAACTCCAACAAGGATCCATAAAAAATCCTCTTTGAAGGATAGAGTAATCACAAAAAAGGAATTAACATATCTTACAATTTCCATTGAACCCTTGGGCATCCATTTCATGTTATCCCATTTCCTAAATTCTTCAATATTTGGTCTGCTTCTTGGAATCTTGGCCAAAGTGATATCACGCATCGAATGCTTAACTTGATTTGCCACTTGCTCCGGTATTTCCTAAAAAACACCATTTTCATTACAATAAATACTGAGACAAATAGAGTTTACATGTTTGGGTGAATGTATGACCACTCGTCTCGCCCGCGTGACTAGGGCCCCCTTATCCGGCTCCACTTTGTCCCTTTCTGTTGTAAATTTTACATCCTTCCTACCATCATGCAGATTCTCCACATGAACCCTTACATCCAAACCACTTACCTTTTCCCGCTTATTCCCAAATTTGAATTCTCTTGCTCCATTCTCCTCGTCCGTTCTACATATATCACAAATAGTGAATTTGATGAATACAAATTATTGAATGCTTTCATGCCTTCACTATTTTGTATGAGTGGAATAACTTTATCACATATTAGCATGTTTAAGTATCTAACATTTGAATGGTTATCTTCGAGTCTAGTTAAATTGATTAGGATGTGTACCCCTCTTGTTGATTACATGATCTTGTTATCCTTGTCTTTCTATCCACTCATTTTCTAGGTAAATAAAAAATGATGAATTTCCCTTTTGATCACATTAAAATAATTTCCTATCCTTACTCCATATTATATACTTATGTACTCTACAATCTTCTTTCTTTTGAGTAGAATTGTCTCTCTTCTTCCAATATCATGTATTAAATGTATAATGGTTATTTTTGCATATTTTTCATAGTGTAATCTTGTCATTACCCAATATAGCCATGTGATGGTTGGTCCATGTTATAGATAGCGATGAAGAGAAGTTTGTGGAAGAGGTCAAATAAAATTTAGATCTGACTCGAGATGAGGAAGAGGCCTACCTAAAACAAGTGTAGGTAACCAAGAAAGAAAATAGAGTTGGATGTAAGGAGATCATGGCAGAAATAACAAGGACAAGATATTTATTAAAGATTCTGAGAGATACCTTTGAGACGAGACTCAAAGAACTTGGATCATTAGTTACACGTAAGATGGATGCAATGGAGCATTGACATCAAGCCTTTCTGGAGTCATCGGGGAATTAAAGGAAAAGGGGGAAGAAATGACCCATGAGAAGGTGTTAGACATTTTTGGATTGGTACTAGATTCAGATGCCAAGGAGCTTGTTGGTTGGAAATTTTGTCTTTGAACACAAACAACATTTCAAGGGACAACAATCCCTCCTCTTTATGGGGAGGTTACCTTATTCACCAAAAACTTGGGAATATATTTATTTACAAATATACAAAATAACATTATGAAGGAGGATTTTGGTGTAAAGAATGCCTCCATATTATGATATTCTCAATACAAAAGATAAAAAAGGAAAAGGGTTTTAGAGGAAGAAAAAATAACTTATATGAATAAGACAAGTGAAATAGCGACAAAAAGTTCAGTCTAATCCACCAGTCAAGAACACAAGTATTATCCTTGGTTAAACAAGATTACTCACTACTGTAATGAAAAAAAGTGAAGAAGACAACACATCAGATACAAAGACTGCAAAGTTATATCCTATAACTGTATATATGAGACTTCAAGAACATATGAATTAATATATCTGAAAATCCATGAAATATAAATGTAATAGACACAAAGTTCCTCACACTATAATCAATGGACTGAACACACAGTTTCCATATTCAAATATACTAGAATTCACAATCACAATTTCAGGAAAGAAAAATAGAAAGAACACAGATAAGAGGGAGAGAAATCATCTTCTATATTGATCTCAAAAGCTCTATATCATTACATTCCGAAACAAGAAAATCCAACCCATTTACAATAAGAAAGAATCCTTATATAAGTTGAGGTTTGGTTGTAACCAAATTTCTAACTAATTACTATTCAATTAAGTGTTAAAAATTAATTAATAAATTACATAAGTTAGCTTTATTTAAAATTTTTAATTTTCAAAATGATAAAGCTAACTCCAAAATATAACAAATAGCTAGAAAATGACTAAGTGTTAGAGGAAGGAACATTTGAGAGTGGCACAGATGGGATCTTCACTTTGAGCACAAAAAATATGAACTTAGCAACAACATCTGAAATCTCCATCTCCTTTGGAATGGTTGTATTTTCCATAACATTCAAAAAACTACCAAGAGAATATTCCATTTCCTTTATAATCCCTCCACTCTGCAATAAGGCCTTAGTGGCTTCCATAACAATTTTTTGGTGCCCACCAGGGGGCATGTACTGTGTTGCCCACCAAATAATCCTTATAGTAAACCAACCGTTTCAACACACTAGCAAAAAGAAGATATATTCGAGGAAAAGAATCCAAGGTGTTGAGGATCCTACTTTTCAGTGATAACACCAAGGTTTTCTGTTATTTCTAGAGAGAAGAGGTAGAAATATAAGGTCTTTGAGTACTCCTCCACATAAATAAAGAATTGGTCCATCCTCTCGGTCAAACACTATCACTTAGCCATAAGTAAGTCCCATTTATTAGGCTTTAGTGTTAGAAATTATTGTTGTTCCTTAACAAGTTATTTTTCTTACAATGGCTGCACCATTGCCTTGGGGCCCATAGGTTGGACCTTTAACCCTTACAAAACCTTTGCATGCTTTTACAAAAGGGAACAAGAATAATTTTCATAAGTTCAGAGGTGATGGAAAAGTGTTAGATGAACACATTGCAACCTTTATTGTTGCATGTGGGATTCTTGGAGTTGAACATAAGGATGTATTAGTCAAATTTTTAATCAAGACTTTGCAAGATAATGTTACAAACTAGTTCTACCATCTCCCAGATGGTACCATCACTAACTGAAGTACAATGCGGACTCAGTTTGAAAATAGATATAAGCCTGCTAAAGACGTTCATGGACTCCTGGCTTAGATTTCACAAATGAAGAAAGATCCTTATGAACCTTTGCGGGAGTTTGTTTCTAGATTTAACAAATTGGTTGACAAGATCACAGTTGCTAATTGTCCCATTGATCAAAATCTAAAATGTTTCTTCATTAATACTCAACCATTAGAGGTGAGTTATGCGTTGAGGAAAACCAATCTTGATAATGTCAATGTTGATCAACAATTGGATATAAGTGTAAAGGATGACCTGATTATATTGGGTGGGTTGAGAAAAGAACCACCCAAACCCAAGGCCTCTACTTCGGGTACAAAAATTATGAACAATTAGTTCAGAAGTTGGCTAATGATTTGATTTCAATCAAGAAACAAATTTCCCAAAATATGCCATACAAGGACATTCCATAAAAGAGCTTTCAGCCAAGGTACTGTCTTCCTCCTACTCAACCAAAGCTAGCAATAGAAGACCATCCTGTAAAATTTCTAGTGAATGTAACCTATGAAATACAAGATCCTGATGATGAGGTAGAGGCAGAGGAGATGGAAGAATCTAAAGAGGATTCTGAAGTGATACAAGCGGAGGAAGATGAATCTCAAATCAAATTCCTCACTAACAAAGGAGTAGATTACAATAACGATGATTATGATGAGGTAGTTGTAGAAATGAACAATGAATCTTATGCTGTCATGATGAGAGAAAAAATGAGAAAGAAGAATGAAGTTGTGTAACCTGCAAAGAAATATAATTCCAAAGAAGCTCTAGCCACCATTCCAATAGTCGCAAGAAGAGGAGCACCCATCCCTACTATTTCCGCTAAAAAATTAACTACTACTTCTCCATCTAATGTTCCTTTTATTTACACTCTTCTGTACCTAAAGAAACTACACCTTACTATTCCTATGTCTAAAGCACCCTCAACCTCTAAAGTTGATTAAACCAAAACCTCTACTATTTGAAAATCAATAATCCCTATCTACCTTCAGAGGTCTTTTGATGATATCATTGATCATATTAAGAAGACCAAAATTTCAGATTTCTGAAGCTAGAATTTTATAAGACCCCACCAAGAAGCCTTTGCATCAAGTTTTCAAATTTATCTAATTTAAGCCTAGTCAATCCCCCTACCACTTCAAAAGGCCTTTTGCCTACTCCTAGCTCTCCTTATCCAAATAATTTGATGGATTTTGTACCTTCCCACTTATGAGATAAGATTGAGCCCTTCTACGTAACATGCTATTAAGAGCTCACCATAAACTTAGTAATTGTGTCATTGACTCCAGGAGAATCAAATAATGTAATGCATGCTAAATTTTCTCATTCATCCCCTTGGCCTCACCCTTAACCCAAAACTTTGGTCTCATGATATTCAATAGCAAACTAAGGAGGTATAACTAGTTGGGTAGAATGAAATATGCTCAAGTGGATTTTTGTTTCTTTACCAGAGAAAAGAGTCAAGGCCACAATATCTAGTTGCAGACATACCGCCTTCTTATGCTATGTTGTTAAGTAGAAAATTCTACATGAGATGTTGGAGGATAGATACATGATAGAATGATATCATGATCTTATTCCTAGTCAATGGACAAATGAGGAATTTGTTGCCAGAGAGGCAGGCCGAGTATGTTGTCTAAATTATTTTTAAATTCATAGATGATCTATCCTGAAGCCCCAAATTTTTTCTCATATGAAAAGATAAGATCACTTGGTCAGTACGTAAAATATGTACTTCCATGGAGATATCTGAAACTAAGGAATTTTATTGAATCCAAAAAGTTATGTCTTCGGTGTAATAGAGGGAAATTTCCTAATGGCATATTATATCTAAGGATGGAATTGAAGATTGATCTAGAACGTTTTTTCCAAGCTATCCAAAAGGTACCCCTTCAAACAAGTAAGATAGGTGTGCATTCCTTCTTTAAAAACATCAATTTCCTTAGATGGTAATATTCCCACCCTTATAGAGCTCACTAGGAACATAGACCATATGATGAAATAGAATCAATAATTTTTCTGGACTACTGAAGGGAAGAACACCTTTGAATAACAACTAGTGAGATATTTCCAAGGCATCTATTCTTTCCTGTCCCGATTTTGAGAAGTATTTTGTAATCTATTATTATGCTTTTGAGGACACCCTGAGATAATATTTATGGCCCAACAAAAGATTCATGGATGTGAATTTCTTATTGCATTCATGAGTTATAGTCTTGAAGGCACATGAGCTAAAGTACTTTCAAGTGGAGAAACATGCCAAAGTTGTGGTGAAAAGCTATAAAACATAATCATTTTGGTATTGTGAATTCACACTCCACTATGTTCGTACTAGATATAATTGTGACAGTCTATCCTCACATAGTAGGAGTTTGGATTGAAACAAGGTAATTAGGTAGAAAACTTCCAAGAGTACAATCTTGATATCAATCCCACCAAGCTTATTCAAGGTAAGGGTCTATGTGTATTTCTTGCTAGTGGTCCGAGGAGTGAATTTATTGAAAAGGAGATTGTTGATATTCCAAATGTACTCTTTCTAAGTTTAACTGATGAGTTGTATGCTGATATTTCTCATTTCCCCATGAATAATGTCTGAAACATCTGAGTGACAAAGAAAAATGAGGCATCAAGCTTTGATCAACACAATATGTGCTTGTGGGAAAATTCATTGTTCAAAAGAGGGATTGATGGTTGATTTTCTTAGATGCTGTTGATAAGGAGAAACATAAGAGATTACTGATGGGATTTCCATGATTATGCCTGTGGAGGCCACTTTTCTTTCTCAATGACAACTCATAAAATTCTACTGTGTAGGGTATTATCGGTCAACATCTTTTCAAAGATGCAACAAAGTATGTTTTGAAGTGTGAAGCATGTCAAAATTGTCTTCTAGGAAGACCCTAAGTTGACCACCTTGCCTCTCAAACTAGTGGGTATTGAAGATCCCTTGTATTACAATGGTGAATAGAATTTCATAGGAACTATTAATCCTAACCTTAAGTATGCAAGACACACACATGTTCTAACAGCCACTGACTATTTTCATGAAGTGGGTTTAAGTAATTCTAGTTAAGAGGGACCACTTTCTTAAGTAGTTTGTGATTTCATCAAAGAAAACATACTAGCTCAGGTTTGGAATTCACAAATAAGATTATTACAGATAACGCCCCAAAATTTTCTTCTCATGAACTGGTTGATTTTTTTCTATGGGATATGGAATCTCTATTACACATTCATCTAAATTACTTTCCACAAGGGAATGGGTAGGCCGAATTGACCAACAAGAACCTAGTAACAATGATCAGGAAACTCATAGATGAATCAAAGTAGGAATTGGCATAAGAAGTTGTATGATGCTCTTTGGGTAGATAGGATCACACCAAAGAGATCAATCAGGATGTCTCCATTCTAGTTGGCGTATGAGATGGAAAATCAGTTTTCGGTGATAGTGGAGTTTATTTCACTTCACCTTTAAAAATCTATTGAAGATGAAGAGTTCTCAAGTGACATGGAGAAAAGAGTAATGTATCTATAGAATTTTGATGAAGAAAGGTTTTAGATTGTTGACAAGATTACCCCACATCAACAAAAATCAAGAAATTTTTTGATAAGAAAACCAGTCCCAGGGATTTCCAAGTTAGAGATATTGTCCTACTCTGGGAAAAAAGGCATGAAACATGAGGAATCCATGGTAAGTTTGATTCACTCTGGCTTGGTCCTTTCAAAATTCAACATTTTTCTAGTGAGAATTCTTATTATCTAAGCTATATGGATGGAAATTCCCTTCCAATTCCATATAGTGGTCAATATTTGAAGTTATTCCATTCTTGAGTGAAAAATAGTCCTTTGTATATAGTTATGTAAATACTCTTGTATAATATTTTCTTTTGGTCTGTGTTTTGTGTTATTGTGACTCTGTGTTTTCCTATTTGGTCTCGTTCTGTATATATTTTCCCAATGGATAAAACACCAGTCTTGTAACCATGAGATTCTTGGGTTTATTGCCATGTCTTATTTTCACTGTGAGTCAAGTCAATAAAATCCCTAGAAAGAGTCAATTGTTGTCACCTAAAAAATGTGTAATTTTTGAAATTATTAGTCAAGTGATCCATTTACCTAATTTGTTTACCTTTTTGAAGTCTTGTAGAATGGAAAAATCAAAATAGTTATTCATTTGTGAGGTTTTTGGGTAAAGTAAAGTGTATTGTGGAAGATGTGGGTTCTGGAGGAACAATTACCTCGGGGTCTCCCATTCCCCACATCCCCGCCTTTTCCACATTTCTCTCAGGTCCTTTGTTTTGCAGATGTTTAACTCACTAACGAAACTAGTTCTTATATAGCCCTTATTACCCTCACTCCCTAGTCATCTGAAAATTGTCGTAATCCTTTAATATGTAGATAGTTCAGATATTTGAGGTACCCATGACCCTTATTTTGTCATACCTTGTGTTCGCTGAAATCTCGATTTTTCCATAGTAGCCATGATATGCTTTGTATTTTGGGTATTTTAGATGATTTTGGAACTCATGAACCTTGTACTGTACAAGCCTCTGTTCTCTGTAGCTCCTTGTTCTCAGCACTTGCCTCACATCTACAAGCCTTACCTTATTTTAACATTGGTCTCCTTATAGTTATAAGCATTTATGACAAATCAAGCACTACCAGCCCTTGTTCCTCTTAATATACTATTCTCTGCAAACCCACATCTTCTGCACTTAGTGGCCTTTGTTCGCATCATGGGTGTTTCGGGAGTTTTTGGTACACACACCCCTTATTCCCTTAGGCATCTGTTTATCTAAAAACCCATCATGTTTGCAGTATATGAGAAAGTGATACAATGTTCTTTTAACCCTTTCATTCCCCACATTTCACTAGAACCCTCATTTGACCATTTTATCGAGATTTTTGATATAAAAGGGGTAAATGTAACTCATTCTTCACTGTTACAATTGTGAATTTTTAATTGTGCTCTGTGCCTCTATCCCCCATGCCCTGTAGATGTTTTCAATCATATCTTGATCATTTTCCATCCATTTTCATATAAAAATAGGGTAAAATTAATTCATTTTCACCATTCTAAGTCATGAAATACACTTTGCACTGTTATTTTCTTGCTCCCATGCCCTGAGGATGTTTTTGACCGTATCTTTCTCATTTTCTCTCAAATCATCTATGCCACCATGAAGTTCTAATTATAGTGGATTTGTTATCAAAGACATCGTTCTTCCTTGGAATCCAAGGTGCCGAACATTGGGGATAACCTGACTATTTTTGCATTTGGATGTCAAATCACTTTTGGGTGTGTCCTCCTTTTTAGTCTACCCCTACTGTCATGGCCCAATGTGTTGAAGCCCCCATTGGAATTACTTATGCTGTTGGGTCCCCTCATCTATTTCCACCATGAAGTTCCATACATGGGTCATAAGAACCCATTATGCTTCTTTGGAAACATTTGTACCAACCATAGGGGATAGTGACATTAGAAAAATAAATCTAGATGACTTTTGGGCTCGTATCTTTGAAGTTACACCTAATGTCCATGGCCCAATGTATTAAAGACATAGTGGAAATGTTTACGTTGATGGCTTCCCTCTCTCTTTCCAATGTAATAGATACCGTCCTAGCCTATGCCTATTGTCTTTGTTCTTGAAACTAAATAAATTAAAGACCCTCAAGGTCAAGTCATAGCCAAGCTTGATCCTAGTTATATAAATGCATGCTCTAAGAATTCTTTTATCATTAAAGATTCAAATACCCTGAACAAGGCCTAAGCTTAGAACCTATTTGAGAAAGATAAATATAGATGTAAGGAAAGGATAGCTAAATCATGGCTTAAGACCCAAAAGAGACGAACTTCAAAGTTTCCAAAAGTCATATATAAGATCATATTTTAAAGAAGAGTTGTCTGATATGATCACCTTATTAGTAAGAGTGATGGGCCTACCTTCCACTAATGAATTCCATTTTTGGATGTGTGTATACATCGACATCATTTGTGAGGGAAAATAAAATGCCTGAACTAGGGGGAAACGATTTGAGAGAATTTAAGTGAACAGTTGGTGAATGTTTAGAAGAACAAAAACATTTCACATGAATTCCTACCATATGTATACAATTGTAACCTATAGAGTGTGGGTAGGATTGTCTCCTTACGATGACAAGAAAAATGAACTAGTCTATGAGTACTATCCATAGCTCACTTTTGAGAATAGAAAAATCCATCATATGAGGGTTAATGATGATTTCAAAATGTATATAGTCAGGCTTCTTTGAAGAAAACACGACTGAAAGAGTGTTCTACAGAAGCAAAATAGTTAATTTCAACTATATTATAACCTCTTTATTCATATTTCAAAAAAATCCTATATAATGGATTGGTATGGTTTTGAAAGTACGCCCAAAAAGTTACCCGTGCATTTTAATGATAAATTAATCCTTTTGGAATTCTGCATAACAATTCGACATGTTACATATGACATGTAGGGATAAGAAGATCACAGGAATCAAATTTCCTATCTCCCTAGGAAATTATACCTGCAAGACTGCCTTAGATGCTCAAAATGTAGAAAGAATAGAATTCTAAATTTAAATTTCACTCATATCACATAAGATCTTGTTTTGATATAAAACTTTTTATCTACAATCTATTTTAGAATGTATTATTATCATGTTCCTACTCTTGAATATTATTGGGAATATTTTTCAGATGAATATGAAGTGAGAAGAAGATATTTTGGTAGAATCTCTTTACAACAAATCAAAGACTTCAAGGTCTATCAAGTCCCAGAGGATTTGGACGATGAAAATGAGAATTTGTACTCCATGCTGAGTACATAAAAAATATCCATCATGTGGCTCTCCTTACCATTGATTGGTCCCAAAGGGAGATGGATGATCCCTATCGACATAATAAATTCCTGTTTTGGTAAGAACAAAAAAATAGTTCAATAAGAATATGAGGGTATACGATACAAATGTTAAACAATACTCCTCCTAAAAGTTGCTTCTCCATCACATAAGGAGGTTTACATTCCTCCTCCATAGTTTCAATCCCAATCGACCCATTCCTCATCACCTTTGGACTTTGTACACCAAGGTGTATACAAAGAAATACAAGGCTAGGGAGATAGAGAAAGTTGAAAAAAATCTTGAGAAAGAGGTGGAAGGGGAGAAAAGTTAAAAATTAACTAAAGAAGTTGCACCTACCCTTGAAAAGAGTGTTACAACCACTGGGAGAAGAAATGAAAGCATAACTGAGAAGGGAAAAGATGATACAAAAAAGGATTCAATGCAAAGTAACAAACGAATGAATCGGGAGAAGGACCTAAGGAAAAAAAGAATGATCAAGAGAAAGGTGATGATAATGATGATAGTGAATGAAGAATAACTGTCAAGATCATAAAGCCCAGACACTGGGAAAGTAACTATATCAAGACCTAAATTACCAATCAAAACAAGCATCTTTCTCTGTTGTTTAAGTACCTACTCTAGAAGTTTCCTACTACTTAGCCTCTTGTTCCTCCTAGTGTCCTAGAATTATCACCACCTCCTCCTTCATATTTAAGTGATTCTTTCACATGGGTTCAACCCATGATTGATAGTAAGAAAACAAAGTATCTTCTTGTAAGTTAGTTGCTCCTTATTTTGATGATGTGGATGCTTTGTTTGGCACAACCCTAACTCCTCCACTAAAGAAGGCTAAGACAACTTCCCAATTGGTTAATGATTCAAAGTAACAAAACTATTTAGAAATTTCAAAACCAAGGGTAGAGAAAGATGAAAATGATATCACTCTTGACAGACCTAGAGCTAACCAGAATTCCTCTTGGTGAATCTACTCCTGAAGGAGATGTTCAAAATTTGAAGGAGATTGTTTCTAACGTAATTGAAAGAGTTGAGAAATACAAACAAAACACAATAAGTAGTTGGAAGAATAGATTCAATGTTCTTTTCCAACTTTATCAATTATTTTCTTTCAAGTGATAAATTTCTTGATTTAACTCCTCTCTCCTCAATGCCTCCTACAACCATTCTTTCTGAGGAAGATGTATAGGCCATCAAGGAAATTCGTAAGCATGCTTCATATGGTAGGGCTGCTGAGGAATTGGTTGAAGGATTGCTAATCTCTGGTCTAAATTTCATTGATGAGGAATACATTAAATCATATAATATCATGTTTGCAACTCAAGATTAATTCAATTCAGCTATCAAGGGAGTGGAGAAGGAACTCAAGATATGGTTGGAGGGAATTGAAGACTTGAGAATCATGAGCACCACATATGAGAATATTATTATTTCCCATAAAATTTTGGATGATTCCAAGAACAACCTATCCAAGAAGTGGGTTTATAGTATTGCGTGGAAAATTTGAGTTCTTAAAGAAGTAACCATTGAATGGAAGAATATAGTGCAGAAAGGAGAGTCTTTCAATTCTGAAATATTTTCTGACTTGCAAGCGCTTAGAAGCCAATTCTACAAGGAAAATTCTACAGAGATGCATTCATTTGATGAAGTAAAGGCCAAGTTCACTACACTATACAAATAAGATTTGTTCAAGGCTGACATAACAAGGGGAAGATGGAGGAGATAATTAAGCTACATAACATTGTTGTGGAAGCCACCAAAGGCTTATTGTAGAACAAAGGGATTGTAAAGGAAATGGAATATTCTCTTGGTATTTGGTTGAATGCTATGGAAAATAAAACCTTTCCAAAGGAGATGGATATTTCAGATGTTATTTCTAAGTTCAGAGTTTGTGTGCTCAAAGTGAATATCCCTTCCGTGCCACTCTCAAATGTTTATTCCTCTAGCACTTAGTCATTTTCTAGCTAGTTATATTTTTGAGTTAGCTTTATCATTTTGAAAATTAAAAATTGTAAATAAAGTTAGCTTATGTAATCGACTAATTAAGTGTGAGCACTTAATTAAATAATAATTAATTAGAGAGTTAGTTACAACCACCCCTCGGACTATATAAGGCTCCTTTCTCACTGTAAAGGGGTTAGATTTTGGTGTTTTGTAATGTAATGATACACATATTTTAAGATAAATACAAAAGAAGAAGTTCTTGCCCTCTTATCTGTGTTCTTTATGTTTCTCTTTCCTACAATTGTGAATGTGAATCTTGATATGTTTGAATTTAGAAATTGTGTGTTCAATCCATTTATTATAGTGTGAGAAACTTTGTGTCTGTTGCATTTATATTTCGTGGGTTTTTCAAATATATTAATTCATATGTTCTTGAAGTCTCGTATATGCAAAAATAGGATATAACTTTGCAGTTTCTGTATCTGATGTGTTGTCTTCTTCACTTCTTTTCATTACACTAGTGGGTAATCTTGCATAACCAAGGAGAATACCTGTGTTCTTGATCGATGGGTATAGACCGAAATTTGTGTTCATACTTCACCCATCTTACTCATATAAGTGATTGTTTCTTCCTTTGAAACCCTTCCCCTTTTTCATCTTTTGTATTGATAATATCATAATATGGAGGCATTCTTTACACCACAATCCTCATTCAAAATGTTAGTTTGTGTATTTGTAAATAATTAGATTCCCATTTTTTTGGTGAATAAGGGAACCTCCCCACAAAGAGGATGGATTATTGTCCTCTGAACTGTTGCTTGTGTCTAAAGATAAAATTTCCAACCAACAAATCTTGAGGTGGAAAGAGCTAGAGTATATCTTGAATATAGATCTCCCAGAACTACTTAGCCACCACAATACTAATTAAGTGTGAGTTTGTGTTATTATTTGATTCTTTGTGCATATGCCCATGCCATTGTTTATTATTTTGGAGAAGTGAATTTCATGAAATATTTATGTGGAAAGACAATATCCCTAGTGTGGGGTAATGTTGGTTGTGGAAAAATGACTAAGTACTAGCTGAGTGTAGAGGCTCATGCACAAAGGTACATGCACATGAAAAAAGGTGGCACACAAGGGGTACACACAATTGTGAAATAATTCAATGCATAATGTTGCACACATGTATGTAGATTATTTAAGACTTAGCTAATTTTGAGTGTCAGCTGAAAATAGACAAAAGTGAGGTGACTTGGAAGTCAAGAAAAGGATAATAAATCACATGTACATAAAGATAAATATGGCGCATGATTGATTCCTAAGTATAGGAATTAATGCATGGAGAAGGCTAATAATAGGAATTAAATTAGGATGAAGTTTGAAGTTGTTTACAGCTTGGGCTATTATTAGGAAAAACATGTAAGATGTATTTTAAGCATGCCTATTATTAGGATTGTGCATGTAGGCGGTGAAGGGAAAGTCCCCACCCTATAAATATAAGTCATACTTCATTGTAAGAGAGATTCCTAAAGTGCGAGTACTAGTATGGAAGGTCTCGTGGTATAACAACGATGATATTTTATATGTGCGCATTGTCCAACACACTGATGTAATGGATTTTAATGTATTCAAATTATATGTTATGTTATGAATTGTGGGTATAATGGATAATTATGTGTGGGTTGCTTGAGTAACTAGATTTGAGCATGGTATAATGGGAATCAAAATATTGTTGATTATTCTTTATGATGAGTGAATTTTCTTATTATATGTGTTGTTGAATTGTCATGTTATGATGTTTCTCTCTACACGAATGGTTGTCTTGGTTATGATTATGATAAACAGGCATGATAAAATCTTGCTAAACATAACAAAGGAGGGAGTTGGTAGCTGTGCACGCTTCAAGAAAGCTTCTAAAATTTTCTGGATGAAGTGCTAACATGCATAACTATATTAGGTAATAATAAGAATACATTTTGGTTCCATTGATGGGACCTATTTTCAATCTGCCTACCAGAATGTTGCATTGAGATGGAATTTCGATTGTTTCTGGAAAATATTCAGAACTATATTTATGATGGAAAAGATACTTTTGCATAGAGATATACCACTGGACCTAACTTTAATGCGCAAAAGTGGGTAGAAGATAATCTATATGATTGCTTGTATGAGACATTCTTCAGCTTCATCGAAGTAGAGTTGCACCAGTGGTTGAAAACTTACATGACTAACTGAGGTGTCCATCCAGGAAATAAATATTGGAGACAAGAAGACTACTAAACACTCTCTAATTTAGATGAGCTATGGAAAAGAGTTATAGATAATTGGTGGGAAGGCGTGCTACATAGCTATACTTTGGAGTTTGCAATTTCAAAATACTATTTCTTGGAAGAAGAATATTTTTTGGTTCTTGTGTGATCCAAGAGGATCTTATTTACGTGCAACACCATTATCTATCAAGATCATGATGGTAGAATTGAGAATGGAGAAATTACCTATGGTGCACTAAAACCCCACCAAGTGCAGGGGTAGGAGAAGGTTTGGGAAGGATGGAAGCAACCTTGGAGAAAGAAATATAGAGTGAGTAAGACAAATCATGTATAATGATGTGTGATAGAGGGTAGTTGACGAGGCACTAATATCAAGAAGAATGATGACTGGAAAAAGTGATGAAACCCCTGCAGAAGGTGAGAGACCGCAGGATCATATCCTCATGACATCGGGAAAGTGTAGTAAAGGGGACCCATCGACATGTGATGAGAGTAAATCTAAGGATAAAATGAGAATACCATGCACCCATCTAACCCAATCTAGATACCTAGCTGTCGAAAGGTGTTCCAAATCGAGAAGTAGTTGTAGAAGAGGAACATAGTAAAGGTGAGAAATTAGGATATCCATGTTGGATATGAAATATAGGTAGAATATTTTAGTTACTAATCAATAGGTGTGATAGATAAAGGATGGACACATGGTAACACAATCAACACCAGTGTTTGGAACAAGTAATTTTGGGGGTATCTTCACAGGTGCATCATTGGGACAATATTGACATGCAACCCATTGGAAGAAATCCTATAGGTGCTGCTGTAACACAAATGGTTGGTGTCAATTTTATCACAATAAATATGACATAATGAAGTTCATATATAGGACCACATGTGGCGAAGAGAGGCTCATGAGGTTTAGGTCAACCACCGTGTAGAGGAAATCGTGGTGGAGGATTAGGCTCAAAATCTGGTCCTTCTCTAGGACAAAGGCCATCACCAAAACAACCACCCCAGTAACCATTGCAATCTTAGTAAGCACATTAACAAACACCTCAATTGTTCTTTGAGATTTAACTTCACTTGTTAGAGTATAGAGGTGTGGAAGATGCATCTGGGCATGTGCATAAGTGTGAGTTATTATGAAGGGATTTTTGGTACCCAATTTTTTATCCTTTTCAGTCTGAGTAGCATAAAAAATATGGCATGAAGCTTCAAGGTAGATAGATCTTGATATATTTCATTTTGTAGCTGGGGATGTGATCTAACTGACACTCAGATTTATGGAGAGATGGATAGCACCTTAAAAGGATTTTAATCTAATCCTTACTATTTTAGGTTGTTCCTTTCAACCAAGGTAAGAGAACCTATATTAAAGCCTCTGTTTTGTGAGGGAGGTGGAGATATCCTTATATTGTTCATATTGTATAGAGATGGACTTGGGAAAACATGATCAATTTTCCATTATTTAAACTCAACAGAGCTGTCACTACTAAATGATGGAAATGCTTTCAAGACAATGCTGAGGCTACTGAAGACATTGTATGATTCTGATTTGCTTTGTGCATTTTTGTAGATGGGTTAGATTCTTTTGTTGACACACAATGTAATGCATGGGTAGTATGGATAGGATTAGTTATTCAGATGATTTTTTGGTGGGGTATTGACAAGACAAAATTAGATATATAAAATATTTGACAACCTATACAATACTCGAACAACTATAAGATAAAATGATTCAAATAATTAGGATGTTCTTTCAACTAGAAGATGCATAAATGGAATCCCAGGTTGCACTCTTCACATAATCTTTGAGAACTCACCACAAAATCTTGAAGTAACGAACCCAATTAAACACAAAAATCCTTGATCAAACCATGCCTAAGGTACCCCCAAAGGTTTACAGGAAATACCAATCAACAAATGAAGGTGGAGTGATTTTAAACTACTTATTTTTAATGCCAGATGAAAGATCTTCTGACAAACAAAACTGCAAGTGCTGCTAAACTATCAATAAAGATGAGATTCTGTGTGATTTCTAAAGACTTTCAATGCAAGATTGAAACAAGAGCAATGAAAACTATTTACAGGTATTTAAAATGATAACAAACATCATATTTCCCACAGAAAATAGATTAACTCAAAAGCTTATTAGTTTCATCAGCAGGGAAGAGTTTCATGAACAATCTCAGAGCTGTGTGATGGCTATACACTTGTAACCAACTCACATACATGAAGATCCAACACAGAAGAAATTAACCTAGTTCTTTGGTGGGTTTCTCAGAAAATGAGCTTTCTCTCAAAATTTGCTCATGATTTTCAACTTCCCCCCATTATGACTTCTCATGGAAACGTGTCCACTTGTGATTGGCATGGGGCCACACTCCAAAATTTCACCATAGCTTTTTTTTCCAAAAGGGAAAAAATTTCCTTCTGCCTCTAGTGGCCCGCACTCTCCTCCATGCCTACCACATGTCCATCCCTGGCTCCATTGTGGACCCGCGGGCCCTTCTACAACTTTTTTCCTCTCACCAAAAAAGGAAAAATTTTCCTAAGTCTTCTGCCAACCTTCCCTTCTGCCCTAACACAAGAACATGACACATATCCCTCCTCTGGGACTTGCGGGGTTGTGGGGGAAAATTGTGAAATTTTCTAAAGGCAAAAAAATGTTAAGTTTTATAGAAAACTCACCGATCCTTCTCCAACCAAAAGTGGCCATGTAGGAGGAGAATTTTGAGCTAAATTTTGATGGGCAAATGACATCCGTACGACAATCAAAAAACGTAGAATTTACAAGAGATGCTTGAATTTAATTTTTTCTTCATGGGTGGGGTTTTTTGCTCAAAAAACAAGGGGAAATTTATTTCATGCAATTTTTGACCATGGGGATAGATATTTGAGGAAAAATACACATGAAACAAACAAATTCGAGCTCCACATGTCAGAAAAAATGGAAAAAACAACCAAGGCCCATGGATTTGGAAAAATTAGGGCACAAAATATGGCAAACTTGGGTGTTTCTTCACAAATGAGGCATGGAAAATGATTTTCAAATGGAATAAGGCATGGGAACAAAGGCAACAGCTTCATTTCACCCATTACAACTATAGAAAACATTTCAAGAGATGCAGAGTGAAAGGAAAATTAGGGAAAAATAATAGAGGATCAAAATGGACACCAACATCAGCTCCTACTCGGGGATGGGCACTCCCAGTGAGTGCCACAAGAACAATAAGTAGACCAAGTGCCAAAATAATCCATTGGGAAAAGGAGTCATGAGCGAAAATCAACAAAAACCAGTTGAGAACCTGACAAAAATTGTTTCCACACACCAAGGCAAACCACAAACCGACAAAACACCAAAAACAAAGTGAAAAAACAAACACTATACACTCTACAAGTGGTGCATACCTCAAATTTGGGGATTAATCCAAGAAATGCTTCATATGCCTACCATTAATAGGTAGTTCAAGAAATTCCCCATCTAAATCTTTGAGAAAAAAGGTATTCTCACCAATTATGATATCAATGGAGTAAGGGCCCATCCATAATGCATCAAATTTTCCATGTTTTCCCTTATCCTCATTTATGTTATCCCACAACAAAACCAAATATCCAATATTGAAGGCCCTAGGAGTGACCTTCTTGTCAAACAATCTTTTCAGTTTCTCTCTAAATTTGATATGCCTCTGATGGGATGCTCTTCTCTCCTCATCTAGATCCATAATCTGATTGATCCTTGTTGTATATGGACTGACCTCTTATCCTCAAGCTGTTGAACAAATTGAAATGAAGATAACTACATTGGTAAGGGAAAAAGAGCTTGAGTTCCATACACCAACTCAAATAGGCTCTTACTAGTAGCTCTCTTGGCAGTGATTCTATCATCCCAAACTACAAATTTCAGTTCTTCACCCAATTTTTTCTTGTTCAACTCCAAGGTCCTTCTAATGATCTTCAAAAAATTCTTATTATTGGACTTAGCTTGTCCATTTCCTTAGGGATTATAGTTTGAAGAATAAGTTAAATTAGTTCCATACTCCTTGCACATTTCCATCAAAGGTTTAGCTTTGAAACACATGGCATTATCAGCCACAATTTTGACTGGCACACCAAATTTGCAAATGATATTGTTCAGCACATGAAGTCCATAACAACTTGGTGTGTTGCTTTCTTGGTGGGGATTGCTTCTACCCACTTCGTGAAGTAATCTGTGGATATAAGAATCCACTTATGACTAGCACTAGAAGGATCTAAAATCTCACTAATGAATTCCATTCCCCATTGCTTGAAAGGAGCTTTAAGTGATACAGGCTATAAAGGAAGGGAGCATAAAGATTTCATTATTCCAAAGAAATGTTGGCAGCTTTCACATTTTCTAATAAACATGGTTACATATTTGAAGAGAGTAGGGCACCAATAACCAGTTTTGAAAACTTTGTGTGCTGTAACCCTTCCAGAAAAGTGTCCTTCACAAACTCCCCCATGGAAATTAGAAATTACTTTGGGAACTTCATCTTTAGTTATAGATTTCAAGAGGACACCTTCAGGGTTCTTCCAAGCCAGCCCAAAGTCAGTGATGATGTATGTTTGAGAGGCCAACTTGAGGGACTCTTTTCTAATTTTTATTTAAATGATCAAGATAAAAAAGGTGTCTGAGGTAAAATATTATGTCCTTGTACCACTTAGAACTTACCAATTTCCCAAAAACATCTGCCCTTTCTTCCTCTACCTCATTCACTTCCACAGTTTCCAAGTTTCTCTCAGCCATGAGCTTAGCAAGACAAACCTCTTATTAACTTTGTGGTTTGGATTTCCATATAATACACCTGCAGTTTGTTCACCCATCTACATCTTTTACTTGAGACCCTTCATCTTTGGTAAGATGTCTTTTACCATGGTGTGGGGAACATAAACAACAAATTTTGAACTTAGGATATAAGGCCTGAAAACCTTTATTTGCTTTCACCAAGGAAAATGCTTGTTTTTCCATGATTGTATATTTCAACTCAGTAGCTTGTAAAGCCCTACTAAAGAAGGCAATAGGCCTATCAACCCCATCTTCATGCTTTTGGATAAAAATAGATGCAATAGTATTTTCAGAGGTAAAGGAGAAAATTTGGAAAGGATTCTTATAATTCATAGCTGCCAAGACAGGTGCATGTTTAAGTGCTTCCTTGATCCCTTCAAAATCCTGAATAACAACCTCCTACCAGTTGATAACTTGATCTTCCATTAAAATGCATGTGATAGGAGGAGTCAACTCAGAAAAATCAGACACAAACCTTGTAATGAAATTGATTCTCCTAAAGAAAGATTGGATGCCCTTCTTTGTTCTTAGAATTGTCACCCTACTGATTGCTTCTAATCTCTTAGGATCAATCATGAGACTAGACCTTTGAAACAATATGTCCAAGTAGCATGGCCTATTTGCACCGCAAAGTGACACTTATTTGGATTGAGAGAGATTCCAAACTCTCTACATCTGATCAACATTCTTTCTAAATGCTGCAAGTGATCTTTTCTACTCTTTGAAAATACAATCACATCATCCTGATAAACTGTAATGAATTCATTTATATAACTAGAAAAAGAAACATCCATTACTCTTTGGAAGGTAGCTCTAACATTCATTAGTCCAAAAGGCATTTTTATATAAACATATGTTCCTTAAGGAGTGGGTAAAGGTAGTTTTAAATCTTTTTGACTCCTTGAAAACAACCTGATTGTAGCCAGAGAAACCATCCAAGGTGGACAAACAATTCGGAACCAGCCACTAACTACAACATGTTCTCCATATTTGGTAAAGGATAATTATCTTTTAATTAAGCTCTATTCAAATTTCTGAAGTCTACACAAAGTATGCTATCTCCATTCTTATTTCTGATTGGCACAAGGTTTGTAACCCAAGATGAATACCTCGTGGGCTGAATGATCACTGCCTCCTTTAGTTTCTTCAATTCATCTTGCATTTTCGTGGAGAGGAGTGGATTAATTGGCCTTTGCTTTTACTCTGAATGGGTTGAGTTTTTGTTTCAAGAGGGATTTCATGTTGAAACAAGTCCTCTCTATATGCTTTCAGTTCTAAATATGACCAGGCAAGGTAGTCTTGATATTGTTTCAACAATTGGAGGTAGGACTATTTTTCTTCCTTGCTTAAACTGCTGCCCAACTAAAATTTGCTTGTTTTGTCCTTTGTTCTCAAGTCATGCTCTTCCACATCCCTTGAGGAAAACATGTTTATATTGATGATGCAATCAACATTGCTAAAATTTGACTCAAGAGCAACAAGACCTCTAGGAATGGTGTTAGTTTTCAATTAGATAATATCTTTTCAAAACAAATTCTCTCTTCCTTCAGTCATACACACTATTAGTTTCCAATAAATATTCTGATCTACAAAATCACCTTGATTTTGTAAGAACCTTTACACTTGAGCATCATCATCAAACACTTTCCAATGCTTGATGTTGTCAGGGACAACTGGCCTAGTTAACACTTCAACATTGTACTCATAATAAGGTGAAATAGTGCAATCTCCAAATCTTGATCCCAAACTCTACCAACTTGTCAACTAACAATATTAAAACTTTTTTCATGGTGCACAATATTTAAAGAATCAAACATCTCAATTAGATCCCAAACTGTATGCTTATATTGCTTCATCTACTGATTTTGTGTAGTATTCAGTTTTCTTATTTGTTTGACAACCAGCTCTGAATATCACTTTGCAATGATGTTCTTGACACCATACTTCCATGAAATTATCAAACCTAAAAACAAGGCTTCATACTCAGCAATGTTGTTAGTACATTCAAAATTAAGCTCTGAAGGAAATAACAAACTCTTCCAAGCTAGGAGAAATCAGAATTACACCAACACCATTTCTAAATTTGGAGCAAGCTCCATTAAATAGAAAAGTCCAAGGAGAACTCACCTACTCCATGCACTTCGACTGATCCATATTGTGTTCTTTTTCATAAGCAAATCCAATAAAATTATTAGCACTCAACATCAACAAATAATACTTCATAAGAAACATTGTTTGGGTCCTCATTTAGATGCAAAATTTACTTTTCTCCATAGAGCTTGACAAGTCTTCCCTCAATGGGAATGGTGAAAATAAACATATCCATTTGGAAACTCCCTCCAAACACTTGCAGCCCACTTTCTTGACAATAACATTCCTCATTTGGCAGGGAAATCAACAATTACAACATCAAATTTTAAATTCCTCCTCGGGATAAGATGCAAGCTGCACCACCGAAACCCTTCACACAACCAAAAACCTACATTTCTCTTGAGTCCATGGAAGTACATTTTCCATAGGCTGATTTCACTTTGACATCTAAATCATTCATGACTTCTAGAGGCATGACATTACATGATGCACCGGAATCAGACATACAACTGTGAAGTAGCCTATCCTTTATGATCAAATTTTTGAAGAATGGATCAACATTCAATTGGAAATCAATAAAGGATGTCCCAAAATATACCTCAGGTGTCTCTCCAAGATCTTCTACTAGTTGGTGGTGTTTTAAGTTCAGAAATGATTTAAGGAGGATTATCAATAACATTTATATTTCTGCCTAGAGTCAGTCTTCTCCTCTTTCAACCCGAAGTACTCAAATGCTCTCTTCTTATGCTTAGGAATCCTAAACAACTCAATGATTAGAACACTCACTTTGATTTGGCTCAATATTTGGGCTATGTCATACGCAAAAATATTTGGAAAAGTAGCATTAGAAGGGAGATAAGAAGATTCATTTGATGAAAAGGGATTCTAGACAGCTTGGGAATGAGGAGGACTGTAATTTTTACTTGGGATAAATAGAGCTTTTGGCAAGTATTTCTCTCCTAGGAGATTCTTTGGGAATGCTTGTGAGCAAGGGTGTTTTAGTTTTGGCTTGAGGCCTAACTCCTTTAACAACTTTTCTTTCTAGTTGTTATAATCTTTCTCTTGAGCTACAACAACATTCATCTACAATTGTCTATCTTCCTCCGAATGAATACCACCATCATACTTATTAATCATCAAAGCTCTTAGGTATTCAAAGTCATTGTTAGGAATTTAAAAATATTGCACTACATCAGCTTCAAGAGTATGAGAGGGAAGGAAAGACTTGTACCTGTTTGATGTAATCCCAAAAAGTTATAGCTAGTTCTAGCACTTATTACTTCAGTAGATGTTGCTCCTCCTTGTGAGCATGAAGAACATCCCACCATGCAAATATCATCATCAGTACCATCATCATTATTAGCTTCACCTTCTTTTTGGTCCACTTCACATCAAGGATGGGTTAAAAAACACCTATCACACCAACCAATATCAAGCAACTTCTTCAACAACAACAACCCTAGTAGTTAAGGGATCAAGTAACAGTCTCCCTTCAAGTGCTTGAGGATGTCTATTTGCTAGACCCCATGGGTCCTTTTCCTCTATCATCTTCCCTTTGATCACCTCTAGGATGATTGGAAAATATGTCATGGTTTTGTGCTCTTGGATGACCTTGTGAAGTTTTCCCAATTCCCTTCTCAGCTCTTGCCAACTTATATGAGATTTCTTTGATAGCCCCTGCCAAAGTTTTCACAACCTTCTAAATTAGATCACCCTTACTAGCTTGAGGTTTTTCAGGGTTTATCAACTTTACACCATATCTCTTGAGAGGTTTCCAAATTGATCCTTTCCATATTGTTTTCAATTTGAAGTGCCATGGTGAAAGCTTGCCTTAAATTCTTAGCTTGTCTCTTACAGGTAATAGGCTACCTTTTTATCAAATGCATCTGCATATTTGATTAAACAAGATTCATCACAAGGCCTCAAATTAACAGGAAAGCCTTCTCAAAGTTTTGTTAAACCTTGTGTTAGAAGTCATGCACTGATTCATTGGGGTTTTTCTTGATATTCTCAAACTAGACAAGAGAAATCTAGGATAGTCTTGTCACCATATTGCAACCTAAATGCATTCTTCATCTTATTCCAAGAATCAATTAAATTCTTAGGCAGAGCTTCTTGTACTGTCTTGAATCCCTATCATCCTCTTCGTAATTGCTATGAAGTGAAACATGTTACTTAAGTGATAATTATGTAGGTAGAACTTATCTATCACGAAGATAATGGCTTACATCATACGGTGCCGACAAAATTTTAGAGATGCTAAAGGTCAGTACAATAGGTATGTTGCATTGTACCTTGGAATATTTGCAATGTAATTCTGTCCAGGTCTTGTGGTAAACATTCAAATCCATTCCTGATAAATAGAGTATAGGGTCTACATGGATTAGGAATTAGAACTAATATTGGTAATGGAGGTCAAGGAGTGAGGTCATAATATTTTGGTCCAGGTGATCTTTAAATTTGATCAAAAGTCTGATGATAGTGCAACCCATTTGAAATTAAGAATGTTATCACACAAGAAGATATTACATGTACAGATGCTGAGTTAAGGTTGGAAATGATTCGTTAGAGTAGGATTTCTTATCACTATCTTAGGATGCCAGATTGAAGTAATCCTGGAACTGTTGACCTAGGATAAATAGAAGAGGACCCCCCTGGTATTTAGCATAGAAATCAGTACAAACCAATTATATGCAAGTGATGTAAACAAAAGCCATCAGTTGAGGAATTCAGTGACAATCCTCAAGAAAGCGCATTAAGAGTGTTCGTACACAAATGTAAATTTTCTCCCATAGTATTGGTGGAAGGCAAGTGAAGTCAATAACAACTTCCAAACCTCATGGCATGAAGCTTGTAAGGCAGATAGTTTCATGTGAATATTATAATTTACTATGATATTTCAGATTAGTCATCATTCCGTCTTATCATAGACGATGATCTTCTGACACTGTCAATTTTGTTGTTTAGAGATTAGCACACCAAAGTAAAGGCTGTGATTAGTAAAGGTTCATAGCACACTAGGGTGCCTTTCAACAAAGGTGAAGAACCTATCATGTAGCCGACAAATTGGTGAAGACAGATGAAGACACCCCTTGTTATGCAAATAGTCCTCATGGTGGATAGCCCTCTGGAGAAATATGATCAACACTTAGTCAAAAATCACTTTCACAAAATTTATAGTCAGACCTTGTTTTTATTGTGATAGTTTATTAATGGCAAGTCATTTTTGCTGTGCATAGTATTGGAAGACATTGTAAAATCACTATATTTACCTTAGTATTACCACAGTAGATGGGTTATACTTCTTTACTATGAATAGTGAAACCACAATGCAATGTATTTACCATGTAGTAAATTTTAAAGGGAATTTACCATAGTTTGTTTGATCATGCTATTCTATTATAGTGATGGTCAGGGCATATGACATGCACATGAGTCTTGTTGATCAGACTTGTGGGTTGGTATTTCAACGGTGGTACAATACTTTTGAACAATGGGGATCAGATAAAATATTTTTTCAAGCCCAATCTAATGAAGATGCTTCCTCTTTCAATTCAAAAGTATTAAACGATCTTGTATTTGAGAATGGCCTTACAAGAAGGGAACCCAATAAACACAAAAATCTTTGATCAAATCACACCTACCCCCTTTTTGGATGGTTACAACACCTCTATGGTTTGAAACACTAGGTGAAAAGTGATTTTAAAAAACTCATAGGATTTATTAGACTGAAGGCTCTTCTTGAATATGACATTTGCAAATGCCACTAAACTGAGCAACAAAAAATGCAGATCTCTATGATGATTTCACAAAGCTAATTTCAATGGAGAGAAGGAAAAGATAAGGGATTGTCATGCTCGTGAAAACTTTTAGGCAACTAAGGATGATAAGCATACGATCATATTTCCCAGATCCGGAAGGAAGGATTAGATGGGTTGATGAATGGCATGGATAATCTCCTCAGCAGGGGTAGAGCACTTCATAAACAATGGCATGAAGCTGCATGATGGCAGATAGACTTGTAACGAGTGTCGTTATGTACCCATGGACTATTGATCCAAGCACAAGGAAGATTAACCAAGTTCTTTGGTGGAGTTTCTCAGAAGAATGAGCACATCTGAAAGGATTTTGATCATAATTTTCAACTTTTGCTAAAGTTTTGCCTTCTCAACCAATGCATCTAGAGATCCTTGCCACATTGGACCTCTATCTTTGTGAAGCACAAGATATATCCCTAGTACTGATCAAGTACTTGTATGAAGATCTGCTCATGGGAAAACATGATCAAGTTGACATTATTAAAAACTTCAACGAGAAGTGTCACTACTAAATGATAGAATTTGTTTCAGGGACAAGACTGAGGCTGCTCAAAAACAAATATTCTTGATTTGCTTTATGTTATGGTTTTGTAAGAAGGGTCATTCTAAGTTTTGTCTAGATAGAGCTTCAATGCAATGCAGGGGTAGATAATGGATAAAGGATCAGTTCAGTTCCTATGAATTTTTTGATGGGGTAGTCTGACAACTTTGAAATAATGACATATCATGTGTTTTAACAAGCATGAGTAAAATTTATCTCAAAAAGATAATCAAGATGGAAATGCTCCAAATTGAAGATGAAAGGAGAAACTAATTTAACCAAAGATGCATAGAATGGAAGCAACAGTTGGGTTGCTAGGAACTTTCATGCATTTCAATCTTTGCAACTCACCATACTCCATCTTGAAGATCTAAAAAATGGCCTGCAAAAATTAAAATGGTCAAGTTACCCTTGATCTACTGTCTTCAACTTCAAGAGGCGGGAGCTGCGAAGTGTACCTCCAAATGCTCGACGAAGGAATCAATTTGAGGATCCCTGTTTTGGAGGCAGATGACGGATCCCTATGCTGGACAAGCTGAGGATTATGTAAACTGACCTTATTTTCTCCGCCCCTCTGCCATGATGAAAGATCTTTGGTGTTGACACATGGCTACATGGTGGGTCTGTATTGGGATAATGACTCCGATTCTGTAATGAATTTTGACCCTTTCAATGCAAGGTTGCAACAAGAAATTTCCCTTCAACTACTTTGTTAGGCTATTAAACCTCCAAGGGAAAAACTCCCTTGCCAGATGTCGCTTTCTCTAGAAAAACATAGATGTAGGCACAATATCTCATGTTAGTGGGTTTTTTAGCCAGTGGGAGACTTTCAGGTGATGAACAATTTCAGAGTTGTGTGCTGGTTACGCCGTACCCAATGTCACATGCATGGGAAGTCTCCATGTCTAGAGGATAATTCATGCGGGCCCGTGGCTTAGAATGAAGGTTTTTCATAGAAACTTGGAGCTTTTTTCTCAGAGAGAGGGTGAAGATTCTCCATTTTATTCCCCCCCGACACTTCTAAGGCATCCTTTTCTGTGGACACGTGTCCACCTGATGATTGGACACGGGGCTGATTACTCCAAAATAGTACCTTAGCTGAAGTGGACACTAAAGATGAAGAAAGTGAGGTTGATATTTCAGTCATGCGCATATCTCTCCTAGTGCACACTGACTCATGTCTATCCCTCACTCCATTACGGACCTATCTGACCTTCTAGAAGTTGATGATCGTCTCCAACAAATAAAGATTGGTGATGCTGTGATGGAGAGTGAGAAGGAATCCTACCTCCAGCTCTTTCGAAGGTACATACACATTGTAGACACCAAATTTGTGTCTTACGACCCCTTGTGACCCGCATCTCATCTCGCAGCTTAACCTCATCACCTAAACCTTACACAATTATTTATTAATTACCTTGTAATTGATAAATCCACATCACCTTACCTGCCACCTCATTTTGCCACCTGATCATGACCTAGCCCTAACCCTAAACTAACCTAATTAAGACCTATAACTTGGTCTACATCCACACCCATGACTAATTACTCCTCACCTGCACCAAAACCAACCTAATAATGACTTGACCAAGCCCACAACTAATCCCTCGAGAGAAAGGAGGGAAAGTTGGCTATTTTACTAAAAATATCCCACTTTGACTTAACCAACATTGGTTCCTACTCGACTTCCGTCGGTTACGTAACCGCCATTGGTTCCCTGTAAATGACCTCCCCCAACCAAAAACAAAGGATCCAAATTCATTTGAAAAATCTGGAATTCACTTGGCAGAGCAGAGACAAGTGAAGAAAAGAGAAGAGTTTGCAGAGAAGGACATCAAGCCCAAGACTGCAACTGAGTAACTAGAGCACAATGACACTCATCTAAGTATTAGGAGAGAAGATGGCTCACTTTTGATTGTTGGATCATCCCACCTGAGCCCTGCCTTCGTCATCACAATCCTTGGACCTGTATCTTCATCAGGAACTAGTAAGTAGTGTCTTGCACGTTTTTAAATAACATTTCTTGAACTTCTGATTCATAGTAATTATAAGTTCACTCCTAGATCTACTACCCGGTAGTGCCCTACATCTCACTGTCATTCCTCTACCCTTACATTGCCCCAAGAAAATCTCCCACACTCTTTGAGTCTTCTCCATCACCCTATTGCCTACCCCTAATCATTTTCCAACCTTATAAATACCATAGCCGCCTCACAGCCAACCTTCATTGAAATCCCCTAAATCACCACCCCTACCGATATCGGTTATCAGCAACCGGTACCGGTGTATAACCGCAGTTGGTTATACAGTGACCGGCATCGGTCACTGTGACTCAAACCAAAATCAACCTTTCTTCTATTGCTTTTTAACAAGGTAATTAAAGTGTAATTTTTTCAATAGCCTCTTTGCTATCATTTGTGTTAATTCATATTAAAAGGGGAACTGACCACCTTCGAAAGGAAGTCTAATA
The DNA here is from genome assembly GCA_019776745.2 of Taxus chinensis. Classification (NCBI taxonomy): domain Eukaryota; kingdom Viridiplantae; phylum Streptophyta; class Pinopsida; order Cupressales; family Taxaceae; genus Taxus; species Taxus chinensis. The sequence goes on from CM034154.1 coordinate 148,527,182, forward strand.
TTTCCTGGGCCCAAGGCAGTTCCCTCATTTATTCTCTAACTAAAATCTGGTGGTCTTGTATTCTTACTTGTAGGTAGTCCTTCCTAGACAAAAAGGATTTCTTCGCAATCAATCTGATCTCTCTCTATGGTACGCGCACAACCTCCCAATTCTCAATAGGTATTCCTCCTAGCCCTAACCCTTATTTGTTTCTCAAGAGAATGAAAGGATAGAAGCAAGTCTATATTAAGAACGGAAACATTCTGTGCGAAACATTTTGGCACTCCCGGTGGGACCCATTTTGGGTTTCTTTCTTTCTTGCTTACTTTCATATAGGGAGCACACTTACTGTTTCTTTCTTCTAAATATTCACAAAATATTTTGTCATTTTGGTAAAAGAATTCATTTTTCTTTGGAATCTTTGAACTAGTGAAAGTCATCTTCTTTGCTTCATCGAATATCATTTTTGATTTGGGTTTAAAACACGTGCATCACATTCTCGCTTGCTGTTTTTAATTCTAGTGAACGTAGATTAAGTAACAGGTCATACACGTGGGGGTGATATCCACGTTATTGACGAGAAATTAATCTTACTTTCACTGCACAACACATACCAAATCACATCATAATCAATACAACAGCTCAAACATTCCCCCTTTTTCCGTGGTATTCCTCCGCCCGATTGAGGTAACCTTATAAGCCAAAACAAACTTGACATTTCCCCTAGGTCTTTTGTTTAGGATTGACATCATCTTGCGTCTAAGGCATAAGCCCACAATAATTAAAACTAATCCTAGGGTTAGTCTCTTGATTTGCTTGTACATCTTGCTTGTGTTTAGTTCTATTTCTCTGTCATACACTGTTTCAGTGATCACTTCAGAACAGTTTGGTAGGTATACTAAGCCTTGTTAAACCCAAATAAGCAGCTTCTTACAGCTTCTTACACCAGTTCTATTCTACCAACATTAGTTAACTAACCGACACCAGCTAAATTCTGACCGATCTCGGTTATTAGACCAATATCGGTTACTGTCTTTCACAGTTCCTGAAACCAGCAACCTACCAATTCCAAAATTTTGTTGCTACTTCTGTTCCTGATAGATTGCATCCCTACTGTGTACTCTTGTCCATGGTTGTTATCACTCGGAAACAAGCTGCAGCCATGGTTTCACATGCCTGCTCCGTGCCTTTTCCTGAATCACCCCCTTCACATCCTATGGGGAATCCTACGGACACTAGTGAGGTTCCCAAAATCCCTGTAGGAGATAAGGAATTTGTGAAATTTTTGGAGGCTAATCCTAGTACTGTACAGTACTATTTGTCTCATAACCTTGACTGTACACCTGACGGTCAACTCCTTATTGGTATGCCTATTAGTATAGTTGCTCACTTAGCTCCTTCCCCACCTGATAACTCCGCCTTGCCTTCTTCATCCTTAGCCCTGTCTCCCAGCTCAGCGTCTTCAGGGGTTCATACGGCACAGATTGGATTTCCTTTGGTTAACCTAGGGCCCCACATATCATTACCGCTGACTGATCCTACCTCGTCTCTCTTGCAGACTACTCCTTTCATAACTTGCTCTCTACCACCTATCCACACAAGCTTTCCTTCTCAAGATCCGCCCACCTTTTCATTTCCACACACGTATTCGGTGGCTTCAACATATTCATCGTCAATACCTTATCAACATTTAACCCCACCATTATCTAGTAGTGGCTCTTGGCCTAATCCGCCTCCGTTTACAACAACCGCACCATCATCTTACCCAACCACTGATTTAATCAAACAAATGATGGACAAGATGTAAAATCTGGAGGCTTCTGTTTGAGGAAGCCGTAGCACCTTGACATACGAGCATGTTTTTTGGGAGCCTATTCATCCTTCTGCCCCCCTTCATTCATATCCTCCTCAATGGGAATTACCAAAATTTACTCATTTTAATAGTAAGGAGGATCCTCAACAACACTTGCAATCATTTAGACATGCCTGCTATCTGATTGCTCATGACGATGCCTTACTACTCCGCACCTTTCCCCTATCCTTATCAGGACCCACCTTGGAATGGTATAGTGCTTTAACCCAGCACTCAATTTTCTCTTTTAACCAATTAGCCCAATCTTTCTTGGATCATTTCTCCATTAATATCGCCAAGAAAGTATCCATCACCGACCTCTATAAGAAAGTATCCATCACCGACCTCTATGCCATCCGAAAATTCGAAGATGAATCTATTGCAAATTTCATTGGACGATGGCGAGGCCTCATCAACCAACTTACTTATACCTTGCCTCAGGCCGAACTTATCAAACTCTTTACATGGGCCTGCGCTAAGCACATTTCTCCTACCCTCCAAATTCAAAATTTCCACACCTTTGATGAGGCCTTTACTATGGCTCAGAAATTAGAGATTCGAGCCTTAGAGGACGAGAAATTGCGGTTGTGCAACAAAAACCCTAATTTCTGAACCCAAGACTACACTAACAAACCCAACACCACCAATTCTCAAGCATTGACTACTTCGAAATCAAAAGGAGATGTACACGCAGTGATGGTCAAATCCCAAGCACCGTCTAATACCACGCCAAAAACCACCTATAAGTATAAAGCCGAGCCCATCAATTACACTCCCTTGGGAGATACTTATGGTGTGATATTGGAAAAATTTCTCAAAGCGAGAGCTATCACCTTACCTCCTGTTAAACCTCACTCTGAGTTTGATTCCACCCGTGCTATACCTTCTTGGTATAAAGAAAATGACTTCTGTAACTTCCACTGCGTGAAGGGACACAGTCACAAAAACTGTAAGATGTTGAAAAACATAGTGCAAGAAATGGTTGATGCAGGGGATATAACCCTCGATAATCCTAACGCCCGTGCTAACTGAAATTTGAAAATCTTCAACAAACCATTCCCAAACCAAGATATCTTAGCCGAGGAGAGTGTTCATGAAATCCATGCAGTTTTCAACTCCCAACCAAAAGATTCTATCGAGGAAATTATGAATCAAACCTCTTTACTAACGCAGGGATCCGAACCCTCTTCACCCCCATCAAGACAAAACGATAATATTGCCATTCCTTTACCCATAAAGGAATTAACCACCCAAAGTTCTCTTCTCACGAATGAGTTTTCTTACACCACATCCCTGCAAGATTGTGAGTGGATGTTATCTAACTTATCTATTTCCCAAACATCTCCTTCCGTCACTCTTGCTATAAAAGAAGAAGGCTCGCCACTATTTCTGTCATCCTAAGACGAGAAACCCCTCGAACCAACATCACCAAATTCTTTAATCATGACAGATCCTCTCAAACATGCCCTCCTACCAATTAGTTCTTCATCGCCTAAATCTTTTCAGTGACCGGTTGACCTCTTAACGCCCATTGATACAGTGCCTCATTTACCCCCTGTATCACACCCACAGTGGACCAGAATCACAACCCACCTCTCTTCCATACAAAAGTTCCTATTCACACGTGAGGATTGTCACCCCTCAGAAGATAGACGAGTCCTATGGGAGTGTTTGAGTACACCATGCTCTACTCAAATGCAAATGACTGATCCAGACATCTCTACCATATACCCGAGGTGTTTACAAAAGCTCAAAATGCCTATGTCCTCATCTTCACCCCCCTCATCTCTACTGAATACCTCATCCACCTCTATTAACCTAAACAAACCTTCCCCTACGCTTAGGACGTCACCAATACCTAGCCTGACACACCCACCTAAATTCTTAGATTTATCCAAAAATAAAGATGTCAATCCACCTAAGAGACAGACCCAATCTCCTCAACTCCAAGCTATACCTCTGTCACAACTAAAACCATCGCCGTCACACCTACCTTCTATATTGGGACCTCATCCCTCCACCTTGCCTCAATACATCATACCTCCTGTGTTTTCTTTAAAACAACCTACACCTTCTACACCCATACAGAGATCCATGGGTGTATCAACACCGTCACCCCAAATAGCCGGTCCACCTACCAACCCTAAACAAAATCGATCGTCAAAGGATTTGTTTACTGTTGCTCCTCTTTCCCCGTGGTTGTTTCCTGCCACCACGTCATCTGTGGCCTCATCATCTAACCAACTAAACATAACTTCTGTGCCGAAAAAGCCAAGTTTAGTTAAATCTAATTATAAAAACCCCTTGTCTAAACCACCACCCATATGAATCAACCATACCCAATCATTACCGAAACCCATCCAGTCAATAGCCTCATCTTCCTCTGACTTTGACCCGCTCAAAGGATCTTACGCCAAAATCCTTGATATGTTGGTGGAGAATGCGACCATTTCCCTGCCCCCACTTAGACCCTATGATCCATCTAAGTCTCGACCTATAGGTTATGATGAGTCTAAAATCTGCACTTACCACCGCACACCAGGACATGATGTAGAGGGATGCAAAACTTTGAAAGCCATCCATCATCAGTCACCTCTCTCGGATAGAAAGGTTAAGAAAGAAAACTTACGAAGGGAAAAACCTTTAACTTCAATCCCCTCTCCTATACCACCTGTCCCCACCTCACCAAGAAATATCATTATTGCAACCCCATCTCTCGAAGACAATGACTTATCCCTACCATCTTCCTCCTCTCATGTTCACGAGATCAACATGATTAGTATTGCTACTCGAGGGTAGAAAAACAATGGGAAAGCTAAAGAAAGCACACCTGCGACCTCTCCTCCTCCGTCCACCATCCCAATCACACTACCACCTAAAGTGGTTATTCATGGACCTGCCTACCCTGTCTCTGATGGAGTTGCCCACCGTACCATGATCAAACAGCTTCACCAATCACCTGTAAAAATGACACTGTATGATCTCATTCAAACCTTTGAATCTCATCTACAAGCTCTCGTTGAGATCCTTCAAGGTATAGAGGTCTTACCTAATGAAACCTTGCCCGTTGTCTCCATCTTAACACCCAACCACGTTGCTTCTCTCACCAAACAAACTACCACTTTTATCCCTGTACAGCAAGCCGCTGCTGTTAGTTTCTCCGAAGATGAAATTGTCGAATTTGGTGCAGAAGATCCTGACCCCACTCTTTTCATCTCAGCTTACGTCTGAGACATCCGAGTACGTCATGTTATGGTCGATGGGAGTGCTAGCTTAAACATCATCTCTTCCGAAGCCTTCCAACAAATGAATATCCCTTCCAGCTGCATGTGTGCCAACCCCACCATGTTGCATTCATTCAATAATGCTATTACTTCTACCTTAGGCACCGTGATCCTTAAAATTCATGTAGGGCCACGTACTTTACCTGAAATCTTCTCTGTCCTTGAGGGAGAATTCCAATACAATATTTTGTTAGGCCGCCCTTGGATCCGGGCTATGGGATGCGTTCCCTCCACCTTACATAGATGCATAAAATTCGAGTATGAGGGGAAGTCATACAAAATAAAAGCTGACCCTCCCCCCTTCAAAACCTACAATATGTTATATCACCCTAATGATGTGCTTAGAAGGGCTTCGGTTTCCTATGGACCACCTAATTACCGCACCAACCTAACATATGGGGGTGTCGATAAATCCTCTGTCACCCCTAAACCTTCCCTTGGTGTGGTTCCCTTCCAATTTGATTTTCAATATCTAACTAATCATCGTTTCGCCCTCACCTTCCTGACGCACTGTGCTTAGAAGGGCTTCGGTTTCGGTCTTTATGAACAAGGCCGACATACGATCATTCCTATAACTAAACGTAAACACAAAGATTGTAGTGGTCTTGGATTCTTTGACCCACCTACACTGAAAACACTGCATATTCATTGTATCCAGGAAGACGATGAAGTCACCCCTTCCGAACCATCATCACCCATTTTTCCATCGCCACCCACAGAGTCGATAGACCTTGAATCTATCCCTCCTACCTTTTTTTTTTCATAAACGCTATCTTCCTGGGTCCTCTCACTTATCAACGTGATAATGAAGACCCATCTTCTCTTCCCTTTCTATATCCAGACATGATCGAAGAGGACTCGCCTTCAATTAATTTTGTTGAGTGCCAGGATGACGACTCCATCCTCACTTACCTTGGTGCAGACGACTCTTATATTCAACGCGCCTTACCATCTGACACTCAAACCATATTGAATGAGTCGACTATAGAAATCAACATCCACACAGAGGATGATCCTCACATTGTGAAGATCAGATAATCTCTTAACGCATCAGAACAAACTACCTTCACTACCTTCCTCTGTTCCTGCAACCAAGATTTTTCTTGGTCCTAAGCTGACATGCCAGGAATTGATCCTGACATTGCTGTCCATAACATTACCCTAAAACCCGATTCCAAACTAGTTAAAAAGAAACTGAGAAAAATGCATCCACGCATTGCCCTCTTGGTCAAAGAAGAGCTTGAATGACTCCTTTCTGTTTCCTTCATCTTACCTATTGATTATCCTCAATGGATTTCTAACATCGTACCTGTTACTAAAGCAACGAGGGGACTTCAGATATGTATGGATTTCTGGGACCTTAACCTCGCTTGCCTAAAGGATGACTTCCCCCTCCCAAGTATTGATCAACTTGTTGATCTCACTACGGGCCATGAGATGCTTTCCCTCATGGATGGCTTCTCGAGATATAATCAAATTTTGGTAGCCCCGTCTGATCAACTTAAAACCACCTTCATAACTCCTTGGGGAACCTTCTACTATCGTGTCATGCCGTTTGGCCTTAAGAATGCTGGTGCGACCTATCAACGGGCTATGAATTACATTTTTCATGACATTGTGCACACTATCCTTGAGGATTATGTTGATGATCTTCTTGGCAAATCTAAACATCGCAGTGAACATCTCGATGTTTTAACCATTATTTTCCATCACGTGTTACAATACTGTGTTCATCTTCAACCAAAGAAATGTGTCTTTGGTGTCCTTTCGGGAAAAATCCTTGGTTTTATAATCTCTTTGCGTGGCATCGAGGTCGATCCAGCTAAAGTCAAAGCTATCCTAGAAATGCCCCCACCCACTAACCTCAAATGATTGCGTAGTTTGCAGGGCAAACTCCAATCTATCTGGCATTTCATCTCACAACTCTCGGATCGAATTCAACCTTTCCATCATCTCCTTAAAAAGGACATTGTCTTTCAATGGAGTGAAGAGTGCCACCAAGCCTTTGAGGCTCTTAAAGCCTATCTCTTGCAGCCACCTATGCTTATCCCACCTCAGGACGATCACCCTTTCTACCTTTACCTTTCCGCCACCGACCATGCTGTAGGAGCCATGCTCGTACATCGTGACTCCAAGCATCGAGAACAAGCCATTTATTACATAAGTTGTACTCTGGTGGATTACGAGACTCGGTATACACATGTAGAAAAGTTGTGCCTAGCCCTATCATTCGTGGCCACCAAACTCCGACACTACCTCCTAAATCACAAAACTTTTTTCATCACCAACGCGGACCCCATCCATTATATGTATGCCAAACCTCATCTAAACCAACGCATCACCCGATGGCTTATGCTCCTCACTGACCTCGACCTTGAGTTTGTACACCAGAAATAAATCAAAGGACAAACTATCGCAGACCAACTCGCGGAATCCCCTTTACCTGGGGAACAATTTACCAATTTTACTTTCCCTGACGAACTCATTGCCACTCTTTCACTCAGTGAGGTGTCATATCCAATGACCCTCTTCTTCGATGGATCCAAATGCCCGCACGGCGGAGGGGCAGGCGTTGTTCTCATTCCTCTTGATGCTGAATTTATGCCTCTTTCATTCCTACTCGATTTCTCCTGCACTAATAATACAGCGGAATACGAGGCCCTTGTTTTGGGTCTCCAGGTTGCGTTACACTTAGGTGTAAAGTCTATTAACATTTTTTGTGACTCTCAATTGGTCGTCAATCAAGTTACGGGCATCTACCAATGTAAAAATGAGGAACTTCAAAAGTACAAACATTATGTGGATTCACTTTTGACCTTATTTACTCATTATTCTATCCAAACCATTCCCTGCTCAACTAATAAATTTGCGGATAATATGGCTTGCTTAGCCTCACAAATTCCTGCCTCACCAACTGACTCTGACATATTTGTCTTGGTCTAACAACTCTTTGCCCCATCTTACTCAGCCCCAGATGTTGGTATGATAAATAATGTCTCCGCTGATTCGCAGGATACTTGGTATCACCAATTTCACAATTACCTTACAACCTCTGTTCTCCCATCTAACCTTACGAGTAACGGAAAACGTGCTTTTCTTAAAAGTGTTTCTCATTACGTCATCATGGGGGGACTCCTCTATAAATGTGGCTTTGATGGCATATTCCTTCGATGTCTAACCGGCGCGAAGGTCACTTATATCATCCAACAAGTCCATGATGGCATTTGTGGTGGACATTTTAGTGGCCTTGCCATGCCCAAACGGATCCTTCGCCTAGGATATTATTTGCCTACTCTTAATAACGACTACTACGAATATTTTAAGCGTTGTATTATGTGTCAACAACATGCCAACCTTCAACATACTCCTAGCCATCCACTACATGTCGCACGAGATCTTTGGCCTTTCTCCCAATGGGGTTTAGACCTTATAGGTGAGATTCACCTGCCCTCTTCACAACATCACCATTGGATAATCACAGCAACTGAATATTAAACTAAATGGGTGGAGGCCATTCCACTCATTTCAACCAAAAAAGAAAAAATTGTAGAATTCATTAACCATCACATTATCTGTCATTTTGGTGTTCCTCATCGCCTGATAACAGATAATGGAAAATCTTTCAAAAAAAAGTTATTACAAAACCTTTGTGACAACTTTGGTATCAAACTTAGCTTCTCATCACCTTACTATCCACAAGCAAATGGTCAAGCCAAATCTTCTAACAAAACCCTGACCAAAATTCTCATGAAATTCGTTAACGATTCTAGAAAAAATTGGCCTGATCACATCCCCTTTGCCCTTTGGGCTTATCAGACTAGCATTCGTACCTCCACTAATGCCACCCCATTTTCTTTGGTATATGGTACCGAGGCTGTCTTGCCTCTCGAAATACAAATACCCTCCCTAAGAATATCTCTTTAGGATATTCTCACCAATGATGATTTCCGCCAAGAGTGGTTAGCCCAATTGGAGCTTCTTGACGAGCGCCGTCTTGTAGCTCTTGACCCCCTTCAAATCTATCAAAAGTGCATCAAGCGTGCTTATGATAAGCGACTTCATGAGCATACCTTTAAAGTTGGTGATCTTGTCCTCAAAGAGAATCAACATGTAACCAAACTCGAAAAGAGCAAATGTGGTAAATTTGCTCCAAATTGGATTGGGCCTTACATTATCACTCATACTTACGAATCAGGCAGTTATTGTTTAGCTTCGCTTAATGGTAAACATGAGCTTGAACCCCTTAATGCCTTGCATCTTCGACCATTCTACTATTGAATTTAGTATTATATCACTTCTTATCTACCTTTCGCTCATCCCTTGAGCTCGTTTATCACCTCATACACTTTGTTTCATACATCTCAAAATAGAATCAAGCACACATGGTTTGGTCACCATCTCCTCTTAAAGATGCCTTCCCCTTTTTAGTCTGGTCCATGACTTAAAAGTATCAAAATAACACATTCTCAATTATATGCTTATGGGATATTCTTGATTCAAACTTCCTACAAAACTAGATGCTTCATGCCAAACAGACATCTAGACCTCTAAGTTATACATAGACTGCTCCCTCGAAGGAAAACTATGTGTAAAGCCACATCGGCTATTATAAATAGACTACTCCCCCGAAGGACAGCTATACACAAAAGACACATTTGCTCCTATAAATAGACTGCTCCCTTGAAGGACAGCTATACAAAGTCAGCCTTTATCAGAAGCTTCTCGCATTGATCAGCTTCGTGAAGAGCTCAAGAACAACAAAATATATATCCCATGTAGACTTCCCGCATCGATTAGTCTATATCTAGAAAAGTAAAAAGTAGTATTCCAAAGAACTTTTGAGTCATGGACTTGTCTATTTAGGTTTGGTTCTCTTTCATCAGAATAATCACCTTATAACAAGTACTTTGCACCCCAACTATATCAACCACCTCATCTCACCATTCGTCAAAGCAACAAAACTCAAGGGACGTGACATATATCCGATATATTGTGATTATACAACTCTTTTCACCTATTGACTTCTCACATATGCAAGGTACCTAGGGATTCAAGATTATAGTATGTTTATATGTGGTTTGTTTAGCTCTTCTCAACTATGGGACATTTTTTCCTCTTTTACTCAAATCTAGGATTATGTGTTGACCTTAATCAGGACACAGTTCCCTACTACTTGGGATATTCTTGAGTCAAACTTCCTACAAAACTAGATGGTTCATGCTAAACGGACATCTAGAACTCTAAGTTATACATAGACTGCTCCCTCGAAGGACAGCTATGTGCAAAGCCACATCTCCTATTATAAATAGACTGCTCCCTCGAAGGACAACTATACACAAAATCTGCATCTGCTACTATAAATAGACTGCTCCCTTGAAGGACAACTATACAAAGTCAGCCTTTATCAGAAGTTTCTCGCATTACTCAGCTTCATGAAGAGCTCAAGAACAACAAAATACATATCCCATGTAGACTTCCGGCATCGATCAGTCTATATCCAGAAAAATAAAAGTAGTATTCAAAAACACTTTTGAGTTATGGACTTGTCTATTTAGGTTTGGTTTTCTTTTGTCAGCATAATCACCTTATAATAAATTCTCTGCGCCCCAGCTCTACCAGCCACCTCACCTCACCATTGGTCAAAGCAACAAAACTCAAGGGACGTGACGTATATCTGATATATTGTGATTATACAACTCTTTTCACCTATCGACTTCTCGCATATGCAAGGCACCTAGGGATTCAAGCTCATCCTACGTTAATATGTGGTTTGTTTAGCTCTTTTCAACTATGGGACACTTTTGCCTCTTTTACTCGAATCTAGGATTATGTGTTGACCTTAATCAGGACACAGTTCCCTACTACTTGGGTAAGCTAAATTTCACTTCACCTATACCTACACTAACATCACCAATACCTTACCAACACCAACAACATTACCCTACCAATATCAATATTATTTTACCAACCAACAAATTGCCTAACCACAACCAAATTGCCTGAATTCACCTCTCCTTGGTCGTAAGCGAGAACTACATCGGTCTGAGGCCCCTCCTTTCTTTGTGTAATGGGCTATGTAGGCAGCACTTAGGAGACATGGGGTCTCCCAAGGTTAGCTCGACCATCCCCTACCATAACCTATCATGTGTTGTGTTTTTCCTTAAAAATATAAGTATCTTCATCTATTTATATTGATAACACTCACCTCTGCAACCAACCACTCGGCCTGACCTAAGGCCACAACAAACCAATTGGCCCAACCCAAGGCCGCAACAAACCAATTGGCCCAACCCAAGGCCACAACCAACCAATTGGCCCAAACCAAGGCCACAACCAATCACTTGGCCCGACCCAAGGCCGCAACAAACCAATCAGCCCAACCCAAGGCCACAACAAACCAATCAGCCCGACCTAAGGCTGCAACAAACCAATCGGCCCGACCCAAGGCCGTAACCAACCACTCGGCCCGACCCAAGGCCGCAACAAACCACTTGGCCCAACCCAAGGCCGCAACCAAATACTTGGCCCAACCCAAGGCCGCAACTAACCAATCGGCCCGACCCACGACTGCACCAATTAATTACCTCGACCGAAGCCCACAAATTATGATTCTATCCACCCATAATGTAGTCGTTTGTTCAATTGAGCTCACCTGTTCGTGTTCTAGCATGATTAGGATACTTGAATTGATCAGCCAACCAAATTTTCCTAGACCGAGACCGTGATGTTTATCTCAATCAAACCAACCATTTGGTACTTCTGGACATGCCTAAACGTTCCTGTACCTTACCTGTTATATCCCCTAGAGCTACTTCCTATGCCTTGGATACTAGGATTATATCACCCTTGTTTGGATAAACTATCGACATTTGCCTATGAATTGCTTGTTTGCTCTTCAAACCATGTACCCCAGTCGCACTACTGCATTTTGATGTGCATCTTCCTCCTTGAACTTACCCCACCATCTTATCATAATCTCATCATAATTCACCCTTTATCAACCCTATCCCTGATTTCACGTCACCTCAATCTGTGATAGATTTGAGGGGGATTACCTATACCCTTAACGGGAGTAACCACTTCTTATTATTGTCAGTGCAACTTCACAAGACAAGCTATACGACAACAAGGGGCTAATGTAGACACCAAATTTGTGTCTTACGACACCCTGTGCCCCACATCTCATTTCATAACCTAACCTCACCACTTAAAACCTTACACAATTATTTATTAATTACCTTATAATTAATAAATCCACATATCCAAACCTGCCACCTCATTTTGCCACCTGATCATGACCTAGCCCTAACCCTACACTAACCTAATTAAGACCTATAACTTGGTCTACATCCACACCCATGACTAATTACTCCTCACCCGCACCAAAACCAACCTATTAATGACTTGACCAAGCCCACAACTAATCCCTCGGGAGAAAAGGAGGGAAAGTTGGCTATTTTACTAAAAATAGCCCACTTTGACTTAACCGACATCAGTTCCTACTCGACCGCCGTTGGTTACGTAACCGCCATTGGTTCCCTGTAAATGAACTCCCCCAACCAAAAACAAAGGATCCGAATTCATTTGAAAAAATCTGGAATTCACTTGGCAGAGCAGAGACAAGTGAAGAAAAGAGAAGAGTTTGTAGAGAAGGACATCGAGCCCAAGACTACAACTGAGTAACTAGAGCACAGTGACACTCATCTAAGCATTGGGAGAGAAGATGGCTCAATTTTGATTGTCAGATCATCCCACCTGAGCCCTGCCTTCGTCATCACAGTCCTTGGACCTGTATCTTCATCAGGAACTAGTAAGTAGTGTCTTGTACGTTTTCAAATAACATTTCTTGAACTTCTGATTCATATTAATTATAATTTCACTCCTAGACCTACTACTCGGTAGCACCCTACATCTCATTGTCATTCCTCTACCCTTACATTTCCCCAAGAACAACTCCCACACTCTCTGAGTCTTCTCCATCACTCTATTGCCTACCCCTAATAATTTTCCAACCTTATAAACACCATAGCCACCTCACAGCCAACCTTCATTGAAAGCCCCTAAATCACCACCCCTACCGATATCAGTTATTAGCAACCGGTACCGGAGTATAACCGCAGTTGGTTATACATTAACCGACATCGGTCACTCTGACTCAAACCAAAACCAACCTTTCTTCTATTGCTTTTTAACAAGGTAATTAAAGTGTAATTTTGCAATAGCCTCTTTGCTATCATTTGTGTTAATTCGTATTAAAAGGGGAACTGACCACCTTCGAAAGGAAGTCTAATATTTCCTGGGCCCAAGGTAGTTCCCTCATTTATTGTCTAACTAAAATGTGGTGGTCTTGTATTCTTACTTGTAGGTAGTCCTTCCTAGACAAAAAGGAGTTCTTCACAATCGATCTGATCTCTCTCTACGGTACGTGCACACCCTCCCAACGCTCAATAGGTATTCCTCCTAGCCCTAACTCTTATCTGTTTCTCAAGAGAATGAAAGGATAGAAGCAATTCTATATTAAGAATGGAAACATTCTCTGCGAAACAGTCCCTCCTCTAGGACCTGCGGGGTTGTGGGGGAAAATTGTGAAATTTCCCAAAGGCAAAAAAATGTTAAGTTTTATAGAAAACCTGCCGATCCTTGTCCAACCAAAAGCAACCACATAGGAGGAGAATTTTGAGCTTAATTTTGATGGGCAAATGACACTCGTACGACTGTAAAAAAATGTAGAATTTACTAGAGATCCCTGAATTTGATTTTTTCTTTGTGGGTGAGGGATTTTTTTCTCAAAAAACAAGGGGAAATTGATTTCATGCAAGTTTCGACCATGGAGATAGATATTTGAGGGAAAATACACCTAAAATGAAAAAATTTGAGCTCTAAAGGCTGGAAACAATGGAAAAAACAACCAAGGCCCATGGATTTGGAAAAATTAGGGCACAAAATATGGAAAAATTGGGTGTTTCTTCACAAACGAGGCATGTAAAATGATTTTCAAATGGACTAAGGCATGGGAACAGAGGCAAGAACTTCATTTCACCCATTAAAACTATAGAAAATGTTTCAGGAGATGCTTAGTGAAAATAAAATTAGGGAAAAATAATAGAGGATCAAAATGGACACCAACAGGGCTAAAGGAATAATGATTTCTTATAGGAAGGAAAGTCAAATTTTTAGCAAAATTCAAGGGTGCACACATAGTTGGTACAGAAAGTATGATCCACACTAGACTATGGTGGATTATGATGCATTACACACTACCTTCTTAGCTGAATTTCATAGTCTATTGTTTGAGAAACAGAGTAGTAACGTACTTAAGGACATCAAACAAGGCTTGTATGAGAGTGTTAGGGAGTATGTTGCATGATTTAAAACATATTTGTCTAAATTATCTTATAATATTAATTAGATTCAACGTGAGTAGTGGTTTGTAGGTAGCTTGTTAATACATTTCTAGAGGGCATTGTCTCATAAAATATTTACTGATCCACACGAGTCTTTAGAAGTAGCTTTGCACGCAAAATTAGTTGGAAGTGTTGATACAAGAGTGAGCCCTTTTCTTGAGGCACAACTAGTAGCGAGGGCTACACAATTGGAAAAACTCTTTTGCAATTTGATGCATGAGATGCACAATGGGTTATGGTGTATATATTGCGAGCTAGAAGGACAGAGGAAGGATAGTTTTCTATGTAGGAATGTGCACTCCTTGTTACAATCTTGTGAGATTTTCCAAAAGAATCATGATGTTAGGAATTATCCACTTTTACAGTGCGCAACACAAAAAAACATCTCTATGTACTACAAGATTTGTGACACACATACTTAGATACAGTTGAATGTTGTTTAATTGATCACATTCATGAGGCATGTGAGACCGGGTTACGTCAGACAATTGTGGCAAGTAGTTCACAAGATAAATAAGGACATACCCGTGAGACACACAATAATGGGAATGGTAGATTTTGATGTGGATATCAGACCAGAGGCTATGGTTGTAGAGGAGGATTCAAGTGTGTGACATGTTATACTTTTGGATCACCAGATCACTATCAACATAAGTTTCCTAAGAACTAGGTATCCACATATTGTGGGAAGGCACATAAGGTCAATGTTTTCCCATACCTCTATGAACATATGTATAAGAACAAAAA
Source organism: Taxus chinensis (assembly GCA_019776745.2). Classification (NCBI taxonomy): domain Eukaryota; kingdom Viridiplantae; phylum Streptophyta; class Pinopsida; order Cupressales; family Taxaceae; genus Taxus; species Taxus chinensis. The sequence continues at coordinate 148,542,448 of CM034154.1, forward strand.
AAATACAAAGGTGAAAAGATGATCAAGGTAGAGTGTGAAAAGAATGAACAATGGGTGCCAAATAAGCCAAATAATTCATAACTTCAGCCCGTGTTAGTCACTATGCACATAGAAGCAACACACATGTGGGATCCTCTTAAAGAAAAACCACTTATTTGAAGAGAGGAAGTCATACATGTCAATTATCTAGATGCTACTCATCAAAAGAAGGTATATTAAGAAACCATGGGTTTAGTGAGAGAATTGTAAGGAGAAATCCAAAACTTGAAGGAGAAAGTGCATAAGAGGGAACACACGAGGGGAACTAAGCTTCCACAAAAGGATATTGATGATTTGAAGGAAGTATGCATGATGTTAAGGAAGGATAACATCATTCTCTTTCTAGGAGAATGGTTGTTTGAGAGAGTACCAAGCATAGCGGTTAAATGAGGGAATCAGATCCTTCATGTTAATTTACCACCACAAAACCATAAATATGACAAGGAGATTACATTGGATGCAGTAATATATGGCTGGTTGGTGAGTAGAATTTTAGTTGAGACAGGCATAGAAGTCAATGTTTTGACTTTGGATGCATGGAACTAGATGGGAAGGCCATAATTACAACCATCTTCAAATGTGCTGTATTTGGAAAATAAGACAAGGGCCATGCCCATTGATGTATTGAAAGATGCCTCTATTACTGTTCATTGTGTAAAATTCATAGGTGATTTTGAAGTACCGGAACTCACAGAGGTAGATAAATTCCCAACACTTTTAGCCCATCCATGGTGCTATATGAACAATGTTGATTTATGCTTCAACAGATGAAATATAATTTTTGAGAACAAGGATGAGTGCGTGGTAATACCACTGGGTGAGAAAAAGGTTGCTCCATATATTGAGCCTTTTCGTGAGGAAGACCTCAATCAAATCTATCCAGAGAACTTACAGACATCAAAGGAGGGCGTCCTACATTAAGAGGATGCGTAATCTATAAGTGATACTACCATCATTGCTTATGAAAATTGGGGCCATGGAACCTATGAGATGGTAGGTCATGAGGTCAATAGAAGAGTTCCTAGGATGATTAGGCCACATATGATTAGGTGCTCAGGAAAAACTAAGTTACCAAGGTACACTAAAGAAGAGAAACCTGAATCCTTTTTACATGTGATCGAGGACTAATGGTGAAACGAAGGAGATATATGGAATATGATGGTGTATACATCATGTGAGACAATGACATGATGATGGGTGACACACAGAGAAAATTTATTGGGCTAGTGTGAGGTAAAGATTACCTTTTTAACAAGGTTTACCATGAGAAATATTCCTTCTCTTGTACATGAGTATGATGGGAAGACTCCTGATTTGGTACACATCCCCAACTGTTAGAGATAATGGACACAAGGGAAAGAGGCTATACCATCATCCGTTTGGGTACATAATTTTTACTCTACTTTAAGTGGATGTGTGTGGGCATGGTATATGCATGCTGAGCTCAAGCAAGAGACCACAAGTTGGCAAGACATGCTTGAAGGTATGGCTCACGATTTTGATTATTTTTCTAATAAGAAACTAGTCCATGAGGCCTTGAAGATCATGAAGCACATCACATTATGAGATAGTGCAAAGGTAGAGGAACTTATGGTTAAGTTATTAAGAGAACCTGAGACAAAAATATGTGAAGATGTACTAGAAACATAATAAAAACTTCTCAGGCATGCATGGAAAGAGAAGGAAAAAGAGAATATGGTATACCTCATTAATGATGAGGAAGTTGAAGATTTGGACATTAAGCACACTGATGGTGCACATGAGGTGATGGAATCTACATATGATTAGGCACATACATACCATGTACCTATGACGACTGTCGGAGAATCCAATACTTCGGATCCCAGGATCACTCAAACATAATAAACATTACCAAAACCATCAAAGTGCATTAAAAATCAACTCAAATATACATAATAGAATGATGCAAGTGGTGTACACATATGAGGAGGAAAGTGTAGCTACCACCTAGATCAGTGGTGAATAAATCTCACTAACTGTACTAGAAATAGAGATGACTCCACATAACTAGTAAGTTAACTCAAAACAATTGGTAAACTAACTCAACACAACTGGTACACCTAAGCAAGCTAATAACACAAGTGTAAGAATTTTCCTAATGAACAAATAAAAGGATAAATAATAACCTAAAATAACACCCCGATAAGCATAGCATAGGTGGGTGGAAAATAAGGTGGGTCTTGGTAACAAGGCATGATGAGGTACCTAGGTAAAATAATTGGGAAAAAGGGACACCGCAAGGTACCCAAAAGTAGTAATAATAAAGTAAAGAGATAAAAAACTATTGTAAGACATCCCAAGTAGCTTGGTTCAAAAATATCATACAATTTTGAAGAATTTTGGTGTGCACTGTGGTCTAAATCCACTACTTGATCATAAAAATAAAAAAACTGACATCAGGATTCACCATAATAGATCCATAAAGATAATCTCAATGGACTGACTTTGAAAGTGCAAAAAACACCAAACATAATTTGATCAACTCATGCAAATAGGTGTGACATGATCAAAGAACAATAACTAAGGCAACAAGGCAAGGACACATGATCTAAATAAATACGAGTGCCACGATCCAAAAAAAACCAAGGTAACAAGGCAAGGAAACAAAACTTGAAGAAGCAAGATCAACACCACACCTTCCCATACTGCTAAATGGGTGGAGTGACACTACAAATATGTATGAGTTGCCAAAATAACTACTCGAAAACTAATAAACTAAGACTGGGCTTCCCCAAAATAGCTCCCCCACAAGAGAGACTATTAACTTGCCAAAAATGTCAAAAATACAAATACAAAATCTCTTTATAAACAAGAGAGATATACCACACAAGCTAAATAAACATGCTCAAAACAAGGAGAATTACAATGTAGATGGTATATTAAGTGGAACAAGAGGTCGAATGGTGGATGAGCCAGGCCTGTGGATTCCTCTCAGCAAATGCCTATGTCACTGCCACGAGTGATCATAAATCCACCCCAAATCAACTCAGATGGATGAAGAAGATGCCTATATATGGTTTGATGCGAAATGCACAATGAGTTAGTAAAAAGGAACATTAGAATATAATTCAGGTTGATCATGTCTAACAGTTGAAATCTCAGGTTTCTCAAGCTTGAGTGAAGGTGTAAAAATCATGTGTAGCTCATAATCCTCAGAAAGAGTCGAGAAAAAAAAAATTACTCTGAAAATATGTGATCTCAATGAATTATCTTCTCGAAAACAAATGCCATGCTAAGAATTCCCCTTAAGCTATGGAATATGGAAAGTAATACCTATGATTGTCTGCTAATACTTCTACCAGTGAAACCCATAGAATGCAGTATGCGAGAATTGAATGTAGTTGTATGTTTCTCAAAATATCTAGGTAGGTGAGAAGGAATTAATGTGGGATATATAGAGTGTGAAACTGCAATATGCACAGATGTGGAAGAGCATGTAGTAAAAAGTGTAATAGGCTCAAGAACATTAGAAGTAGGAGTAGGCTCAGAAATTGATAGAGAAAGGTGAGTGGGTGTAGGAGAAATAGATGCAAGTGGACTAGGAACATGGATACGACTGTCTAAAATATGAGATTGATGTTGTAAGCTAGAAAGTTTTTTCTACAAGGAGTGTATGAGGTCATCTTTTCTGTAAATGAGAGCTTGCAAAAGATAATTTTTCTTCTTAAGCGATCTAGTTTCTTACACAAATTTTACTAGGTCCTCCTAAATGGAATGAACTTCAGTGAACAACATCTCATTCTCAGTCTATAAAGCAAATATGTTAGATCACGAATCCATGATAAATGCAAAAACACACTAAAAAATATAGGAAGTCAGCCTCTACCAAAAATGCATCCAAAAACACAATGGATTCCTTTATTTTCTTATATCCTAGATCTAGATAAATATTATGTGAGAAAGAAAGAAGAAAAATGTTTTCTTGTGAATGGGTTTGACTACCTGTCAAATCGGGCCTCACCCTTCAGTCTTCAACACTCGAGAACAAAAGAGCACCATGGATATACTATGTAATGGAATAGACAATAGGGGTCTTGGGGTGTCAGCCCCTAATGAGGTCAAGGGGTAGTGCCCCTTACGCACTCCCAGATGCGATACGGGGCGGGGTTGAGGGGAATCACCCTCAAAGCCAAACAAAATTTAGCCTTGACACAACCTTTAAAGTGGCTCAAAAAATTAATTTTTTTGCAACAAAATGAATCCCCAAACTGCTTATAATCATGTAGTTTTATTACAATATTTTCCCAACTTTAGAAAAAAAACATTTCTCTACACAATACAGTTTCCAATTACAAATATTATCCTTTTTAAAAAAAGCACTACCTCTAAACAATATCCTTGTTAGATGAGCTAGGTTGAGGAACTTGGCGAACTTGGGAAGGAGTGCTCAAGAGCAAGTAGGCAAATTGATCCGTGTGAGAAGGTGAGCTCAGAGATAAGCACATGCACGATCTAAGTAAAAATTAATGTTTAGGCACCTCGAACATGAAACCTCATAATAAAAACATCCTTCCACCAACCAACATGCCAAAATCCACTTCTTTGACATAAGAGAAAGATTATACCTTTTTATTTTATTTTTTGCAAGTAAAAATAAAGAAAATAGAACTCACTTTCTAAGAAATATTTGAATCATTAAAACCAATAATTCATACCACCACCCAAAACCTATATGTGCGAATATGAGAGTCCAAGGTTACAGATTCAAGTAGAAGAAGACGAGGGTCGACCGAAAAGAGTTAATAACCACCGCCGTGGAGGGAGAGATCTATCTCAAGTAAACAAAGACTAGCCGCTACTTATTTATTACTAAGGAAAAATATGAAAAATGCTACAGAGACACATAATCGCCACCATGCAGAGTAATGAAAACTCAAATAGTTTTTTGTGGGCAGAAATATAAACCAATCTTGAGTTATGAGAAGCTATCACCAGTGCAAGCCAATACATGCACAAAATTATATACCAAAGAAGGATACAACCAATTCAATGGAGATCTAGGAAAACTAGTAAGGAGAAGAACCAAGATGTGATTAACAAGTCCAATTTGGATCGATTAATAGGCCAAGACACCATTGACGGATTCAAAGGGACGAGTTAAAGTATCAGAATGAGCTAGGTTAAAAAAAATATGGTGGCTGGATTATTTTTGCAAAAGGATATAAAACTAAATGCAAAAAAATTAACACTTCAGAATACAAATCAAATTCTTATTGATACTGTTTGTCAAAGGAGAATTACTATGCTGATCCAAGTTGGATGGAATAAGGCTAATCTAGAATAAGTACTCCATAACAATAACCTTTGGATTTGAACCACATGCCTTAAACTCAAATATTCAACCTATGTGATTAGAGTAACACCTCACAACGGTGCTTGTAAAACTATTAACCAAATGTTAGGTAAATACAAAAACCAATCCACATCTATTGCATGACCTATGGGATAAATTATATAGAGAAAATGGTTGGTAATGGCTGCTGGGACTTCTATGATACCATGTCAGAGAATCAAATAATTATCATCCCAGGATCACTCCAACCGAATAAATATGACCACAACCATGAATGTGCACAGAAAATCAACTTAAAGCTATGTACTAGAATGATGCAAGTGGTGTACAAATAGGAGGAGGAAAGTACAACTACCACCTAGATATGTGCTAAATTTAACTCTCACTAACTGATACTATAAGTAGAGATGACTCCACATAATTAGTAAGTTAACTCAAAACAATTGGTACACCTAAGAAAGCTAACACAATAAGTGTAGATCCAACACAAGTGTAAGAATTATCTTGATAAACAAATAAAAGGATAAGTAATAACCTAAACTAACACTAATAAGGTGAATATTGACATTGAGAATGTTCCTAAGGAGGCTATTATTAGATGTTATTGGTAAGAAAAAGAGGTTGCGAAGATCATTGAGTTGTTACACGATTTCTAAGACTTGTTTCAAATGGGTTACCATGAGCTGAAGGAAATCCATCCATCATTAAGAGACATGAACATTAAGCTAAAAGAGGGCATGCATTTGGTTTGTAAGAGGCCCTATAGGATGAACCCAAACCTGCACGATAAGGTCAAAGAGGAGATAAACAATATGCTTAAGGCAAGGAGTATAGAACCTATTTGGGAATTTGAGTTCATCAGCCTCATGGTGATTAGTATAAAGAAGGATGAATGGATCAAGATATGTGTTAACTACAGGGTCCTCAATGCTTCAAGTGTCATAGATCCTTTTCCTACACCGTTTACAAAGGATATCTATGAAGGAGTTGTAGGGCATGGTATCTATTCATTTAATGATTGATTTTTAAGGTAAAATCAGACACACATTGTGTGCGAGGATAGGGAAAATACCACCTTCGCCATAGAGTGGGGAATTTTTTCATATATTTTCATGCCCTTTGGCTTGAAGAATGCACCAGTGGTGTTCTCGTGCATCATCATTCAAGCATTCTAGGAATTCATTCATAGGTTTTTGTAGGTATACCTGAATGTTTGGACTGTCTATGGGACAATAAAGGATGACTGTGATAATATGAGATTGATGTTTGAGAGTTGTAGGAAAATTAAGATCTCTTCAAACATAACTAAGTGTATCGTTTCCACCCCCTTTGGTACTTTGTGGGCACATCATTTGTAAGGAAGGATTGCTAATAGACACTGCTAAGATTACAATCATTTTAAGGTTAGAAGAACCTACCAACTAGAGTGAAGTGCACAGTTTCTTGGGGCACACTGATTATTAAATAAAGTTTATCAAAGGGCATGCCAAAATTTCCACACCCTTCAAGGATTCGCTAAAGGTGAAAGGGAAATTTTAATGGGGTAATACACAACAACATGCTTTTGAGACTTTGAAGGATAAGCTTACCACCGTACCAATCTTGCGCTTGCCTTCATGGAAAAAACCTTTCCATGTCCATGTAGATTCCTTTGGCATGGATATTGGCACATTAGTGGCACAAATAGGTGAGGGAAATGTGGATCATCCCATATGCTTTACAAGTAGAAAGTTGACACCATTTGAGAAGAACTACAAAACTACAAAATGTGAGGCATTATCTATGATCTAAGTGCTTCACAAATTTCAACAATATTTTTTGGCTACACTGTTTATATTTTATACAAATCATATGAAATTTAAGTAGTTGGTAAATAAACCTATTTTGCAAGGGTGCATTTTCCATTGGATACTTATTTTTCAAGAGTTTGAATTTACAGTTATAGTAAATCTAGCTAAGAGTAACTTGGTACCTGACTACTTATCAAGGATGAATTCTGGAGAGGATGTGATGAGCATAAAATATACTATGCCGGATGAAAAAATGTTTAGATAGAATCACACGCCAGTTGGTTTAGAATATATTTAGTATTTTTGTGCACTAGATTGGTGGAAAAAGGAATAAAAACCTTGGATAAGAAACAAATTTGTATTTTATCTGCACCATATTAGCTTATTAGACTATATCTATATAAAATTGGGTGAAATGAGGTCTTATGTAGATGTGTTCTGGAACATGAGCATGAATCCATCATGGAGGAGGATAATGGGGTAATATACGGAGGCCATTATGTAGGTGATGCTACTGCATGCAAGATGATTTTATCAGGTCTATGGTGGGAGACATTGTACAAAGATACCAAGGATTTTATTAAAGCATGTGATCACTACCAGAGAATTCAAAATCTTGGAACTAAAGATGAAATTCCTTTGAGGCCAATAACCAATGTGAAACCTTTTTAAAAATGGTTTATTGATGTTCTAGAACCTATTTCACCACTTGATTGTAGGACATATGTGCACTACATCATCACATACACTGACTAATTGAAAAGGTGGGAAAATAATGCACCTACAAAATATTATATGACAATAACAAGAAGGTTCCTTTGGCAACACATTATCAACAGGTATGGATTCCCATTGAGCCTAACAATTGATAGAGGAAATCATTTCTTGAATGAGACCATTAGAATTATATTGGGAAAATTTACGGTTGGCACACCATAGGACTACTCTTTATCACCCCCATGCTAAAGGCACTACTGAATATTTCAACAAGATCTTGGGATAGACACTAATGGAGATATGTGATGTTGGAATAAGGATTGGGATGATAAGATATCATCTTTCCTCTAGGAATATATAAAAACCTATAAACAATTGAATAAGGAAACACCCTTTCAGTTGGTGTTTTGTGCAAAGGTTGTATTACCTATGGAATTTATCCACCATCCCTACCTATTACGTACATAGGAGGATTGTTTAATGAATATGAATTCGATGAGCACATTGACAAGTTGATGCAATTAGATGAGCAGTGTGTCATTCTGCATTAGATTTAGAAGTAAAAAAAAGCACAATAGAAGGCTTGGAATGATAGAAACATCAAGAAAAAGTATTTTTCCCTTGGAAAAATGATACTTCTATATGACTCCAAGTTTATGTGCCATCCATGAATGTTGAAAGTCCATTTGTTGTGACCCTTTGTAGTAACCAAGATATTGGAATCAGGCTCATGTTAATTACAAGTGTTGGATGAAACCTTATTGGTTCCATAAATTATTTCATAAGTGTCAAAGGTGCATGAGAATGTAGCACGCAGGAAGGGGGTGTGTAGGCGTGCGCGAATGTTTGTTGAAAGAAGGTCATCACCCAAGAGAAACAGAGTTCCAAACTTTAGTTTTTTTTACACGTTACAAGCTAAAAATAGGATGGAGTGCATAGCATGCTTTGGATCAAGATAATAAGAATTTTAGCCTAAGGAAAAGCTATTTTGGGAACATGTGGAAGATCAAGAGTCATGCAGAGTTTGAGCTAATAATAGGATTAGATCTGGAGTTAATTATAGATAATCTATTATTAGGAAAATCTTGCATGCTTCTTTAGTTATATTTATAACGGTGCATGGCTATTTTAAGCATGTAACCTATTTTGATAGTGCATGGGTAGTGAAGGGCAAGCCCCCACCCCTATATATGTGTTGATTTGTGATTAGAGATGTATCATGGTATGATATATTGTAACAGAGTTATGCTAGATGAGTTTATGAGTGTGCATGACTTATGATGCGTGTGACTTTGTGATTACTTGTATGTATTCAGCTACTAGTTTGTGATGATTGAATATAATGGATAATTATGGATGGATATTGATTATTGATGTCTCTTCTCATGATTATTGTATGGTGAATCTTGGTATTAATCCTTATGTGATCTGTATGTTCTTTATTATGTGTGTTTCCAAATTGAGCTCATGGATCTGATTGTTAGAATGGAATATGAAATTTGATTATGGTTATTATGAACATGCATGCTAACACCCCCGTAAGACAGTAACAAAGAGGTACATGGTACCTTTGCATGCTTCAAGTGAGTGCTCAAATATGTCTTAGTGATGTGTCAGTGCATCTAGGGTTTGAGTGGGAAAATAAGACTACATTTTGGTTTTATTTCTCAGGACCTCTTTTCAAAATGTCTTACCACAATGTTGCATGATGATGGCATATCGGTTGACTCTTGTGACCATTGAAGATTAGGTGATTGATGGACAAGATCAATTTACACAAAGATATGGTTCTAGACCTGATTTCAATGCACACGCGTGGGTTGAAGAACATCTTTATCATGAGGTTTATGAGGCGATATTTTGCTACTTTCTAATAGATTTGTAAGAGTGGTTGTCCACATATGCATCAAATAAAATATGAAGTTACAGACCAAGTATTTGGATGCAGGAAGAGTATCAGGCTTTGTTTAATGCAGATGAACCTTGGACACATGTTGTAGATCATTGGTGGGCTAGTGTTTTGTGTAGTTATACTTTGGAGTATGTTGTGTCTACGTATTCTTGTCTAGAAGTTACTAGAGTTTGAATTCTTGACGTGAGCCCATAGGATCTTACATTTTTGTTATTCTTCTGTCTATTAAGATATTAATGGTGGTGTTGAGTTTAGAGAACCTACCTATGGCTAGTTAAACATCCCATCGTGCGCAATGGTAGGAGCATGTGTGGTGAAAGATGGTGGACCTTGCAGCAAAAAGGTAGAGAGAAGAAAGGAGGCTTAAGTATAATGAAGTGCAAGAGAGGTAATTGGAGAAGCAGTGTGATATTGAGGAGTTTGTGGAGTTTACAGAGGATGATGTCTCATGAAGGATTTGAAGGCTCATGTGGAAGACATAGAGCCAGAGTATCAGGCTCTCTTCCCCACTTAGGAAATCATAGTAGAGAATCCCCTTCCACTTCTGATGATATTGCATCGAATGAGGAAATACTAAGGACCATAGGCACGCATCTGATCCCACCTGACGACTTATCCCTTACGCTTGGTGTTTGAGTTCCAAAAGTAACGATTGATAAATAGGTGAGTGTATGTAATCTAGTGACTTCAGGTAGATATCATTTCCCTTTAAATACAAAAGTACATTAGGACAACACATTCATCTATGGCATCACATGAGACAACATCTTTGTTATTTGGAGGACTGATTGGAGGAATATTTTATGGTGCATCATCTGGACAAAGTGTGGGCATGTAGAACATTAGGAACATGTCTGGAAGTACTATAACTTCACAGAATATGGGAGTTTAGTTTATTACTATTGTTGGGACGTAAAAGGAAGTACATCCACTAGTCCAACGTCTCACTACTGGAGGATCAAGAGGATCAAGAGGCTCAGGATAAAGTTGATTAGGTGGTTCTAGTGGTGGAGGAAATACTAGTGGTGGTTCTGGTTCTTGATATCTAGTGGACAAGGTCTACATCCTCAGAAACCCTCATTAACCACATAAGTGTTTTATGAGATGTATCTTTCACATTTCTAGAATATAGGGGTATTGAAGATGCTGTAGAATCATGTAGCACAAGTGTGAGTTTCTATGGTGTGCTAAGGGAATCACTAGCTTTAGATAGGAAGGTGATTTCAGTTTTCTACTACTCTTTAAGTGTGTGCATAGCTGGTATAGAAAGTATGACCTGCATCATACTATAGTGGATTATGATGCTTTGCGATCTACATGTTTTTAGCCAAGTTCCATATCCCTGAGTTTGAACAGAATAGTATCAAGTGTGCTTAAGGAAATTAATAGTAAGGCTTATCTGAAAGTGTTCAAGGAGTATGACACATGTGCATTTTAAAACTTTTCTATCAAAGTTGTCTTATGACATGCAACCTATTCATCATGCACATTGGTTTTTCAGTGGGTTATTGACTCCATTTAGAAGGGAATTATCTCATAAGAATTTTTTAGATCTACATGTGTGGCACTTTGGAGGAAACTTTGTGCATTGAGGAAGTTAGGAGTGTAGACATTGGAGTAAGCCCATTTCTTGAAGTATAAATTATAGTAATGGTGAAATAATTGGATAAGCTCTTTGCTAATTCAGCTCATGAGACACGTAGTGGGATATGGTGTACAAATTGCGAGGTTGAAGGACATACTAAGGATATATTTCCTCATAATTCGGTGCATGCCATGCTGGTGGATTGTGATATTTGTCATTTGGATCATGATGCGAGTAGATGTCCTCTTTTGTAGTGTGTGATCCAGAAGAGTGTATTCTCTATATCGTAATATTTACAATACTCATACTAATGACACTATTAACTATCCAGAGTGATTGATCATATCAATGAAGCCATTGAAACTGGAGTTGTGCACCTAGACTAGTGTAGCAGGTTGGATCTAAGGAACAAGGAGAACAACATAATGAAGGGTGCAGTAATGAGGATAATTATGAATAGAGGATTCCGATGGGGGATATTGAGGTGAGGTCATGGTAGGTGGAAGAGGAGGATTTCCTAGAGGAACTTGTTTTACTTATGGATCTCCTAATCATTATCAGCATGAATGCCCTCAGAATGTGGTTTTCTCATGGTTGGAAAACAACATAAATTTGAAGAATTTCTAGACTTGTATGACCATATGAGTAAGCAACACAAGCAAGACAAGGGAGTATATATGATTAAGATACACCATGCAGATGGAGATCAATGGATGCCAAAGGTTAGACTAAATTCTGAATTACAACCAATGTTAGTTACCACATGCACTGAGGCTGTGCGTGCACTCGTGAACCTCCAAAGTATAAGTCAACTATAAAAAAGAAATAAGTGATTAATGCCAAGTACCCTGATAGTTGAACATCAAAAATAAGTTTACCTAGATACTATGGATGTTATCAAGAATCTACAAGGAGAGATTCAGATCTTAAAGGAGTAGGTACATATTAGAACATGCTAATAAGGTTGAACTCCCATAAAAAGATGTAGATGATTTAAAGGAGGTATGTCAAATGTTTGCCAGGAGATCATAATCCCTTGTTAGGAGAGTGGTTGAGAGAAAAAGTATCATGCACAGGTAATGAGCATGAGAGGAAGATACTTCATGAAAATATGCCTCCCCATAATCATGAGTATGATAAGGATATTACATTGAATGTGGTCATTGATGGATGGCTTCTGAGAAATATTATGATAGATACAGGTGTAAAAGTTAATGTACTCACGTTGGATGCTTGGAATCAGATGGGAAGACCACCATTGCAACCTTCTTTGAATGTTTTGTATATGGAAAACAGAACTAGGGATAATCCTATTGGGGTATTAAATTATGTGACTATTATGATTCAGGGAGCCAAGTTTACTAGGGACTTTGAAGTATTAGAGCTCGTAGAAGAAGATAGTTTCCCAGCGTTACTTGGGTGCCCTTGGTGTTATGTGAATAATGTAGATTTGCACTTCAACAAGGGGTACATTATCTTTGAGAATCAAAGAAGAGTGTGTTATTATACCTTTGACATAAATGTAAAGGATACCCCATATGTTTAGCCTTTGAGTGAGGAAGAATTGAATAGGATATATGCGCGTACAATCAGAGACCCCAATGTAATTGATCCATCTAAGGAAGGAGTGATACAATGGGATGATGCTCATTCAGTTAGTGATACCAAAATTATTGCTTATGAAAATTGGGAACATGGAATGTATGAAGTAGTTGGGAGAGATATCAAGAATATTGTTACTCGCATCATTAGGTTGCACATCATTCGATGCTTGAGTCATAACCAGGTACCTCGGTACACTAGTGAAGGGAACCTTGATGTATTTTGTGCACCATGGAAGCCCAGTGGAAGGATGAGGGTGAAAGAATAAATATGTTGGTTTATACTCAGCATGAGATAACAACATGTTGGTGGACTTCACACAGAGACTACCTATTGGAATAGAAAAAGGTGAGAATCACTTTTTCTACTAGGTTTCTAAGGAGAAATGTACCTTCACAGATATGTGAATTCCATGGGAAGTCCCCTGCTTTGCACCACGTCCAAGAATGTGAGAGACTTTGGATGGAGGGGAAGGAGGCCTTACCACCATCACTCTGGGTACATAAGTTCTATGCCACCCTAAGAGGTTGTGTGTGTGCATGGTATGTCTATGCAGAATTGACATGGGAGATACACTGTTAATTGGAAAGATATGGCCTCTAGTATGATCCATACTTTTGATTATTTTTCTACTAAAACTCTAGGTAATGAAGCATAGTAGATTATGAAGCAGTTTACTTTGGGAGATAGCACAAAGGATGAGGAACTTCTGTTAGATATGTTTTGAGATCTATATTTAGAGGCGTGCCTTGACCTTGAAGAGACTGAAGCAGAAGAAATGGTCTATGCCTGGGAAGAAAAGGAAAAGGGTAAATGGTATGCACAATAGATGATGATGATGAGGAAAACAACCTAGATGTTAACCACACTAAAGGTACGTGACAAGGTGATGTGACAAAACATATGAAAATAGGTGTGTGTATCATGAGCCTATGAAAATAAAGAAGGTTAATATTGGAATAGATGCAGAGCCTAAGGAGGCCATTATTGGTGATTATTGGTCTGAGTAGGAAGTGACAAAGATTATTGAAATCTATTACGCATGAATTTAAAGGATTTTTTTACATGTGTGGAATATCATGAATTAAAAGGAGTACACCCTTTTTTAGGTGAGATTAGTTTAAAACTTAAAGAATGTGTGTGCCTGATTAGGAAGAGACCATACAAAATGAATCCTAATCTTGTGTGTTAAGGTAAAGGAAGAAATTGATAAGATGCTCAAGTTTGGAATAATTGAGCCCATTGAGGAATCTGAGTGGGTGAGTCCCATGGTCATCAGTATTAAAAAGGATAGGAGGATAAGGATCTTTGTGGATTATTGGGAGTTGAATGATTTATGTGTTATTAATCCTTTTCCTACCCCATTTATGAGAGGATATCCTTGAAGGAGTTGTCTAGGTGTGAGAGATCTATTCTTTTACAGATGGAATTTTAAGTTATCATCAAGTGACCTATATCTCTAAAGAAGATCATGAAAAGACAAGTTTCACCACTTAATGGGGAATTTTTTCATACATAGTTATGCCCTTTGGACTGAAGAATGTGCCCACAATGTTTTCTCATGCATTGTTGTGCCAGGATTTTCAGGATTTCATTCATAAGTTTTTACATATGTATATCTAGATGATTGGATAGTGTATGGTTTGGTTAAGGATCATTGTGACAATTTGAGGCTTATGTTTAAGAGGTGCAGGAAGTTGATCATCTCTCTATGAATATTAAGAAATGTATCTTTGTAACACCTTTTGGCACTTTTCTTGGGCATATTATTTGTAAGGAAGGCTTGTTGACTAGATCCAACCAAGGTTGTTGTGATCTTGGGATTGGAAGAACCTAAAAATCAAAGGGAAGTGTGCGGATTTCTTGGACATAAAAGGTATTATAGGAAATTCATTAAGGGATATGCAAATATTTATCCACACCCCTGGAAGAATTGTTGAAAGGATAAAGGAAAATTCTATTGGGGAGAGGTACAACAACAGGATTTTGAAAACACTGAAGGAAAGGTTGACCATTGCACTTATTTTTCACTTTCCTTCTGTAGGGCAAACCATTTCATGTTCATGTCAATGCTTCTTGGGATGGAAATTGGTGACCATGTTGGCACAACTAGAAGAAGGAATTGTAGACCACCCTTTTTTGTAAGCAGGAAGTTTACACCAGCTTAATAGAACTATACGACTACTAAGCACAAAGCTTTGTCCATGATTTACGTGTTACATAATTTCAGACAATACTTATTAGTGACACCATTTATCTTCTTCATAGATCATATGGCACTTAAGCAACTAGTCAAAAAACCTTTTTTACAAGGGTGCATTTGTAGGTGGATACTAATATTTCAAGAGTTCCAATTTATAATGATTGTTAAAACAAGGAAAAAGAAACTCAAGTGCCTGATAATTTTTTCAAGAATCAATTCTGGTGAGGATGGGTGGAGCATTGAGGACACAATGTCAAATGCACATTTCTTTACATGGAATCGTGTGCCCACTAAGTTAGAAGATGTTGCTGTCTTTTTTTTGCACAGGATAGACACCTGAGGGAATGAAAACCTTAGAGAAGAAAAATATTGCAATACATATGGCACCTTACTAGTTAATAGGTGGAAATTTTTATAACTTAGGTCTTGATGAAGTTTTTCTTCGATGTTTTCTATAGCATGAATGCATGAGGGAATTATGGACATGAATCTCATGGTGGCATTACAAGAGTTCATTATATAGGAGATGCTAATGCCACCATGCGGAAGATTATGATGGTTGGCCTTATGGTGGGAAAATTTTTATAATGAATAATAAATAGTATGTCAAGGTGTGTGATCATTATCAGCACCTTGGGAAACTTAGAAGGAGAGATGAGATTCCTTTAAGGCCTGATTTCAAGTGTTGATCCTTATAAGAAATGGGTGATTGACTTTGTGGGTTCTATTTCCCCACTCGCACATAGGACTAGTGCGCACTACATTATAACTTGTATAGATAATATGAAAATGTGGGAAGAATAATTTCCTATAAAGGATTACACGGCAAGATACAATAGTAATATTTATTTAGGGAAATGTTATCAGCAGGTATGGATGTCTCGTTGATCTTGACAATTTATAGGGGAACTCATTTTATTAATGAGACCATTACAATTATTTTAGTTGTGTTTATGATGGCACACCACAAGATAACACCTTATCATCCATAGGTGAATGGGACTATTGAGGCTTTCAACAAGATATTGGGACAAATATTGACAAAGATTTTTGATGTTGGAAGGAAAGACTGGGATGGTAAAGTCATCTACTATCCTTTGGGAAAATACAGAACTACTTACAAAATGATTGAAGCAAGGCCACACCCTTACAATTGGTGTTTGGCAGTGGAGGTGGTAAATTACCTGTGGAAGTCATGTTTTCATACTTATGTATTGCATATGCAGGAGGATTGAATGATGAACAAGATGTTGAAGAACACATAGAAAAACTGATGCAATTGTATGAATGGCACATTATTACCTGATGGAGTCAGAAGATTAAAAACAAGACAAAATGCATGACATGATAGACATATTCAGAATAAGGAATTTTATATTGGAAAGATGGTTCTTCTGTATGATTTTAAGTTTTTACACCACCCTCGAAAGTTGAAATTTCATAGGTTCGGACCCTATGTTGCAACAAAGATACTTGATTCAGGAACTTGTCAGTTACATGTGTTGGATGATACCTTATTATCTACTCACTTTAATGGGAGTAGGCTGAAACCCTCCTCTAAATAAGTCTTCTTAGTGTTTGTAATAAGGCATTATTTCCATTTAGATTATATTTCTATTTAATGCATTTTATTTCATGTGTTTCCTTTCATCGTCACTATGCTTTGTCAATTTAGTTTAGTGTTTTGTTGTAATAAGAGCACTTGTGCGCTAGTAGATGATAACTATCTAGTGGATTCATACACAGAGGACCGTACATAATTTTAGTGTGGGGTGGAGTAGATATATGTGGTATGCTGGTGCATATATGGGTTGAAAATTGAACCTCCTTTGAAAGATAAGTGCACATAGAAGAAAGATGTTATAGGTGATCAGATTGAAGGTTATCTTAAGGAATTTTTCAAGATTGAAGACCAAGTGAAGAAGGATGGTCACACAGTGTAACATGAGGTAGGTAGAATTATAGGAAGCTATTTGGTATGAGGCAAAATGGATAGATACTTTGGTGTAGGGGAGCGCGTGAAAGGAGGTATGTGGCCAAGAAGTAGTGGGCATGCTAGAAGGTTACGAGTGGGGCATGGAAAAATTAGTAGGAAGCATAGAAAAAGAAATAAAATGCCATTTCATTCTGAGTACGGTGGTTGATGAGGAGCAATAAATGTGGTAAAAGTTGAAAAAATTATATAAGGAAGGATTGCAATTTAATTTTCACCTTGCATGTAGAAGAATTATTTCATATACAGTCATTCTTTACTTCTTTATTCTTTATTCTTTGGAGAGATAAGGTATGATTACCCATTGTTGGCGGTGACGATGACATTAGTGTGGTTAATGTTAGCTGGATGAATTATTTCCTAAGTGTCAAATCTGCATGAGAATGGGGCATGCAAGAAGGGGGCGAGTAGGAGTGCATGGATGTTTGTTGAAAGAAGGGCACGTCCAGGAGAAAAAAAGTTTGGGAATTATTCGTTTTTGCATGTATGGGCTAAAAATAGGATGGATTATAAAACACACTTTAGATCAATACAAGAAGAATTTAAGGCTAAGGAAAAGCTATTTTTGGAACATGTGGAAGATAAAGAGTCATGCAAAGTCTAAGCTAATAATAGGATTATATCTAGAGTTTATTATAGATAATCTATTATTAGGTGAAGCTTGCATCCTTCTTTAGTTATCTTTGTAAACGACACATGGCTATTTTGAACATGCATCCTATTTGAGAGTGTATGGGTGGTCAAGGGAAAATCTCCACCCCTATATTTATGTATTAATTTGCATGAATTATATATCATCATGGTATGACTATATGTAAGAGAGTTATGCTGGTTTATGATTGTGCATGACTTATGATAATATTATGTATGTATTCAACTATTGTTTTGTGATGATTGAATATAATGGATCATTATGGATGGATACTTATTGTTGATGTATCTTCTCATGGTTATTGTATGGCGAATCTAGTATTAATATATATGTGTTTCCAAATTGAGTTCATAGGTATGATTGATAGAATAGGATATGCACTTTGATTATGGTTATTATGAATATGCATGCTATCACCTTTGGGTGAGCGCTCAGATATGTCTGAGTGATGTTCTAGTGTGACTAAGGTTTTGAGTGGGAAAATAATACTACACACCTTATTTCCCAGTTACTTCAATAGGAGTATGTTGAAGCCCTACTATAAATAAGATTCCTTTGTGTTTTGTAATAAGGTAGTTTTTCCACTTAGATTAGATTTCTCTTTCATGTTTTTTCTTTGCTTATTATTTTGTAATAAGTGCATTCGAGCGTAGGAGTTGATTGACAATTATTGAGTTGATGCTTAGATAACCAAACATATTTTTAGTGTGGGGTGCAACAGATGTGAGTACACGCAAAAGAGACTATGTGATGTTGGTACATCTATTAGAGTTTGCACAAGGGTGCACATGAAACTATGGAAGAAATGTGCTTAGTGGATGTGAATTGGGAATGAATGAAAGAAAAGGAAAGTGTTATAGGTTCTTGGGAATGATGGTGCTCAAAAGGAGTTGTTTAGGTGATGAAGACGATGAAAAGGCATCGTAGTGTAATGAAAGGTAGGAAGTAGAATGATAGGCTACTTGATGTGTAGTGTAGAGGAATATGGGTTGCGACAAAGGGAAGTACACGTAAGGATAACTACATCCTAGAAAGTAGCAAAGCACTATAATGTTACAAAATCTACACATGGAAGAGAGCAGGAAAAAGTACAGAAAAATTAAAAATCACATTTAATGCTTGGATTAGTGGTAAGTGAGGAGAAATTAATGATTTTTTTTTTTGAAATCTATAAAAGAAGCATGGGAAAGTTCATTTTTAACCCTACCTTGTTAAGAGTTCAAGCTACCAAAGAGTGACGAAATGTGAAAAAAAGTATGAGAGTGTAAGAATTGAACCATAGTGTAAGGATCAAACTGGAGAGAAACCGTGGGTGTGAAAGATTTATTGGTGGAAGTAGGTGTGTGAAAGAATGACATTTGACAAGGATATTTAAAAGTAAGGGCTTGAGTTAGGGTTTGCGAAAGTGTAATTGGAAAAATTTGAATTTAGGGCACAACGTCATGAAGACTTGATCTAGGGCACATGAATGTCTAGTTTGAATCAAGGAAGGTGGAAGGATTGAATGATTGGTGCAGAGATAATAAATTTTGAGAAGATACAATCAGCACCTAGGACACATTTTCTCTGCAAAGTGGGAAATTAAAAGTTGAAGGTAGAGTGAAGTTGTCACCAACTTAAAAACTTGTACAATTGAACAATTGACCAATATAAAGAAACCACTACTACACTGTCACCCAAAAATAGGTGAAATAAGCTTGCAACTGAAGATGCATAAGAAGAATGGTGTTGGGAGATGCAGTACCCTAGTGAAGTGATTGTAGTACAAACATGGGTGTCACACCTAACTAAGTGCAAGATAAGAAATTATAATCATTTCTTAGAGATGCATGAAGGTGAAGTAAAAAAAGATGTGATGAGGAAAATGGACCAAATAATAGAAGTGAGGAAAATTGTGTATGATGAAACAGTAACAAAGGACTTGGAGAGCATGCTAGTCCTCTAGTTATATGAATTTATGTTCTTTGGAAAATCTGAGTGACTGTACCAATGGTTTATGTTGCACATTCACGATGAACTCTTATAATTTTCTGGAAAAGAATATACATCACCACACAATTGATCAAAAGGGTAACATGAATGCATAGGTCGGGTAATGATATTGAGCATGACTTAGGTGATGATGGGGTAGTTGAGTTCATAACTAAACAATTCAACTATTAACTTGGGAATAACGTGATGGACGTTACAACCATCAATGACCCGTGTACCAAACTTACAACGCACTTGTTAAGCTATAAAATAGGAACATTAGAGAGATGGTGCCAAGTGAATAAGAAGTGGCTACACATAGTACACAAGATGGTGCAGAATACCATGTACAATATTTCTAGATCTTTTTATGAGGGAATAATAGAGGAGGCGCACATCCAAGTGAGAAAAGGTGTGAATAACTTGGGGTGACATACTAATATTGATTATATTTTGGGGTATGGGGGTTCCAGATGGACCTAAGGATAAGGTGTGGGTATACCCAATAGAAAATAGATCCCGTGTGTAAAGGTTTGCAAAATATACCTGCGAAGAAGCTATAAATAATGCATATAAGATTTGGGTGGAAAAGTGATATAGATGAATGTGTGAAGCATTCAAGAATTATTGGAGCATGCCAAGGGATCTACCCTCGACACTGGAAGGAAAGGAAATTTTTGTTGTGCATTAACACTTCAGTCTGGGAAGTTTTTACATGAGGGATGGGGAAAAGGGCCCATGGTGCAAATTAATTTTTGTTGTGCATTAACACTTCAGTTTGGGAAGGTTTTACATGAGGGATGGGGAAAAGGGAACATGGTGCAAATTTCCCTTTTCCTTCACTACCAAGTACTTAAAGGTATAGGTGAACAAGATTAAGGATGGGTGGAATATGAATTTTGATGCTGACAATGTAGATGTTGACTACCACACTTTACGCACCACTTATGTTTACCCCCATAAGTTAACCTATGTGGAGGTAATGGAATCTGATAATACATACATCAATCCTATAACTCTTATGGTGGGTAAGGATGCACCAAGAGTGTACATATATCTAATTCCTATAATGAAAATTGGAAAGTACATTAATGGAACATATCTTAACATTATAAATTTTCCGAAGGGACAAAAAATATAGGCACAAATAAATGTGTGAGGAAACTCCTCCTTAAGAAGAAGAAGAGAAGGTGTAGGGTGATGAGGATGAGGAGGCATAAGAAGAGGACGGTGTACTAGACCATAGCCATAGGAGGAATCTACATAGGAAACACATGAGACAAAGCCATGACACAGGGAATTTAGAGATGATAAAGAGGTCACCTAAAGTCACCCAAACCAAGCCAAGCCTAGAAATGAAAAAGAAAAAAGAGGCAACGGTTGGTTCATGTTACATACAATGGTGAAGAGAATTATGTGGAAGAGGTTGAGAAAAATGTAGATTTGACTCAGGATGTGGAAAAAGATGAACTAAAACAAGCGCAGACATCCAAGAAAGACAATAGAGTTAGACACGAGGATATCATGGTAGAAATAACAAGGAAAATATATTTATTGAAGACTGTGTGAGATACATTTGATATGAGACTCATACTATTTGGCTCATTAGTTATACGTAAAATGGATGTGCTAGAGGGAATGGCATCAAGACTTAATAGAGTCATCAAGGAATTAAAGGAAAAGGGGGAGGGAATGGTCCATGAGTAGGTGTCAGACACTGCCAGATTGGTCCCATATTTAGCTACCAAGGAGCTTGAAGGATGGAAAGAGTTGGAGAATATCCTAAATAAAGAGTTCCCAGAACTACTTCCACTACAAAAATATTGATTAAGTGCGAGCCTCTGTTATTCTTTGATTCTTTGTGTATATTCCCATGTCATTGTTTATTCTTTTTGATAAGTGAGTTTGATGAAATATTTCCGAGGACAGATAATATCCCTGTGTGGGGTAATGTTGGTCGGGAAAAATTGACTAATTACTAACTGAGTAGAGAGGGTCACGCACCAGGGTGCATGTATAGGAAAATAGAGTGGCAGGAAAGGGGCATGCACATCAGTGAAATAGGCCAGCCAGCAAGGTTGCACACATGCATGGATAGTATTCAAGACTTAGCTAATTTTGAGTGTCGACTAAAAATAGACAAAAGAGAGGTGAATTTTTGGCCAAGAAAAGGATAAAAAATCACACACAGATAAAGATAAAGGTGGTGTATGATGGGTTCCTAAATATAGGAATTAACGCACAAAGAAGTCTAATAATAGGAATTAAAGCATGATAAAGTTTGAATCTATTTATAGCTCATACTATTGTTAGGAAAAACATGTAAGATGTATTTTGAGTAACCTATTATTAGGAATGGACATGTAGGTGGTGAAGGGAAATTCCCCACCCTATAAATATAAGTCACACTTCATTGTAAGAGAGAGTCCTAGAGTGTCAGTACTAGAATGGAAGGTCTTCTTGCATACCAGTGATGATAGTTTATATGTGTGTATGGTATAATGCACTAAAGTAATGGATTGTAATGTATTCAACTTCTGTTTTATGTTATGAAATGTGGATATAATGGATAATTGGGTGTTGGTTGCTAGAGTAACTAGATATGAGCATGCTATAATAGGAATCCAAATCTTGTTGATTATTCTTTATGTTGAGTGAATTTCCTTATTATATGTGTTGTTGAATTGTCATGTTATGATGTTTCTCTCTTTACAAATGTTTTTTTTGGTTATGAATATGATAAAAATGCATGCTAACATCTTACCAAGCATAATAATGGGTGTCTTCATTTCCTTCATTTAATCAACTCATGGTTGATGTCATATTCAAACCAGGGGTGTGTTTGAAGCTATAT
Organism: Taxus chinensis; assembly: GCA_019776745.2. Taxonomy (NCBI): domain Eukaryota; kingdom Viridiplantae; phylum Streptophyta; class Pinopsida; order Cupressales; family Taxaceae; genus Taxus; species Taxus chinensis. The sequence continues at coordinate 148,565,080 of CM034154.1, forward strand.
GCAACAAGAAGAATCTTAGAGAACTAGTAATTGATTGTAGATATTTATTATTTTTATTTTTCTTGGGGGGTTTTTAAAGTATATTTAATATTTCTTGGACAAAGCCTTATTAAAGCTAACCTATAAGAAACTTGCTGAAATAACCACACGTTGCTGAAAATGAATGAATCTTGCAGAATTGAATGCACTTCTAGAAATTAATATAATTTGTAGAATGAAACAAATTGTTGGAAATAAATACACTTTGTAGAATGAAACACACTACTGGAAATAAACACACTTGGGAAATATTGTTTAAAATTATTTTGAGGAAATATAAACATACACTAAAACACCTATAGGGACAATAAATAACTTATGTAACATATTTTAATTTAAGAATCACAAGTACTTACAGAAATGCTAATTAACAGATTTACACAAATTACTTGAAGATATAAATACCAATAAATAAAGGATCCTGTTTCTTGGAGGAGTGGGCCCTTGCTCCACCTTGAATCAGGACTTAACAAATAATTATACCCTCAAAATGAAATGGCTATCTTATTATTGTATTGTTCTGTCTTACAAAACTTAACTATGTATATGTCTGTATATCTATATCATCCCCTTTTTATCTATCTTTAGTTATTTATATATATTTCTTCATCTGATGATGCATTTACAATCATGAGTGTTCAATAGCTGGCTATCCACCTATAGGTTCTAGTGAAACCAAATAGTGCCCACAACAGATATGAAATTTAGAAAACTAGCTGGTCATATAGTTGTTGGTCTTACATACATATTTATGGAGTTTGAAGAACCAGACATTTGTTTATCTTTTCCTGATTGGAGGGCCCACTAATTTCTCCATAACTGAATTTTGATAGAATAAAAATATTCCCATTGATTTCAGAACTTTGGAGAAGTTCTGAAACCAAAGGGAAACCTTCTGGATCTAACTACAAAAGTTCCAGAGCTAAGTGTTGGAGTTCCGGAACTAAGTGATAGAATTTCAGAGCCAAGTGATAGAGTTCTAGAGCTAAGTGTTGGAGTTTCGGAACTAAGCCGCATTCTAGCCAATTTCCTCAAAAAGGTGCTAGTTGCTTCACACTTCGCTTATCTGACCAAATATGACGTGTTCATTCAAAAAAACTAAATTTCCACACATTTTGTTAAGAATTATGGAGTTTTTAGATGATAGAAATAAATTAAAAAAAGATGGAAAATTACATCCTAACTTATACTAGATCAAACAAAATCCACAAAATGCAGTCAAAAATTATTAAAAGGAGAGTAAAATGAGATCATTCATTGCACATTAATGAGGCATATTTTGGCCTTATCACATAAGAAAGGAGGGACCTGGTGGTTGCGCGTGCTTTAGGTGAACTTCCAGACTTGTTTGGATGAAGTGCGAATGCACATAACTATATTAGGTAATAACAAGACTAGATTTTGGTTTCCTTACTGACACTACTCGATTTTCTTATGTGTGCACCATTACACGTGATCCTCTACGCTCGGTTGGTACGTATCTAATTTCCCCTAAAAAACACATAAATTACATTGAATGTACTAAATATGCAACTCTATTTGATTGAATCCATCCACTTTAGGTAAGTTGTATCATTTTCCTTTGCAAAGCCTCTTAGGATTGGTGTGAATCATTAATATTATATTTAAAATTTCATTACACTACCTTGCAATTAATTCTATTTACTAAGTAAATAGAATCAATATCATACACAATCACTATTTTTTGTTATTGTAGTCATAGGAAAACCACACACAAACCTGAGCACCCCTAGATGAAATATATTTTTTGAATCCCTAGATAAGAAGAAGGGCATGCACAAGTATATCTGACATATCATATACTCGAATCAAAAATTGTAATATTAACTTAATTATGAGGGAAAATGCTTCAATATTATCATGGAGAAGATTAAAAATCTCATGGATTAAAGAACTCATGTTACCGATTTATTCTCTAATCCTTTGTTAAAGGTGAAAATAGAAATATTTAAGTCATGTAGTGTCAAAAATAAGTTATTTTCACCAAGGAAGAGGAAATAACATGCCACATATCCAATTCCACACAATTCAAATAAATTGATCAACAAACTATGAGTGAAACTACTTGTTTTTTTGAGACTTTGATGTAAAAACCTAGATAGTGGTGCAGCTAGACCCATGACATATATGCATGGTATCCTTCATGATATTGTTGAGTTTGATGAAAATTTTTATCTAGGAGATAACTTTGACATCAATTTTGAATGTTGTGTTAAGTTTGTAGATGGAATCATTAGGAATGTGCTACTTGTTCGTAGCTTAAAGAAGAATCTTTTATCTTGTTCACAATTAACTAAACATCATTGTAAAGTTGCATTATTACAAGACAAATGGTATGTTAAGAATGATCTTGGTAAAGTAATTTTTACTCATTTACAAAAAATGGATTGTAATTTTTGATGGATTTTTTGTTGAATCTTGTCTTTTAGCTTCTTCTTGTAATATTGTTTAATTATGGCATGTGTAACATCCTCATATTTATACCTTAGAACAAGTGAATTTTTTTTTTTTTGATAATTACATCCTGGTTCTAAATACATAATTTAGAACTCATAAATCAAATAACCATTCTTATAACAGACAACCATATACAGCTGTAATGACTCGGAGTACCTCCGATCTATTCATTCGATGACTCGGTAATCTACCGATCTATTCATGAGTAATAATAGTTGGTGTTTTTATTTAACACTTTACTCTTGCGGTTCTCTTCCCTACTCTGGGATTCAAAATGCTCTGTCTAAGGAACCTAACTGAATAATTGTTACCATTATTCATCAGCATCTCATCCCTTAGACTAGGTGAATTAGGACAACACAATCAGCAGCTTGCGATACTTTGGCCAAAGATTTGAAACATACTGTTTATGTCTCGTATTCCTTAACGGCATACTCGTCAATCTAGAATACGCCCTTCACCCCATTCTTATGTTATATAGAATGTCTTATACCGACTACTGTCAGTCCTTCCTTTCACAACTTAATCACTCGGAGACAGATTAACAAGGTGATAATGTTATAGGGATGCCCACAAGTATTAGGGATACGATGACATACTGGTTTAACCCTGCAGTTAGACCAGTGTGTCAAGATACCCCGAACCTCCTAGGTAGCCTTATAACCTGATCACATTCCTAATCAGTCCCTGAGTAACTCGTTTGAACAAGGTGTAGATCTTAGCGATCAATGCAAAGGGTGTCGTCATAAGTCCCTTGCATTGTTGTAACTTCGAGAAGATCCTAATCTTCTCGGAGGTACAACCCTGTAGTTGACTTGTGTCGTCAACCTTTAATCCGCCTCGAAAAGATCTAATTTATAATATGCGTTACGCACTTTGAGTTTTAAATTACTTAAAGACTTTTCCCCTAGGGTTAGTCTTTCCCGATCCCAGGATTCTTCGTCTTAAGATGACCTTCCTCAATAAAACCCATTGCATGGTGGAGATATTAAGGCTAAGGTCTCATCAAGGAGTTATTAGAATACACATGATTCTAAAACAACAGAATTGGACAATATCTCATAACCTTCATATGAGATTGCCATCTGAACCCTATTAGATTTATTTCAGTTCTCTTAACTGAATTTATATCATACTTAATAGTATAAAGATATAAATGGTTAAGAATCCAATTTAATGTTGTCCTGTCATACTCAGGACTAGGGATTAGTAATTTACCTCAGCTTGATTAGTGTTCTGCTTAGGTTCATTTTAACCCTATCTTTTAAAAAGACAATGATTTAAACTTTAATTTAGCTTTCGATAGAACAAATGAGAACTACTAAACACTCATAAGAATTCTATCACATTTTCTTAAAGCTTTTATTGACAATCACAAAAGCATCCAAATTACACAAAGATAACATTGCCACTCTGGTATATAAACCGAAGAAGGTCAACTATCAGAATAAGAATACAACACATAAGTATCAAATACTTATTTCAATTCCTTTCAGAACTATACAATTACATTTTATGCAAGCAGCATACTTGATACAATGCTTAATGGAAAAGAAACATCTTTCCACTTTTTGTACATTTAGATAATCAAGTTGTAATTCATTATAAATCAAATTAAACAATCTGATCATCCTGTCAGATCTGCATTGCTTTTACCACTTACGGCAACCATCTGCAAAAATAGTCAACATGAGTCAGTTCGATGAACTGAGCATGATAAGCACTAACTTTTAAAACAATTGCAATCCATCAATTGTTTTCATTAAACACCCTGTTTAAATGAGATCAATTATCCAAACAAGTAAACATAATCAGACTATGCCTTTGTAATACAAAAATGACTACAAACGTGTAACTCTATCATCGTTACAGAATAGTCCTAAACACTTCTCAAATATTTCATCAAATATTAAGAATCAAAGAACGAAAGTATCCAAACAATTATCTTGAATCCAAGATCAGCAACATTGAACAAATCGTTACTTTCATCAGAATAAGGAATATCATAGCAAATCAATAAGATACAAAAACAATTCCAACTGTTAAACAGATATCGACATGCATTGATATAATTAAAGAGAAAGAAACAAATCATTCTCCTTTCCCTTCACACAAGTTCACTACTGTACCATCTCCACATATGGAAAGCAATCATTCAGTATGTATACGAACAAGTCCGACAAACCACAAGAAGAATCACTGTCTTAATAAAAATCGAACACAACAAAAACTCTTGTACAGTGGCTAACACGTCAATAGTGAAGTCTATCAACCAAACAGACTCTACAAGAAGCGTTAAACAACATGATAATCACCACATTGCCTGTCGAGGTGCAGTCGACGGCTTAAGTTCAGTCTAGCTTAAGACAGGATAGCTATGCAACAAAGACTAACACGCTAACAATCCCACACATAAACCTATAGCCCAAGCTTGTCCCTTCTAAACACAGTAAGGTTTTTCGACCCAAGGTCGAAATCAAGAACTTTTATTATATCACGGGCAATCAACAACTTCATCGCATTAAGCAATTTGATGTTTCCATAAGACCATGCAGAGATTATCTTACAAATACCGTAACATACACAGCCTCATCCAACTAGGAAAATCAGAAAGGAAACATATTGTCCTGTATTTACATCTGTACGCAATCGGACTCAGACATATAGCATTCACGATTCATTTATACAGAGCCGCGTTACTTGATATAAATCATTACTCAGGGAATCCCACAATGTCAAAACAACAGTATACCAAGTCAAGTTTTAACTGAGGCAAAAGAAAATACAGGTTAACTTCCACGAATTCAACTGAACCCGAACAACAGTGGCAAGACAAATTATTGCAAATGATTCCATCTGGGCAAATCAATGGTGTACATATAAAATCAGGCAAAAGCAATTTTAATTACTGATTTCAAAACAAGAAACCCGACTGAACCTTTGCCAATTCTTCGCACAAGATTGCACAGAATGTAAACGTAAAAATACACCCAAAGAATCTGTACCACAAAATCCTTGCAACACGAAGGTATTCCTACAAATAACAGAGGTCTTAGTACATGTTATTCCCTCAAGTCACTGGCTCATCAATCACCAATATTCAGTTATATTTAACTTGAACAGAGGTCCAAGTATAAATAAATCATTCAATCGACTCCACAGAGTCATTCTGATTACAACAAAAATATGAATATATACATATTGCATACTGCTAACGGGTTGAAACCCAGAACCACAAAGCAAGGAATACACAATTTCCAAAAAGGGTCGCAACGAAATACAGAAACACAATAAGTTATTCGTTCAAAATAACTTAAATACCAAAGCGAAGCCCTACTAGGTTCTGTATCCTTCACCAATGATAACCACCACAAACTTGCAAAGAAGTCCAACAGTACCTCTTCCGACAAGAATAAACAACAAGCCTCATCAACAAGTTACAATCAACAAGTTTCTATAAACAAACTTCTATCAGCAAGTTTCTACCAACAAGTTTCTACCAACAAGTTTCTACTGTATCCTGAACCCAGCAAGAGAAGCATGCACGGGTTCTCACGGAGCAGGAAGATACCCTTCAAGCACATGTTTCACAACTTACGCCGGAATGTAAAGCACAATAAAATAGTGAACCGTTCGAAGTACAACACACACCCATTAAGGGTTAAATTTGAAAAATGAACAACATAAAGATACAGTACCAAATCACACAAGACAACCATAGAAAATCATCTATTCCATAAATCATTTGAACAGAGTTGTTCTAATGAAATCACTTGAAAGACAACAAGATTTTTAAAGGTTAGGGCCTAACATGCCTGGATTTTTACTCAAAATTCCGAAGCAGACCACTGGAAGAGCTCGGACTTCCTTTTCCTTTTCCAAGTTAGAGCGACCAACAAAATTTTGCTATCTCCATGACATATATATTCCCCTTGCCAGAGAAAAGAGCTAGATACCCTCATACTCGCCATGCAACTCCAAGAAGACTGGTGCGAAGAACCAGTGAACAGGTAGAAGGAAAACCGAAATTCGCGATAAGCCAAACAAACCAACAACTTCCCAGTTTGCATGCCTTCACGCGAGTTTCGAGCTCGACTACCGAGCACATTGAATGCATTTACACCAACTTTCCCGCTCAAACTCCACTGCCACCGACCGCCAAAATTGGCGACAGTCAAATAAAATTTCCAGTCCATTTTCAGTTTTGGCGACCTGCCACGTCGGCACAATTAGCCATTTCTAAAACCTCCACCAAAACCTGTCCTTCACACTTATCCTTTGCATTAAATAACATAGAAAAATCCGCCCATGGTTCGCACCCCTCCATAGGTCCCTTTACATTCTTGCTCATTAGTTAGGTTAGTAACTTAGGTTAGAATTTAGGATAATTCTCATTCTAACTTCAAAGAACATAGATACTAACTTAGGACATTAGCACATAGCCTAGGTCTAGGTTAGATTAACACTAATCTAACCCTAGGTTAGGTTTAGTCTTAGATTACTAATCAATAATAATTCCAGTTAGGTCTACATCCCGTACACTCAGAAAAAGACCTACATCATACATTCTTGAACAGGGTTAACTCCTGTTTTGCCTTAGGCTGCAGAATCGTATGCAACTGAATTATTACATGGTCCACGATCGAGACCTTCCAGATATACTTCGATATCGGGAACCAATTCATTTCACATGATCAACCTGACTCATACTCCAGACTAGCTTATTCAATGCTTCTAGACCTTGCAACCTGTTCAAGGTCTGTAATTTTAATTCATCACGAACAAACTTAAAGCAATACTTGGATCAATTCCACTGATCCAAGGCTAGATCTTATAGGTGGATAACTCTATAATTCATTCCGAGATCAGATTAAACTCAGATGTAAAATGAAATAAATAAAACAGTCTAATCATATTCTGACTCAGTCAAAGATCTGCAAAGAAAATACAATACATATCAAGCATGATTTCTTAATCGAGGAGCACATCCTTTTACAAGAAATCACATATCAACACTTGTATGCTCAGGAGGAACTAACAACAGTTCAGGGTGTTACATGCTTCCCTCCTAAAAAGATTCATCGTCCCGATGAATTACATATTAAACTAACCTTCAGGTCAATCAATTTATCAGTACACAAATAATGTGACTATTTCATATTTGAATAGTTCCAGAAATCAATGTCACAACACATTTTATTCAACCTGAATAATGTCTGCCTTCATCAGGCTTTCATAAATACTTAAAAACAATAAGTTCATAAAAGTATGTTTTGTCAACAGATTTCATTCTGTTGAAAAAGAGAAGGAAAAGCAATTTTCATCTCTTCCAGATTTTCCCAAGTTGCACTTTCTTCGCTAAACTGGTCCCATTGGACCTTACATTGCTATATTTCACGATTTCTTAAATGCAATTGGCGAGTTTCCAGCACTCGTGTGGGTTTAACCACGATTATTCCTGGGTCTTGGACCTACAAGGAATTCCAATTTAAAACATGTGACAGATCTGAAATGTATTTCTTAAGCAAAGAAATATGGAAAACATCATGCATGCGAGATAAAGCAGGTGGCAATGCTAAACGATAAGCTACATGATTGATTATTTCGACAATTTTGAAAGGTCCCACGAATCAAGGTGACAACTTGGCAGCCTTGCCAAAAGTTATAGAACTCTTTCTGGGTTTAACACGAAGAAAAACCTTATAACCAAGCTCAAACCCTCTATCAACCCGCTTAAGGTCAGCATAGCTCTTCTGCCTATCCGCTGCTTCCTTTAATCGTTCACGAATCAGCTTAACTTGCTGTTCCATTTCAGTGAGAATTTCTGGTCCAACTACCACTCTATCCTCAACACTGTCCCAACTAATAGGGGTTCTACACTTTCTTCCATAAAGTGCTTCAAATGGTGCCATTTTAAGAGATGAGTGATAAGTATTGTTGTATGCGAACTCAACTAATGGAAGATACTCTTCCCATTTATATTGCTGATCCATGCAATACATTCGCAACATGTCCTCCAACACTTGGTTTACCCTCTCAGTTTGTCCATCCATTTCGGGATGATATGCAGAACTGAAGTTTAGTTTCGTTCCAAGAGCTGCGTTAAGCGTTTGCCAAAACCTTGACGTCATTCTAGGATCCCTGTCAGATATAATCAATTCTGGTACACCATGTAATCTAAAAATTTCGTGTACGAATCTTTTGGCCAGCACTGGTGAATCATCCTTTAGATTTCCAGCGATGAAATGAGTTACCTTGGTCAGTTTATCTACAACTACCAGGATAACATCATGTTTATTCCTGGACATAGGTAGTCCTTATACAAAATCCATGGTTATTACTTGCCATTTGTACTGCGGTATGCTATGAGGATATAGCAGTCCAGCAGGGTGCATATGTTCCGCCTTTACCCGCTGACATTCCAGACAATGAGTCACAAAATTAATTACATCCTTTTTCATACCTTTCCAGAAGTATTGCTGTTTTAAATCAGCAAGCATTTTTGTGATACCTGGGTGTCCAGAGAAAGGTGAATTATGAAATTCAACTAACAATTTATTTCTCAAATCATTCAGCATAGGTACATATACCCTGTTTTCATAACGCAAGATTCCTTCATTATCAAAATGAAAACCTTTATACCTTATATCCTTAGGTTCTGCAGCAAGTGCTGCTTTTACTTGCTGAAAGTATGCATCTGATTCTGAGGCACTTTTTACCTCGTCTTTAAACTGAGTTCTTAATGTTATAAGAGTAGAAATGTGCCTCCTACGACTTAGAGCATCAGCTACTCTATTCTCCTTTCCTTTGATATAGATAATATCAAAGTCATATTGTGATAAAAATTCTAACCACCTTCTCTGTCTGGCATTCAGATTGGGCTGAGTAAAAATATATTTCAATCCTAAGTGATCAGTTTTCAACTCAAAAGGTTTCCCGAGTAAGTAGTGTCTCCAGACTTGAAGTGCATGAACAATGGCAACAAGTTCCAAATCATGAGGGGCATAATTCAGCTCATGTAACTTAAGTTTTCTACTTTCATATGCTATGACCTGATCATTTTGTAGCAAAACACCCCCAAGGCCTTCCCCAGAAGCATCTGTTACAACAGTAAAACTCCCATTAGGGTCTGGTACAGCTAGTATAGGTGCAAAAGTCAACTGGTTTTTCAAACTTTTGAAAGCCGCTTCACACTTATCATTCCATATGAATTTCTTATCCTTCTTCTGCAATGAATTTATTGGTGCAACTACTTTAGAAAAATCCCTTACAAATTTTCTATAGTAACCAGCAAGACCCATGAAGCTTCTTACTTCATGCACATTCTTTGGTGCAGGCCACTCAGTTATTGCCACTATTTTTGAAGGATCTACAGCAATTCCTTCATTACTTATGACATGACCCAAATAGTGAACTTCTGAATAAAAGAAAGAACATTTGGATAACTTACCATACAACTTCCTCTTTCTCAAAATTCCCAAAACTATCTTCAAATGCTCATTGTGCTCCTCAACGCTTTTAGAATAAATGAGAATATCGTCCAAGAATACAATTACAAACTTGTCCAGGTATTCTTGAAAGATATTGTTCATTAAATTCATAAAGGTTGCGGGTGCATTGGTTAATCCAAAGGGTAGAACTGTGAATTCATAATGTTCGTACCTTGTTCGAAAAGCTGTTTTATGAATATCTTCCTCTCTAATCCTTAACTGATGGTAACCAGATCGAAGGTCTATCTTAGAATAAACCGCTGCTCCACGCATCTGATCAAATAGATCATCGATCCTAGGAAGTGGATATCGGTTCTTGACTGTTGCTTTGTTCAACATCCGATAATCAATACACAGCCTTAGTGTTCCATCCTTCTTTTTCACAAATATTACAGGCGCTCCCCAAGGTGAAACACTTGGTCTGATCAAACCTTTAGACAAGAGCTCTTGCAACTGTGCCTTAAGCTCGACTAACTCTGTAATAGTCATCCGATAAGGCACTTTGGAAATAGGTTCTGTTCCTGGCTTGATTTCAATGGTGAAGTCAAATTCTCTCTTGGGTGGTAACCCTGGTAATTTCTCAGGAAAAACATCCCTGAAACCTTGTAACAGAGGGAATCATTTCATGAGATCATCATCTTCTTCTGAAGATTCAGATATCTTCACGGCATAAAGGGTACATCCTTTATTTTTAGCCTTTTTAAGCTGCATAGCTGACAGTTTTCTAACTGAAATTTCCTGTTTCACACCTTGAATCTCTGCTGATTCCAGCTGATCATCTAAACATTTTATGTTCTTTTCATAGCAGTCTACCTTTGCTTTATGGTCAGCTAACCAATTGATACCGATGACAATGTCATACGATCCTAAAGGTGCGACATAGAGATCAACTTCCGTGGAAAAGTTAGGTAAGTCAAGGACTACCCCAAAACGACACATACTCACTGTATGAACAGAATTATTACCATACTGTACAGTCGAAGATTTATCCATTTTTCCAGCTTTTCTTTTAAGTTTAGAATCAAGTTTATTAGATATAAAACATTCAGTAGCTCCTGTATCAAAAGAATAGTGACAGGTATGCCGAATAACTTACCCGGAACTTCTATAGGTGTCACTTGCTTTTCAGCTTGCTTGTCCGCTACTGCAGCATGTATCTTATGCTATTGATTATGATCATCCTTCTTTAAAGGGCATTGATTTGCATAGTGATCTTTGCCACAATTGTAGCAGCCTCCTACAGGTCCCTTTTTGACACGGCTCAAAGTTGCCTCTCTCAGTTTTTTAATTGTCACTGTTTGTCCTTACCCAGAGTTGGTTTGCCCCCATTTTAGTCTTATATTTTAACATAATTATCATTGAATTTCCAGGCAGGTGGTATTTTTTACTGTTGCTTTTATTGACTGTATCTCCTGTGTAACACGTACTCTGTTTTTCCAAAATTTTCTTTTCATGGTCCTGTTAGGTGCACGCGCAGGCTGCCATGTGCAGACGGGTTGCCATTGCTTCGCCGCACTTCCGGTCCCTTATGATGCAGAGCTAGCCTTTTAATGTTCCCTGTACTTGCCCCCTACTTGACTCGCGCTTTCTCAACCTAACCAACTTCTTTCACTATGTGGTTGGACTGTTGAACCAACGACCTCTCCTATCCCGGGATCTAATCCCATGATGAATTTCCGTACTTCTGACCAAATTTCGTTGTTTGCGTGTCCGTTTGATGTACTGCCCATCCCGGTCCCATCCTCCCCTCTTGGTACAATACTGAGGAGTTTTGTAGAAACCATTCTCCTCCAAGTATTAGTTACCCCATAAGCTCGTCCTTGACCGCCACCACAGCCCATGCTCTGAAAATTCTGCATTTTTGATTTTTGTGACATAGAAACTCTACAGTCCACTGTGCAGCACTACGTGCCTAAAAGAGTTCTCTTTTAAATCTTGCTCCCAAAGCCCATAATGACCGTTGGTCATCATCTGGTTGGTTAGTTCCCCAGCTTTTTATTTTCTGCGCCTTATCCCAACACAACGAAGATTGCTTCGTGGGCAAGACTTTGATAGGATTTCTCCTCCCCCCAAATTGCTTTGGGTTTCTCTGAGAAGTTCTCTATTGCAATAGTGATTTACGGTTCTCCATTTCTTGTCCATTCCTGTCGAACTACCGTTTCAGTTATTTACCATCTTTCCTAATGTTTTCTCCCGGTTTGCCACCCGCTTCCATATTTAGGTGGACCTAGTCCCTTTTTAACTCCTAGTGAGTTCTGATGCCAGCAATCTGCCCTTTTGTTTTATCGTGTTTAGCACTTGACAGGTGTTTCATTCCAGCACTTAACATTCACACACCCATGCGGGAGTGTCCTCTAGGAGGTTTACTGATACTTACTTATCAGCTTATTCATCTTCCCTCATTCTCCCTCCATAACCTGCTGTTCAAGTACAATTCTAAGACGACTCTCTTGCTGTCTCCAAACAGGGACCAGCATAGGATCTCATAAAGGTATGGGTTGTTGCTGCTTTGCTCCTCCTTCAGGTGGGCCATTTGAAGTCTTCAAACCAACGTTCCCCCATGTTGTCTCCAACCATGGTCTTTTTTGTGCACAAGAAATTCAGGTTTTTATCAATTATGGATATTCAATAGGTCCTTTTTAAATTTGTAGCTGTGCAACTTGTCAGCTCCTGATACCAAGATGTAACCACTCCCTCACCGATTATACTTCTAGAACATTTTTGGAATTTTTTTTTTTCCCCCCCTTTTTTTTTTTTTTGATTACCACCTTACATCCGGGCTTCCTAAATACATACTTAGTTACGCTAACACTCACAAATCCAAATAACCATTCTTATAATATGACAACCATATGCGCCTGTAATGACGGGATACTCTCTCTTCCCCCACTTACGACCATTCATCCATGATCGGTAATCTCTACCCCGCATTATTATGAGTAATAGAGTTGGTGTTTTTATTACACATCGTTTCCCCCTTTCCTTCTGCTGTGGTTATACTCTCTTACTCTGGGATTCAGAACTGATGCTTGTCAGGAACCAACTGATATCTTAATTGTCTAGAGATTATTTTATTCATCCGGGCATTCTTATCATCCCTTAGACTAGGTGAATAAGTGACAAACGGCCATTTTGTAACGCCGCTGCCGGCGATCACAGCCTTTTTTCGGCTCTCAACAAGATTCTGAAACACCTTGGCGTTTATGTCTAGTATTCCGTCTAACGGCATTCAATCGTCAATCTGAAATCCGCCATTCACCCCCACTGTTTGTTCTATGCCCTATATAGCAATGTCTCCCCTCCTTCCTTTTTATTACCGACTACTGTCAGTACCTTTATTGTCCCACAACTTAATTTACATTTTATTGAGGACAGATTTTAACAAGGTGATACATCGCCTTCAATAGCGCATGCAAAGGCCCCCAGTATTAGGGATTATGATGTACATAATGGCTGAAATCCCTGCGTTTTTGTGTTTTTTTCACCCACGTCCGTGTGTCAAGATACCCCGAACCTTCCTTGAGGCAGCCTTATAACCTCCCGATCACTTTCTATATCTACGGTCCTCTGAGTAACTCGTTCGAACAGGTGAGAATCGGTAGAGCCTTATCAATGAACGGGTGTCGTCATAACGTCCCCGGCATTGTTTGTAAACTTCAACGAAGATCCTCCTAATCTCTCAGATAGGTTATCCCCCTACAGTTGACCTCTCGTCCTCGTCTTGTTCAATACCCCCCGGTGATCCTGACTAGAAAAGCTTCTACCCTTTTATAATATCTTTTGGGTTGTGTGCAATCCTTGCTCACGTTTTAACTATTCCACTTCCCCCTCCTTTTCCCTTAGGGTTAGTCTTTACCCGGGCCCGGGCTCCTTCCGTCTTTACGCTGGCCTTCCTCAATACACCCATTGCATGGTTGGGCGCTATTTTGCTATTTCGGCTAAGGCCTCATCATTCAGCGAGTGACTTCTCGAAATTATCCCACTACTTGCATTCTAACAATCCACAGGACTTTGGTACCTCTCTCCTCATCTTCTATATGAGCTGCATGTTTCGGACTCTCTTAGATTTGGTATTTCCGCAGTTCGCTCTTACCTGAATTATCCATACTTACTTTCCGTACACGTATTCCCTATTAATTGTTGTTACCGATAGCCAACCTTTTAATGTTGCTCTTTTTTTTCCTTTCTGCTGTTTTTACCGTTCCCGTGACTGCGTGCGTTATTTGTAGTAATGATCAGTGATGTGTTTCTGCTTAGGTTCCATCTTCCCACCCTTATCCTTTTATCTCTGTTCTGGCCCATGATTTTTTAAACTTTAATTTAGTACCGTGTTCGACCGCCACAAACAATGCGAACATTTTTATAAACCCCCTCTAGGAATTCCTATCACATTTTTTCAGCTTTTATAGCTTAAATCACAACTACACGCACCAAACACCCATTTTCCCCCCTTTTGACTCACACTCGGACACTTTTTTCTTTTTGGTTATATCAACTTTGTGTTTTTTCGTTTCAAGTATAGGTCACTTATGTGTCAGATACGATAGAGCCACATAAGTCTGTCAATATCATTTCATTTTTCCTCCCCGTTCCTCTTCAAACTATACACAACTTTTATTTTTATACAAGCCAGCATATCTTGAAATACATGCCCTGATTACGTTGTTCTATGAAGACCCACTTAATCTTTCACGCTCTTTGGCATTTCGTGAGTTTATCACGCTCCGACCGCTCTCAATTAAGTATAAACCACATATCACTGTCAAACATTTTTTCCTTTATACTTGTCTACTTTGTTGTCACGATTCTGCCATTGCTGTTTTTACCATTTATCCTTTTTTTTCCGGTGTTTTCAATACCCATCTTTTTACTCAACACCCTAGTCATGAGTCAGTTCGTATGTGAACATGAGCCTTATCTTTGAGCCGCACTCAATTTTTACCCCCCATTGTGCCATCCCTGTCAATTGGTTAATTCCCAAACTGATTTACATGAGATCAATTTTTTAATTTTCCAACACCACCCCGCGCAAATATATTACTCAGACTTAGCGCCCTTTGTAATACAAATATGCCTACCCCAAGTGACACCTCTCATCGTTACCGATTGGTCTCATTACACACTTTCCGTCGATGATATTTATATTCTTATTGTCCCCCGCTAAAGTATACGACTCCCACTAGACGTAATCTCTCCAACTTTTTTACCAACGTTTTAATTATTTCTTGATATTTATGTGATCCCCCCCTCCCCCCTCCCCACGCAACATTGAACACCAAAAATTGTTACTTTACTCAGCTACTATTTTTGGCATATCACCCCCACTCTCATACGCTCACCATCTTATCAATAGGATACAAAGTAACAATTCAACTCCGTTTTTTACAACACGATATCGCGATGCCATTGAATATTAAAGAGAAAGACAACAAATGCCATTCTCCTTTCCTTCAAAAAGTTCCTAGATTACTGTACCGTCTCCACACCATCTGGAAAGCAATCAGTTCAGTATGTATCTTTATTTTGGAACAAGTTCGACAAACCACACGAAGCTGTAGCATTGTCTTACTTAAATAGTGTGTACGAATTATTTTACCGTCCTCATCTCACCCATGCCCCTGTTAAGTGGCCCCTTTTTCCGCTTAACATACGTCATAGTGAAGTCTATCACACTGCACAACTTAAAGATCTACAAGGAAGTGTTAGAAACCATCCACACTACAATTAGCCTCACCACATTGCTATCCTTTGATTTCCCCCCCCAGGTGACCAGTCGTACGGCCTAAGCTTAGTTACTAGCTTAAGACGGATACGCTCATATTTCGTGTCACACCACAACAGGACCCTTACTAAACACCCTCCCCCCTTTTTCTTGCTAAACAATCCCACCCCTAAACCTTATAGCCCTCTTCCTTCTCAACACCCCCCCCCTCCCCGCTTCCCTTCTAAACACAGCCTAAGGTTTTGACCCAAGGTCGAAAATAAACACACGTAATCCCTTTTTACCTTCCTTTATATCGCCCGCGCCCAATCAACAACTTCAGGCGCCATCGAACTGTCATATTTGATGTGTCCATTTATACGACCCTGCGACCTTGACGCTACTTCTTACCCGCCAATACCGTCCACACACCTTCATACACCGCCATTGTTTTATGCCCCCAAAGAGGACCTTTCAAATTCCGAAACGCCGCACACTACATATTGTTCCTGTAGTTACATCTGTGACACAATGCGGACTCAGACCGAAATCATTTCACGAGTTGATGGTTTATATAGAGCGCGTTACCTTGATATATAATCATTACTCAGGGATACCCCACCCATGCAAAACCAACCCAGGCACGTATACCCACCAGTCAAAGTTTTCACCCCATGCGGCAACAGAAATACAAGGTAACTTCCAGGTAATGTCACATTACCCCCCTGGCAACAGAACAACTCCTTCTGGCAAGACCCATTAGAAAATTATTGCAAAATGATTCCTTTTTTTCTCTGCTTTTTCCCCCCCACGGAACATTTCCATATCACTGGTCGTACCCCCCCCATATACCCAATCAGGGAGCAAACCCAGCAACGTTCCCTATACATTTACTGATTTGTTGAAAAACAATTGAACCCATTTTTTTACCCGTTGCTGTTTTTTTTATCTGACCTTTGTCCATTCTTCGCACTTCACACCCCCCGCGATTGCATCACTCCCTTATTGTAATTGTAAAGCTATCAAATTATTACACCCCCCCCCCCCACAGAACCCCTCACTTTTCTTGTACCACAAAATTCTTGCCTACAACCCTATGTTTACCCTTGTTCCCTCTACTTCCTCCCAATAACAGAGGTCCTTAGTACATGTTATTCCTCAAGTCCTGCTCATCAATCACCAATATTTATGGTATACTTGAACAGAGGTCCAAGTCTTTCCCTCGTCTTTGTAACATAAATCATGCCTGTTCACATCACGCTTTGCACACCTCCTATTTATGTGATTTCGTTTGCTTACAACAAAAATATGAATATATACATATTTGCATTTATGTAATTGGGTTAAATACCAGAACATCTTAACCAGCAAGGAGGAATACACTTCCACAATTTCCAATACCAAGGGTCGCACTTCATAGTAATTTTTACTATCTTTTTCATCGTGGTCACACGACCCCCCTACAGTGTTTGATTGTCAGTGCTCAAAACTATTACTTAACCAATACCAAACCTGTGTTTTTCCGACACGCCCCCCCCTACTAGGTTCTGTATCCCTGCACTCTTCAATGCCTACCCCCACTCTCCTGATCTATAACCTCGTCAAAGAAGCTCACACTTCACATTTGTACCTCTTCTGACAGATTTGTGATACCACCCCCACTATAATAACCCCTTTAGCTTCTCTTAACAAGTTAACACTCACACTAACCAATATTGTTACGGATATAAACAACACTTTTATCCAGCACGAGTTTTACCAACAGTTTCCACCAACAAGTTTCTACCGGTATCTGAAACCCCAGCACAGAGTTATTTCTTTTCAGCATGTCGACCACTTGTGTAGTTCTCCAGCGCTAGGGAGTGCCTACCCCTCTCAATGCGAACTGACCTGTGTCACAGCTACGATGCGGCACTTTACACCCCTTCGTTTTTCCGCCTGCACGTCACAATCCGGCTGGAACACTCATTGCCTTTTTTTCGTGTTTTTTTTTTATTCGGACTCTTTTTTTGGTTGGAGTCTCCCCCCCCCCCCCTCCTCTGGGAATGTGAAACACAATATAAACAGTAACCGTTGAAGTACACCACACACCCAATTAAGGGTTTAAATTTGAAAAAGAACACCACATAAAGACCCTACTAGTACCAAATCACTACAAGACCAACCCCAGAGACCCGACCGAAAATCCTCTATCCAAAAATCATTGAACGTTACGCTTTGGCTCAAAATGAAATCACTTGACAGACAGCAAGATTTCTTAAACGGTTAGGACATAACATGCTGGATTTTACTCCAAATTGTATGACAGCAGACCCACCTGGCGCTTGACTACCTGTCTCGCACTTCCTTTTCATTTTTCAAGTTACGCACGTGACCAATCAAAATTTTGCATCTCCATGACATACTATATTCCATTTGCCACGGAGAAATTTTTAAAGAGCTTAGTAACCTCATACTACATGCAACTCGAAGCAAGACTGGTGCGAAAGAACCACCCGCCTCCCCCACACCCCCCCGCGCAGAAGGAACACCCCATGAACTCTCGCGATTAAGCCAAAAACCCAAAACAACAAACACCCCCCCCCCCAGCCCCCCCCCCACCTACCCCCCCCCCCCCCCCCCCTCTCCCTCCCCCCCCCCTCCCCCCAGCACCCCCCCACTGTTTCCCTCCCCCCTCGCTACCCCCTCCCCCATCCTCCCCCCCCCGACTTTCCCCCCCTCCCCCTTCACCCCCTTTATTTTTTTTTTTGTGTGCCCCCCTTCTTCTTTCCACCTCTCCCCTCCCTCATTCCCCCCCCCCCCCCACCCCCCCCCCCTCCCTCCCCCTCCCCCCCTCCCCCCCCCCCCCCCTCCCCCCTCCCGCATCCTCCCCCCTCCCCCCCCCGCCCCCCCTTAACCCCTCCCCCCGCCCTCCTCCCCCCTCCTTCCCCCGCTTCTTTTTTGTTCCTCCCCCCCCCGTCCTACCCCCCTCTCTCTCTCCGCTCTGATTTTTTTTTTTTCCCGCTTCCCTTTTCCCCTTCGGTCTCTTCTTTCTCTCACCCCCCTCCCCCCCCCCCCTCCCCCTCCCCTCCCCTTCCTTTTTTCCTTTCGCCCCCCCTCGCCCCCGCACCACCCCCCGCACCCTTCTCTCCTTCCGCGCCCGCCCCCCGCTCCGCGTTCCTACCCCCCCCTCTCTCCCGCCCCCCCCACCCTCGCTCCCCCCCCCTCCCCTCCTCCCCCTCCCTCTCTCCCTCCCCCTCCCTCTCTCCCCCTTCCCCCCACCCCTCTTCCCCCCCCTCCCCCCCCCCCCCCCCGCCCTCCACCCCACCCCCCCCTTCCCTTCCTCTCCTCCCGTATCCCCCCATCCCCTCTTTTCTCCTTCCCGGTCTCCCCCTTCTCCTTCCCCCCCCCCCCCCCCCCCCCCCCTCTCTCCTCCCTCTCTCTTCCCTCCCACCCCCCCCCCCCTCCCCTCTCTTCCTCCCCCCCCTCTCCCCCTACCTCCTCTTTCCCCTTTCCCCTCACCCCCTCCCCCCCCCTCCCCCTCCCCACTTCCCAGTGCGCTCCCATGCCTTACGCGGAGTGTCCTTACCCCCTGTAAGCGCTACTACCCCTACTACCGCCTATTGTAACCATTGCGCAATTTGCTATTAAATCCAACTTTCACCTTGCTCCCAAATCCACGCCCTGCCCGCCAAACTATTTGGCCCCCCCCGCACCGTGCCCCATCCAATTGTAGTCCATTTTCAGTCTTTGGTAAACTTGCACGTCGGCTCACCCTTCCCCCCATGTAGTTTTTTTTCAATTCCGTTTCGAATTGATGTTATTTTTTTACACACTCTCCAGAGTAAACCGGTCCTTACACGTTATCCTTTGCGAATAAATAACTATCCAAAAACATCCGCCCAGTTTGAGCTTGTTAGCCCACTACATGGTACCCGTTCCACCTGCGAGTTAATCTGTTGGGTTAGGTGTAATTTTTTTTCGGTTCGAACAATAGACCGCCACGATAATTCTATTTGTATGTAACCTCCAAGCACACACCCGATACCTAACTGTTAGGATCATTCGGCACTTCGCCTAGGTATAGGTTAGATTAACATAATCTAACCCCAGTTCGGTTTGTCTTTTCTCTCCTTTCAGCAACTTTTTGCCTCGTATACATGACCACCTCCATATAGCCATAGCTTCCCAGGTGTACGACGTCTACCATCCAACGTCTAATCAAGAACAAGGACCCACCACCCTCACACCCTCAACATTCCTCCCCAGCGCCCACATAAGCGACCGTTAGAGCAACACAACCACTGTCTCATCGCCCAACCATCTAAGGCCCAGAAAACAGCCCACGACCCACATCCACACGGACCACAGCCCACCCACACACCCCACCCCCACCACAAACCTGCAATAGTGATTCGTAACGAGGTCCCACGATCGAGACCTTCCAGATATACTTCGATATTGGGAACCAATTCATTTCACATGATCAACCTGATTCATGCTCCAGAATAGCTTATTCAATGCTTCTAGACCCTGCAACCTGTTCAAGGTCTGTAATTTTAATTCATCACGAACAAACTTAAAGCAATACTTGGATCAATTCCATTGATCCAAGGCTAGATCTTATAGGTGGATAACTCTATAATTCATTCCGAGATCAGATTAAACTCAGATGAAAAATGAAATAAATAAAAGAGTCTAATCATATTCTGACTCAGTCAAAGATCTGCAAAGAAAATACAGTACATATCAAGCATGATTTCTTAATCAAGGAGCACATCCTTTTACAAGAAATCACATATCAACACTTGTATGCTCAGGAGGAAGTAACAACAGTTCGGGGTGTTACAGCATGAAAGGATTAGGAATGTAAAATTTAAAAGTTTATATGATATTTCTTGCCTTAACCTTATTATAGGTCTTCCTAAGATAAAAATAGATAATGAATCTTGTGAAAATTACTTACGTGGAAAGTAACATGTACAACCATTTTACAGACACCATGAGTCTAATTCCTCTTTCTTGCTTGAGTTAATTCTGTTAGAGGTCATTTAGAAGTTCCTTCTCTTATTGGTGTGTAATATTTTTTTTTTATAGATAATAATTTGGAAAAGGCTCCAAAGGACCATTTACAAGAAAGATATTACAATACAATCCAGAGACTAGTCAAAATATCTATAAAAAAACCGAGACAAAAAGACCCAGGCAAGATCAACAAGACCATTAATCCAAACAAAAATCCCTAACGGAAAATAGCAAAAAAAAACAAACTATACATAGACCACCAGTCAGTAAGAAGGTTGCAAAAGGGCCTAAATATTTCTGGTTCTAGTACGAAGAGCTCGGCCCCGCTCCAACCTCTCCACTAGTACCTGCAAAATGTTTCCTTTTACTGTTTACTCCCGCCACTAAGCCTTGAAGGGTATCCACCCTGTTCTCCAAAGATCTGATCTCCCCATTTGACCGTTGCATACCCCTAAGAAGATTCCTATTCTGAGCTTTCACTTGGGTAACAAATTCTTCCAAGGCTTCCACTTTGCTTGCAAGAAAGACAAAAACTGTATCCTTCTCCCCTTCTTCATCCGTCTCACCAGAAAGATCCTACAAAGCCGACACCGCGTTCAGCTCCTTCATAGCCCTTTCCTTCATTTTAAACAACTTTTCACGATCAGCCAAAGGAATATGATCTTCCTAGTCACTTTCCATATGCGTACTAAACCCCTTTGTGTTCAAAATAGGCTTTCATGCTCTAACCAACAGTAAAATTAAACCTTGATGTAAAATCAAGCCATCTTTCTTCTCTTTGAATTTTTTAACTGAGCCACTCAGAGAATTAAAAAGATAAAAGGGAATACTAATCTTACGGTTCCTTCGGAAGTGGTTAAGCAGCGTGAAATGCTGAGAGTGAACCTTCCTATATCTGCCATCAAGAGTAATATACTTCATAAGATGAAAACAAACCTCTACCCACCGACCTGGCAAAGAACTGCGAGCTATGCCATCTTCCATAAAACAAATTCTTTCATCGTCCCCCAAAAAGATCTTGACTTCCTCCTGTAGGTGAGATCTATCCTTGTAAACCTTACTGCCATCACAATCCATATTAGCAACCTTACTAATTAAATCTTCCGAGACCAGAAAACTGACTCCTCTCATCTCAACCAGACCATTCTTCCAGGCTAGGGAAAATTCCCGAGAAATGACCTCGTCAAAACCCTTCAACCTTTGAATGAAAGATGAAATACCACCCACTTGGAACAACTCCCAGATAAAAGCGTCCCTTTCTAGGCTAGAAGACGATGACGACTCTACCCTTACTCTAGCTCCCCCCATCTTCCTCTTCTGTAGAAAATGAACTACTGAATTTTTACAAACCTCCCAAACTAGCGATTTAAATGGCAATTCTCTCCCATGGCACCCCAAAAAATTATTAGGAAAACTAAATACACCCGTAATGAAAATATTTCCCCAATCTCGGCACTCCCATTCTCACGCTCGAGATCTCCTTTCTTCATTGAGTTTGTCCTTTGTCCTTATCGGTAACCCTTCCTCCTCCCTCCACCAATTTTTATGATTACTTAAAATTCCCACATTTGCTAAAGTATCCGCACATCCATTTTCCTCCCTATACACATGCTGAAACAAAATAATTTCAAAATTTGAGATTATAGTTTTTGCATCTTTAATAATGGGATCTATATTAATGTGATGTCTAGCCTTACCATTCATCACATTAATTATATATTGAGAATCTCCTTCCACATAGAGCTTCTTGATATATAAGGAATTCACCCATTTTAACCCAATTAACATTGCATAGGCTTCAGCATAATTGTTAGATTTATTACCTATAGCCTCCGCATAAGCAACCTCCATTTTACCAGCATCATTTCTGATAATTCCACCTACCGCAGCTAACCCCAAACTCCCCTTCGCAGCTCCATCAAAGTTAAGCTTCATACACCCTTCAGGAGGAGTAGACCATTTTGCATTTCTTCTCTCCATAGTTTTTACCATAGAAGAATTCTTCACTCTCATTCCAAGGGAGTGAATAATTTCCTGCTCATGGTAAGGTAGAACCCCTTTCTCCTTAATTTTTACAATAGACAGATTGTTTCTCAAAGCTCCCAGAATCCCACTTCCCACCCTCTCAGAATTTTTTTGATTTTCCTTAAAGATTCTAGCATTCCGTTCCAGCCAAATTCCCCATATAAAATGAGGCAAAACAAAACTCCAAACCTTAGCCAAATTCAGAGAAACAAATGGACTAGTCCATTGTTCATACCAGTCAGCAAAAGTCTCTGGATATAGCCACATTATTTGAATTTTTTTAAAAATATAAGCCATAACTTTCTGTGAGAAAGGGCAGTGTATAAAAAGATGTTGAACCAACTCATTATTCTTTTTACATAGAACACACCAGTTAGGAATCATCATACCTCTTTTCTGCAAATTGTCAATAGTTAAGATCTTGTTCTGAATGACATGCCACAAGAACAAATTTACTTTAGGGATAAGGTCTTTGTCCCAGAGATTTTTCCACAGTCTTTGAGAGGGGGGACCATTCCTAGCTATACCATACCCTGATTTAACTGAATAGTTGCCATCCTTTGTCAAAAACCAAACCTTTTCATCCTCCCTCTGCCCCACCGATATATGTAGACCTCTTAAGTTTTGATTTAAGGTTCTTATGCTTTCCTACTGAACGAAATTCATCCCATCCATAACCAAAAGTTTCCAAGACCAACCCCAATTAGAAACCTCCTAGTAATCTCTAACCCAAGTTCCCACCGATAGCTAGAAATGATTCACCAACTCCCTTAAAGGAGCTTGACTGTCCAATGGTGCCTCCATCAACCACCAGTCTTCCCAAAATTTAATCTTAGAGCCATTACCAACTTGCCATTTACAACCTTTAAGTAAAATATCCCTACATTTACCCAAACCATTCCAAAAAAAGGATCCTTCAGGTAACACATCATTAGAGATAAAAGCCACCTGATTAGCCATTAAGTACTTTGCCTTAAGGATTCTTACCCATAGCCCTTGTTCATGCTCCAACCTCCACCCAATTTTTGCCATAAGAGCTAAATTCATACTATGAATATCTTTCAACCCCAACCCCCCTGCTCCTTTGGGGAGTGTGACTATATCCCAAGCCACTAGAGGAAGTCTATCCTTAGTTTCTGTACCAGACCACAGGAACCTATGTTGAATCTTTGTAATAATTCGTGAAACCTTTACTGGCATTATAAACATAGACATGAGATAAACCACCATACTTTGGAGACAACTCTGCAAAAGCTGAAGCTTACCTACTTGAGAGAGCAAAGTTCCTTTCCATGTTGCCAACTTCTTTTGGAATCTCAAGATAAGAGGATTCCAACTTTCCAACTGCATCCTTCCCCTAAACAAAGGCATTCCAAGATAAGAACACGAACAAACTCCCTGAATAGTACATGCCAATATATCCATAATTCTAGTTTAGACTTCCAGATCAACATTAAAAATAGAATAAAGCTTTTCTTGAATTTTATAAGCTGACCCGTAACCTGCTCAAAATCCTGCACCACTTCTTAGAAACCCAACACCTCCAGCCTGAGTAGCCTTTCCCTAAGAGAAAGGTATCATCCACAAATTGTTGTAAAATTATAGGATCTATACCGTTAGAAATGATTAAACCATGCAATTTATTTTTCTGTTTATAATCAACACAGAGTCTACTCAAAGTCTCTCTAACAATGATATACAAAAAAGGAGAAAGAGGATCTCCCTGCCTAAGACCCCTCCCCATAGAGAAGAAACCCTCTGCCTTGCCATTAACTAAAATAGAATATTTAGGAGTAGAAATGCATTCCATAATGAGATTTATAAAATGTCTGTGAAAACCTAGTTTCCCCAAAATAATTTTCAGGAATCTCCATGAAATTCTGTCATAGGCTTTGTTCATATCAATTTTAAGCATCATAGCTGCCCTTTTTGAAACTTCAACCGAATGAACCGCCTCATGGATAGTTATCACACTATCTAGAATCTGTCTTCCTTCCACAAAAGCTCCCTGATTATCAGAAATAAAATGTTCCAGCAACCCTTTTAATCTTAAGGAAATAATATTAGTTATTATCTTATACACCGTATTACACAAACTTATAGGACGATAATCAAAAACTTTTTTCCCCCCTTGCACCTTAGGCACAAGGGCAATGAAAGTAGTATTAACTTCCTTTAGCAATTTACTGGTTTCAAAGAAATCCTGTACAGCCTCTTCCACATCCTTGTGAATAATTTCCCAAAAGGATTGGAAAAACAACATAGGAAAACCATCCTGGGCCCAGGGATTTATCCCCATCAAGATCAAAAACATCAGTTGCAATTTCCTTAGCAGAAGGAATCTTTATCAATTCTACATTTTCCTGAAGAGAAATAATAGATTGAAAAAGATTTGCAATGTCACTTTCCTTACCCATTTCAGGATCCTTATCAGCTGCAAGAAGATGGGAGAATAATGTAACAAATTCCTGTGAGACATCACCCTGGTTACTTAACATAACTCCCCTTTCATCCTCAATTTCCCCAATGAAGTTTATGTTCTTATGCATAGAAGCAGTGAAATGAAAAAACTTAGTATTTCTGTCCCCCTCCTTTAACCATTTCACCCTAGAATTTTGTTTCCAGTAGGCCTCCTCTTTCACTTCCAGATTATGATACTTAGTCAAAAGATATTTCTCCTTATCTTTCAATTCTAACGTAAAACCAGAAACCTCAACCTCCTCCTCCACCTTCTTCAGAGCTTCACTAATCACAGATTTTTGAGAAAAGATGTTACCAAAAGTCTCTTTATTCCACACCTTCAAACTAGTTTTTAAAATTTTTAATTTTTCCACCAATTTAAACATTGGATTTCCTCTAACAGTCCTTTGCCAACTCAACCTAACTTCTTCCTCAAAACTAGGATGCTGAAGCCACATCTTGAAAAACCTGAATGGCCTTCCACCTACCTCTTTGTTTAAACCTGTATGAAGACAGATAGGGCTATGATCCGGTCCAATACGAGGAAGAGCCACCACAGATCCCATCAAATTTTGAAACCAAGATAGATTTATGAAGAACCTATCCAACTTAATTTGAATCAGGTCATCCCCCAATCTCCTATTTGACCAAGTAAAGAGTTGTCCTCTTAATTCAATATCCACCAACTTACAGGAAGTTATAAAGTCAGCAAAATCCTCCATACTATCACTATAAGCCCCAGACCCACCTTTTTTGTCTTCCATACAAAGAGGAGTATTAAAATCCCCTCCAATTAACCAATTTAAATCTTGATACTGGCTGTGAAACAAAATTATATCATCCCAAAGCTTCCTTCTTCCAATCACCGAATTTGGGGCATAAATATTAGAGCATATCCACTCAGAACCATCTAGTTTCTCTTTAAATAAAATAGCAACATGATTCTGGGAACAAAAAAACAACTTACCTTCTCTATCATCTAGATTCCAAAAGGTGACCAAACCTCCAGAAGCTCCCACCGATGAAACACTTTGAATCATAGAACTAAACCAAACTCTATTCTTCACCTCCTTCATTTTTCCAATTGATATCTTTGTTTCTTGGATTAAAAGAATATCAGGCTTATTCTACTTTCTAAAGGCAGAAAAAATATTCTGTTTGTTTGGGTTATTAATCCCCCTTATATTCCAAGAAATAACCTTCATTTCAATTTATTTGGAGTAATACTCTCCTCAATGGAGCGTTGTCTACCTGAATCTATTTCCTTAGCTGCAACTTTCTCCCTTCTATCCTTATTTGAGATATTTCCCTTTTTTGTTGGAACCTTTCCACAATCTGCTTTACCTTTGTCTTGTTTTTGAGTACTTCTTGTAAAGACCCTCTTCTCCTCCCTTTCTACCCTTGATTTTTCCAAATTTAAGGAACAAGGAACTTCCTCCATCTGAGACATCAAGTTCTCCTCCTTTGATTCCTGATTACCAAAGGAACATTTTACTGGACTTTGAGGTTCACTTTGTCCCCCTCCAACCTCTTGATCCTCCAAACCCAAAACTTCCTCATTCAAATCCTCCTTTTGATTTTGAATTTTTTCACCTTCCTCCTTCTGATCCCCACTTTCCAACACATTTTCTTTTCCATCTTGTGAAACATTCTCATGTTCACCTTCCTGTTCCTTTTCCTCATCTTCCAATAGATGAAATTTATTTAAAGACACAAATTGTTGCTGTAAAGAAATCGTTTCCCCCTCTAACCTAGGTTGTTCCTTTTCCTTTTTTCATATATCTGCTTACCTTTCTTACCCTCCTTACACTGCCTCTGTTCATGTCCCATCCTCCTACATTTCTGACAAAACAAAGGAGAGGCTTCATACTCAACCTTCTGAGTCCACTCACCAAATTTAGATTTAAGAAGAATTTCTTTTCTTAAAAGATTACCCACTAGGACAGTCACAAAGAAATGAGCATACATTAGTCTTGTTCTTGCCCTTGTTACAGGATCAAACACCATTAGTGACCCCAAAGCGTTCACTATTGCTCTTAGAATCTCATCTTCCCAAAATTCCATAGGTAGTCCCGGAAGTTTCACCCAGACAGGAAACTCATCTGGTTTTTCCTTAAATGGGTCAAAACCTAGAGTCCATTTTTGAATAAGTAGACTCGATCTACCCATAAACCAAGGACCACCAACCAAAATATTTTTTACAGTCCTCTTGGTTTGAAAGGTTTATAATGAAAAACCCATTCACATAGGATGCAATATCTAATGCTCCCTTCGGTTTCCACTTTCTTTTAGCCCAATCACGAAACCATTCCACATTCGGTCTTGATCCGTAAAATTTTCCAACCAGAGCATATTCCATCCTAGATCTAGCCTGACCCGCTAACCCATCAGGGATATCAAGGCTTATCATACCATCTTTTTCACTAGCCATAATGTTTTCATTCAGAGGATGATGACCCACATCCTCTTTCCGGCCTAAAATCTTATCAGCCCACGAAGTTCCTATAGAAAGCTTACCTCCTTCCTGTCCCAATCCTGAGGTCCCTGCATGCTACTCCTCAATCCGTGGATCACCTGTGTCCTGCACCCATTCCCACTTGCCGAGATTTTGAAATTCCCACTCCCGCTCCCACTCCATTATAAGTTTTAGTTTTTATATATCTAATGGAATTAAAAGGGATATAAAAACACCCCATTCTCTTATGCAAAATGGCATTGCTAAAAGAAATAATAAATGATCATTAAAATGGCTAAAATGATGCTTCATGCTTCTAATGTGCCTAAATATCTATGGGATGAATCTATGAACACTTTTTTTTTCACATCCTTAATAAATTTCCCATAAAAGCGTTTCATTTAACCACACCTCATGAAGTATGGACTGATACAAAACATGATATATCTTATTTAAAGATATTTGGAACTCATTCTTCTAATCTTATTCCTAAAATTAAATGAAAAAGAACATTGATCCTACATCTTACTCTTGTATCTTTGTTAGGTATAGAATTCAAACAAAAGGATTAAGAGTCTTTGATCTAGTTAATCATGTGATTGTAGAAAATAGGAATGTGCATGTTCTCTAGAAACATTTTTGTAAAAAAAGTTGATTGTAGAAAATAGGAATGTGAACATTCTTGAGAAACCTTTTTGTAAATTTACCACTCTTCCCTCTTCTGAGTTTCTTTAGTCTAAAAATGATTTTCTAAATGATAATCCTTTCTTAGACAAAATGGAAACTAATTTGTAAGAGACTAATCATCTTTTTCTAATATGATGGATGTAGACATTGAAGGGGAGTCTTCTCAATCCTTGTCTCAATCTAGGATTCCTAAATGGGCCAAAAATATGGTTTCAAACTCTCAACCTAATTATTTGAGAAAGATGACCCATAGTCAATATTCTTATCATGCCCATTTTACTATTTCTGAGGTTGAACCTCAATATTTTGAAGAATCCATCCTAGATGAAAGATGAGATACAACTATGGAAGTTGAATATAATGTTATTATCAAGAATCAAACTTGGAAATTAGTCCCTCTTCTACCGAAAAGAAACATTATATGATCTAGATACTTGTAAAAATATAATATATCTCTACTAGTAATATTGATAAATTCAAGGCAAGATTAGTTGCTAGAGGGTTCACTCAAAAAACTGGTTTGCATTATATTTACACCTTTTATCTTGTTTCCGAAATGAGGACGATTACAATTCTTCTAACTTTATCTTCTCAACATGGTTGATATATTCATCAAATGGATGTAAAAATGTGTTTTTAAATGGTGACTTGAAAGAAGAAATCTATATACATCAACCTAAAGTTTTTGAAGAACCTAGCAAAGAATTATTTGTGCGTAAACTTAAGAAAACCTTTATACAGTCTTACACAATCTCCTAGAGCTTGGTATGCCAAGATAAATATTTTCTTTCATGAGATTAGTTTTTATAATTATTTTACTCATAATGATTTATTTGTAAAGTATGAAAATAGTCATGTTACCATTATTGTCTTATATGTGGATGATACTTTGATTATTAGTAGTGATAAGAATCTAATTCTTAGAATTAAAGAGAAGTTAAGAAAATGTTTTGAAATGACTGATTTAGGACTGTTAAATAATTTTATAGGCATGGCTATTTGTCAAAATCATAAATCTATTATTGCACTTCAATTAAAGCATTCTAATAATCTTCTTAAACTATTTAATATGATTGATTGTAAGCATGTCACTATTCCTATGGAAGTTGGTATTAAATTAGATCCAAAACTATCTAGTGATAAATTTAAACCTACTTTATATAGACAACTACTTTATATTTTGATTTATTTAACTATCACTATGCCTGATATTTCCTATGTAGTTGGAATCATTTATAGATTAATGCAAGATCCTTATGAATACCATTGGAAAATGGAAAAAGGGATTTGAAGGTATATTAAAGCTACAATCAATTATAGTTTGTGTTATTCTCATTGTGATAGTGAAATTCTATTTGGTTATTGTGATTTTGACCATGCTAGTGACATTGTGGATAGAAGATATACTTGTAGATATGTTTTTAAGTTTGGTGTAGGTGTAATAACTTGGAGCAACAAGAAGCAGAAAAAAGTATTTATCTCTTCTACTGGATCAGAGTATAGAAGTTTTATGGAAGTAACAAAATAAGCCATGTGGCTCAAAAGACTGTTGGAAGAACTTCATATGGGCATAAAAGGAAGCACTCTACTTCTATGTGACAACTAAATTTTTATTAATCTTGCAAACAATCTAGTCCAACATCAAAGAACCAAGCATATTGAGATCCAGATAAACTTCATTTGGGAAAGAGTTCACAATGGTGATATAGATCTCAAGTTTTGTTCTATTATTGAGAAGATTACATACATTTTTACTAAGTCCTTGGGTGTTGTAAAGTTCTACTAATTATGTGCTATGTTGGGCATTTCATATATTAGCTCTTATGATCATGTGGATGACATTTATCTCCACCTCTTAGGGTATGTGTTGTTTATATCTTATGATTATGTGAATAAAGTTGATCTCCACCTCTAAATCATATGAGTTTTGGAATTTGAGAGCTCCCATTGAGGGGGAAATAATAAATGGGCATGTTGAATGTTTTTTTTCAATATTATCTCTTAACGACTTCAATGTGTCAAAGTGTATACTCCTAAGACTATTTCTATGTTGTTTAAGTAAATTGCAATATATGTGATGTTTACTTGTAGTCCCCAACGAATCATTAGATAGGAATAATTTATTAACTCCATAGTCTTATGTAAGGCTTCATCCTCAATCACCTTATCTTGAGAATTCATAATGTTCCTTTATATTACAGGTTTTTATGGAATTTTTGGAACATGGCTTTGACTCATAGAAAAACTCTGTCTCATGGCTTCTCTAAAACCCACAATGCATGTATAGTTATTTGTGGCTTGTATAAGTCTATGCGTTACTGCGATAGTATATCGTGGAGTTGAAAAACCTATGGAAAACTATTGTAGTACACCACAAAACTACAAAATCCATAGATAAAGTATTTTTTGAATGCTATCCTAAATCACCCATTGATTTATGGATTGTAATTCCTTTTATAACAAAAGGTGACTTGGCATGAGGAATAAAATTGGAAATGTAAAATAAATTTTACATTTTTCCCTTCTTAATAGTAAGGAGGAGTGTTGGGTTTATATTAAGAAGGAAACTACTTATTTAAGAAACCTGCCAAAGACTATACATTTATGGTTTATAGCTTAGATTTAAAATTCTAAGCATGGAGGATCCACTACTACTACAGAAGTGTTTTGAAATGTAATAGTGACCCAAAAACATGTCACCCAACTTATATAAAATGAGGTGATCTCATTAGAGATTGGTTATATCCATGATATAAAATATCTAGTGTAACATGTAAATGTGAGCAATATGTGCAAGCTGATTATAGATGCATGATGAAAATTATTTAAAACTCATGAGCGTATGTATGAGGCATTTTTCAATTCCTTCTCGAAGGTGTAACTATAAGTAGATATGTGGAAATAGTGGGAGTGTTGGCTAAAATTTTATTCTAAATAAAGATAAGTGATTTTCAGTGGTTTTTTTACCTTCAAAGGTTTTCCCACTTATATATTGTGTCACTATGTTCATTTACTTTTTGTTCATGTTGTTTATATTCTATAATATGAATTATAAACATCTAAATCTATGTTTTTAATTAATGATTAATACCATATAAGTGTGTCCCAGTTGCAAAAGGACTATAAAAACATAAAAAAATCCAGGTTAATTATAGATGCCATGTGCCTTGGTATATTTAAGCTCTTAAAAATGTGTTTTATAATTTTATATGTGTTTACTCATGTTTTGTTTTTGGGACATATTTTGCGTAAGGTACAAAACGTGTAAAAAAGAGGGACACAACTATATGTTTTGATTGTACTACACTTCATACAATATAATCTTCAAAAATTTATATTTTTGATTTATAACTTGTAACATTATCCATCCCTTAAATTTCCCAACCTTCTACCCCTTTCAATTAAAATATCATTTCCCACTCATCCAAATGAGGGAATCATCTAAAAATTAAAGCAAGGAATCTTGGAATAAAACCTAGATTTTCAAGACTGTTTTAGTTGCAATCTACCACGTGTAGTGAAATGAATAAAAATAGAATGTTTTCATATAGGGGCATGTATAAAAATAGTAATTTTTCAAAATAGGTGAATTGTTAGCATCCAAAACCCTTGAACAAGCAAAAAATGTCAAGAACTAAAAACTGTGAAAATTACTAAAAATATAAGTCTTGATAGGACCTGCTAAAAATAATAACTCTTGGAATTGACCTCAAAAAGCTATGAAAACTCGAATTTTACTTCTCTTTGATTTTTTCCATCATTTCAAGGCCAGGGAGGTGTCTCATGGCCTAAAAAGGAAAGAAACCCCTCAACTAGATCTCAAGGCACAAGTTTCGAGGAGATCTCTACACAACATGAGTTGATGAAATGAGCTAGATGATGTAATTGATTCGAATTGTGGTAGAGGGAATGAATTCATTCATGAAAGGAAAATCAAGTAGATCACACTATGGAAAAGAAAAATATCAATGTTCACCTCGATAATGAATGTAATCAGGAAAATCATGAGGTCGGTAAAGAGTTTGAAAAGAATCAAGAGTTCCAATAAAATTAATAGTCATCAATAGGATAATCATCAAGAGCTACGAGTGAGGATGGAATCATTCTAAAGTAATGCATACCTCGAGGAATGTTTCTAAAAACTATATTAATGTTTGATAATGAGCTCACATATTACAAATCAGAGAAGGTGGAATCTGTAGTGTTTCAGTGCAGTGTGGAAGACAAGAACATGGAACTCATTCTCATTCATTCCTTCAAGTTCCATTCAGATATAAGAATTTCTATCATAAAAAGGAAAAACAATCTCCAAGTGCAAAATTTGAGAAAGAGGGTGTTTAAACACCATAAGGATGTTTCTAATCATGGTTAAGAAAGTGAGTAAAATTTGAGACTTAAGGAATGAGTTGATGATATCCATATCATGACTCCATAATTATGTTGAAACCTTCTTCAAGGAAAAATCTAAGATGAGGTAGTCCAAAATACCAAGGCATCCATGACCATAATTTATGAAGGATCAAAAGATTGTCTATTCCCATGAGAGACATGTGAGTAGGAGGTGTATAAGCTGATTACATTTAAGGATGATTTCGAAGCCAGGAAAGGTAAGAAGGTGATGATCTTAATTTGGAGCATCATATTTACAAAAATGGGCAATTATCTCTATTTCATTTTTTCCATCCAATTGGTATTGTTCTTAAACACTCACCTAAAACCTTGTCATTTTATCATTCCTGAATAAGAAAACATTTCCATCACTTCAATTCATTCCAATGGATTGCCACATGACAAGAATTTCATTTAGGGGTAATCCTTTCACTTGAATGATGAAGGCCTATTTCAGTAAGAGAATGATAAGCAAAGTTTTTATTGAGTATCATGGAGTTGTCTCTTGTGATCACTGGGGTAAATTTTGAAAGTATAAGAAGCAAGAAATTGAGCCCCACTCTCACTGTGAGATCAAGAGAGAACCATCATGAGTGATGCCATCAGTCATCCCAAGTTCACATTACCATGTCTCACAACAGTGTTTCTAAACACTCTTTTTGTACTTTGGAGTGTTCTTATACCTCTCAGAAGGAAGAAATTATTATCACCATACTCCAAATAAACAAGTTCTCCATAAAAAAAAAGCTTCATCTTCATCAGACTAGTCAACCCTTCTCTCTCTATATTATAATTTCTCAAGGAAAATACACTTTTTCCCTATTTGATATTATTCACTTAAGTGGCCTTCAATTAAATATTATAAGAGTCATTTTTTATCAATAAGAACATGAATCACTTTCTATTCCTAGGAATGAGGAAGGTCATAAGTGATGAAGGGAAGTGAAAAGTCATGTGGGGAGAGATGAAAGGACAATTTGTAATGCTATAAATTGGAATGGATTATCCATTCTAAAGGGTTGGAAATTTTTAATTGATTGTATGTTATTCATATTTACCACTACTACATCAAGTAATAAAAGCTACATTTCTTCTAATTTCTATGTTTATATTCTTCTATTATCTCTCTCTCTACTTTCCAACTTTATAAACATGGAAATCTTACAAAATCAAGAAAGGTTTCTGTGTATTTGATGAGTGAATCAATAAAATTATGTGTCTATGATTTTTTGGTCTTATCATTGTTAGCATTGTTGTATTATTCTAATTAAATGTGGACCTACTAACAGTTGATGTATGTGAATTTTGTAAGCCTACTCACAACATTAACCCTCTCTCTCCATATTTACCTAAGTCCCCTTTACTTCTCCTCACTAAAAATTCCCCCCTTGTACTATGCATAGTAACTTTAAAATAAGCTTAGTGGAATATTCCTGTGTGATCCCTGTCCTAACAGACACCCCACATATTTAGGTAATTTACATTCACTAATGGAATCCTCCCAATACACAAGAAGGAGGGGCTTAGCCACGTGACCATTGGTGGAAACAAATAATTTACACACAACAAATTATTTTAAGAACAATTTTTTTGTGACTCTACTAGGGAAGATCTACCCTTTTTGCACCTATAAAAGATATATGAAAATAAGATATTTGAAAATCCATAAAAACTATTTTTTTTATAAAATGACTGAAAATACCATATAAATGCTTAAGATATTTTTATGGTCCTATTGAAAAATATGCATTATTCTAGATTCATTCTTCTCTCATACTATGAACAAACTGGTAGGAAGAAGAATCAATGAATACAATCAAGAAACAATAGGTGTTGAACCACTAGTCCTCATTCCTCTGGAAGAATAAAGAGAAGAAGAACCAAAGGAATAAGGAGAAAGGATGGTTACAAATATTCCATGGGGACAAAATACTGGTCTGTTGGCCTTGATTCCACAACTTCATAAAATACCAAAAGGATTAAGAAATAAATTTCCAAAAATTCTATGGAGATGGAAAACAATGACCATGTGAGAAATGAACAAATTACACAAAGAAAATAATAATGATAATATTCTATTTTGTTGTGTCATTTTCATTCAAACCATTACATAGATATATAGGAAATATCGTTCCTATATTCATGGAGACCATATCTCCAATAATATCACACTAACAATATTCCCATAATTGTTGTAACAATATATATGGTTTTAAAAAATCAACACACCATAATAACATGCACACTAATTAAGGATACCCTAACATTTCCCCCTTAGTGTGAACGTGGGGAAGAAATCCATCTTCAACTAAGAAACATGCCGCTTTTTATCCTGCACATGGTCTCGATCCTCAACACTGACTATGGGAACTACATCATTTAGGGACCAATCAACCTATTAGATGAATACATTAATTGGGACTATTCAACTAATTCACATCAACCATCAAGTCATTATGATCAAGAAAAATTCTTGCAATAGTATCAATGATACAAATCTCCACATCATTATCATCACGGGGGAAACACAAATATTGTAATGCACACAAGAACAAGGAAGCTCATGTGTTCTTATTCATCACACACAAAGAAAAAAAAATGTCACTAAAGCAGTATGCAACCTCTGAGGTAGTGATGAACTTGAGGATGCTGATTGTCCTCCTACCTCTGTTGCCTCCATCCTCCAACAAGTTCATAGATGCTCAATATAAATAATCTTCATCACTTGAATAATTATTAGGTTCATTATCACTTACAGGGTTAGAATAATCATCCCAATCTTCTTCAGCAGCTAAAGCTTTTGGATCCAACTTATCATCTAAGATATCTTGATCTCTTTTCTTATGATTCAAAAAACCATGTCTTGGTTGTTTACAATAATGACACAAAATATGTTTCTTTAAAGGTACAAACCTTTTTTACCTTTCTGGAATGATGATTTATTATTTTCAACCATAACATTTTATTCTTTTGGTATAGACCTTTTGATTATTTCTTCCTAATCAAGCAAAGAGGAAATTAAGTTTTTCAAACTAGGATTGATCTTACTAAGAGTAAAAACAATATTTAAATACTTTTATGGAAAACTATTTAGTAAGATTGCTTTAGCATCATCTTCATCCACCTCTTCTTTTAGTCCTACTAATTGAATTAAAATGGCTTGAAACTTACTGATATGTTGAGCCATATTACCTTTTTATCCCATATTTAGTCCAAAAAGTTTTTGCTTTAGCACCATTGGTGCTCTACCTACTTGATATCCAAATAACTTGTTCAATATCACCTAGATTTCATTAGATGGCTTTGTTAGATCTATATGATGCAAATATGCATCAATTAGACTAAGGCTGATAATTTCTATTGCTTTCTGATTCTTACTTTCCCATTTCGTTGCTTCATCTACATCATCTTGGTTTTTTTAATTTTTCCATCGATCATATCCCATAAGTCTTTGCCGATCATTTGTAGTTAGGTTCACACTTGCCATGTGTAAAAGTATTTCCCATCAAATCTTTCAATTAAACTTATCTTTTCCATTATGAAACTCCAAAAACTTGAACTTTAATAAATAAAATACACCAGATGTTTGACAAAACTAATATAAAACTGGCAGATTTTGTTGTAGACGTCGGTCAATGGGAAATGACTAGTTTTAGAATTGAGGTAGTGCTTCTTCTTCCACATAAATTTTAATTTTTCAAGTGTTTGATAAGATCTCATACATCATTACTGATATGACATTAGTGCACCAATATTAATAAATACAAACTTATACTTGTGATGTCATAACACCAAAAGATATCAAACAATCAAAGGTTTTTATAATGGTTAACAACAATTATCAGGCTTCATTATCAATAAGAGTTTGAGAGGAAAGACAAGTGGATTGATTCTAAAATCTAGTAGAATGCACTTCTCAAATACCGATGAAACATTAATTGTGTTAGAGAACATGATTTGGAGAAGAACGTGTGATTTGGAGCAGTAAATATTTATTTCTCAATGATGAACTGATAGATGAAAAAGAGATGTTCAATGTGCATGGTCGATATCAACAAGCCTCTGCCATTATTATTCAGACCCTTTTGGTGTTAACCATACCACTGTCACCATGCCACAAATCCGTTCTCATATGCAATGAAACATAGAGCTCATGAATGACACACAATTGAGGTGATGTGGCTAATATTTGATTACAGATCCATATTTTTGAGTTCCATAGATTTAACTTCACTCAAAGTGGATCAAAATGCATTCATCTAGAAAAATAATCATCTCAACACTCCATTATGGGAAAAGGATCACAAATCACTCTGATGCCAAATGTTAGAAATGAATAAATTTCAAAGAGAAAATAATAATGATAATATTCTATTATGTCGTGTCATTTTCATTCAAACCATTATATAGATATATAGGAAATGTCATTCCTATATTCATGGAGATCATATCTCCAATAATATTGCACTAACAATATTCTTGTAATTGTTATAATAATATGTATGGTTTTAACAAATCAACACACCATAATAACGTGCACACTAATTAAGGATACCCTAACAATGACCAGATGACCATATTATAACTTTCATCATAGCCTATGGAATTATTGGAGTACAATACAAAGACGCTGTAGTGTGGTTATTTGTGGAATCATTTCTCAATTTCATTGAAAATTGGTTATAGTACTTTCAATTTCTCTTAATTACTGATTGGGATGATATGAAAAGAAATATTGAAGCAAGATTGAAGACCGCAGAAGATGATCATGCCCTCCTTTACCAATTAACATATATGAAGAAATAACGATAAGAGTCAATGAGAGATGTTGTAGAAAAATTTAATAAGCTAATCAACAAGATTCCCACTAATGTTCATCCTACTAAAGACAATCATAAAAGGTTCTTTGTGAATGACCAATTGTTCGAGGTTAGTTTCATACTATGAATATCACAACCAAATAACTTGGATAATGCTCAAGAAGTTGGAATTGATGTGGAAGATGACATCATCATGCCAGGAAAGGTCAAGAACTATTTAATAAAGGATAAGGCCTAGAAATCCAAATATGAAAGATGCAATCCATTTCTACAAAGGATGACAAATGATTTGACAATATTGAAGAATTTTTTTTCTCAACATAGATCATACTGAAAAAGGAATAGGAATAAAATTACAGGGGCACCCTGAAGGATTTTTGTGGAAGCTCCACCAGTCAATGCAACATTGGAACTAGTGAAGATGAAGAACAATAAATTTATTAATCAAAATATGAAGAATAAAAGGAAGATGAATGTGCTAGGATTGGGTATTTTGGATACTCACCATATGAGGACTTTGAATAATCCATAGATAACTAATCCTATGAAGTTTTCACATGATCACAACTGGAGAAAGGAACCTCCTATTTGGTTTCCAAAGCTGAGCATTTAGATCCTCAAATGATGACTCTAAAAAATAGAAAATAAATAAATGAGGATCCTCATAATCTACTTCCATAGAGTAAGCCAAGAAGAAGCCCAATACTACCTTAGTCAAGAATCCTTCTGCCTCTTTGAGTAAATCTCATTCATATCCTCTTGAGAAATCATTTTTTATCTCTGTTAATCCTAGAAATGCAAATACTACCCTTGTCAAGGATTTTGTAATCCCTGATGTGCCTACAAAATCTAATTTTTTTACATCATTTACTATTTCAAGAAACCCAAAATTCAAATTTCTGAGTCTGAATACTTGAAAACCCATCACAAGCAATTTGATAAGCCTGCCCATTTTATCAAAGGAATTAGTTCAGTTTCATGTTCCAAAACTTTTACTGCTACTGCCAAATAACTACCCCCACAACTCACACCACTAATCTTAATATTATTTATTCCACACCCTCCACCTTTGGGAAATTATAACCTTTCTATCTATCCTTGGTCAATGGATATAAACTAAATAATTACATTATTGACTCTGGTGCCTCCGATAATGTCATGCCTGCAAAAGTTTATAAATCTCTTCATCTCTCTCTCATTCCTAATAATGGTCATTGTTATTTTATAGAAATGAAAGAATTAATTCTCATTTTCTAGGTAATATATGCTCAAGGAACATTTATCTATTTTCCTGACAAGAATATCACGATGAAGATACTTGTAGCAGATATGCTAGCCTCATATGGTATGTTTTTGAGCCTAATTTTCTTTAAATATTTGGGTGGAGACATACAAATGAATTGGTCTCATGCCACCATTCCAATCAATGGTAAGATGAAGAAACTTCTTCCCATCAGGAAAATGAAATACACAATCCAAAATCTAGATGACCCAAAAAGGAATATCCTATTTCAAGATTCAAGGTCTTACAAATTTTTCATAGCTTTAGAATAAGATGTTGAGCAACCAATGTTGATAGAAGAGTGTCTAAGTGTCACAAAGCTAGTTAGAGAGAATCATGTTGACTTGACAAAATTAGAATTTGAAAGAATTTACTTCCCACTAAATGTAAAAATGAACACAATTTCTCTACTGAGTAGCGATGATGGTCATGAAGGTATTGAATTGAAAAATATCAATCTCAAGGTGATGAGTGGTGCTGGTGATGAATGAGAAATGATATCAAATAAATTCTTTCTAGATGGGTCTCATGTTTCTAATCATGTTCTTAAGAATCATCATGAATTTTTTTTAATGAGGATGATTATGAATATGATGACTTCTCTTTCTCATTGGGAGAGGATTAATCTTTCAAGATGGAATGCATGAATACCAAGATGATCAAGCCTCTTGAAGCTGAACCTACACAAGAAGAGGATGGATTCATTATGTAAATGGACTCCCTAGTTATTTATGGTTGAGATAGGGAAAATGACAATCTAAATATTTTCCCCCCAACCTTGTACTCATTCTTCTTTCATGAAGATGAAGACCTTATCAATTAAGAGTGGATATATGGAATGGTACTTGATCCAAGGGATGATTTTTTTCAAAGTGAAAAACTTATCAAAAAGGAATGTACGAATAATAATAAGATTGTATCTTGCAACGTTGATTCCCCTCAAGTAAAGGATGATTTTTTTGTGAAGCTAGAATTTGAAGCTCAAAATAGATAGGATGGAGAAGGTGATGAGTTCCATGTTGCATGCCAAATATTGTGATCATTATCTTTCCAATGTAATGAATAATATACACATCAAACTTTATAAAGAAGTAAGTCAAGAAATATCCTGTGTGCTTAAAAGATGGTTACTTGGAGCAATTGAGAAATGTAGGACATGAAGAGGCTTGTGATAGTGTTGAATCTTCCAAAACATCTATTGAGAATCAACTCATAAAAACAATGGTAATGAAGTGGATGAAAAATAAAGAATTTATACCTATAAAATTTCATTGGTATCAGTATGAAAAAAATAATCTGAGTACAATCAAGACCCATCTTCGTAACAACAAAGATGAATAAAAACATGGAACGAAGTTGAGAATCAATGAAAATATGGAAAGAAGGTTTGAAAGAAAAAAAAGGAAAT
Organism: Taxus chinensis; assembly: GCA_019776745.2. Classification (NCBI taxonomy): domain Eukaryota; kingdom Viridiplantae; phylum Streptophyta; class Pinopsida; order Cupressales; family Taxaceae; genus Taxus; species Taxus chinensis. The sequence goes on from CM034154.1 coordinate 148,605,318, forward strand.
GAACTAACTAAGTGGGTCATCAATTGTAAGCATAATCATGTGATATTTCTCAAGAATTTGAGAAATGGATAATATTTTAGTGATCTCATTAATGGATTTGTGGAAGAAATACATTCAATGATACCTGTGTATAGGTAAGCACTCAGTTTGAATTAGTGCTTTAGTGAAAGTGGGTTTTCCCTTGCATGTAACATAGGTGATTTAGGATATTTCATTGTGTTTCCATTTTTGTTGTGTGTTTCCCTTCTTGTTTTGTGTTTCCTTTCATTTTTCCATTTTGGTCATGTTTTTCATGTTTGTAGCTTTTCTTGTTGTTCAGTGTAATGAATTTGTTACCCGATGGACTAAAACACTAGCCTACTACCCATGAGATATCTGGAGTTCTCTATTACCCCTTATAGTCCAATGACACCAAGCTAGAGCCAACTATTGTCATACAAAATTACTAACTTAAAAATTGAAAAAAATTAGTGCATGGAACCTAATTCCCTAAGTGAAATCTTACATCTTAGTCACTGTGCATCCTTCCTCTTGTTAGGATGTTTTTAGTCCATCTCTCACCTCAGCTAAGAGGAAAGTCCTAGAAAGATATTTAAGATTATTTCAATGTGCATGGATTATTACATTAGATGATTGATGACTTTAGTGTGACTAAATAGAAGATAATTCCTCCTAAGGCCTAAAAAGGCCATTTTCGGCCATTCTCAAGATAATTAAACATCCTCGGGGAGAGTTCAGGAAATATATTTAGCATTCGGAGGTGATTTTTGTGAGTGTTGAAGGTGTTAGATGTATTTTTAGGAATATTTACATAATTTTTTCTCATTTAGGGATAATCTTCTCAACAATGGATTTTCTAGGTGTAAGGAACACACATTGTAATGGTGAATCCTAACTTCTTCGGAAGATTTTGGGATCTCCGTAAGGATTTAAAAAGAAAAGAAATAGGCATTGGAAATATATTAGAATTATATACAACGTGGTAACATAAATTTTGACTTGAGGTGTGAAGGTTTCATGAAGACCACCAAACAATGCAGCTGCCCCTTAGAGTTCACAAAAAAAAGGACCTAAATTTTGAGTTTCAGGACAAATAAAGTCTTGAAACCATTTCTATTGAAAAAATCAAAATTTCTAGCTATTTATGGACATCTAATGCAAAAATGGATCTTCATTATTGGCCTAGGTACACTTGTCACATGCTTGTGTCCCAATTGTCTCCTAGGGGACAAGGGTGATATGAGGGACACAAAAGTACACCCTCATCCTCCTCGATAAGGAACACTTTGAAGCGCTATGTGTCTAATTTGTTCTGTGTGTCCCATTTACAGCCAAAAGCCGAGGGGGATAAGAGGGGCATGAAAGTGTGCCCTCACTCCATCACTATGGGAACAATTTTGTCTCCCAATCGTCCCCTCTTCCCCTAAGGGGAAAAGGGGTACAAGAAAATGTTTCCCATGCCTTTTTTAGCTCTTGGACCCTCCACATGAGTCTAGCTAACTCGGGTTAGTTCTAAGATGAGTTATGTTATGTGAGAGTGATTGAGAAGATTAAAATCCATACTTAGCCAAATTTCCACCATGTTAATGTTATCCAATTTTTCCCCTCAGGAAAAATTTGGTCGAATGTGACCTTGCACAGGAGAAAATGGAGAGGTTGATTCAGTCATGTGAGCTTACATTTCAATTCTGAAAACTAGGTTGCAGGAAGCCTCAATAATGGAAATGCAAGGTCAACACATGAATGGTCAAGGGAATGTTGAATGAGATCAGAGCTTGAGTGGAAGAATGGAGAAAGGCTCAAAGTTTTTAGACTTCTCATTTTTGGCATTTCATAGACAAGGTGGGAACAATGGAAAAAACTCCAAAATCAAAAGTTTTGAAATTCTGAAAGTCTAAAATTTCAAACTTTCAGGTTTCAGAGTTTTGGAACTCTTGAGGTGATTTGAAGGATGAAAAATGGAAAAAACTCTGAAATCAAAAGTTCCAAAATTCTGAAAAATCTGAAATTTTGGGTTTCGGAACTCTCAAGGTGATTTGAAGGATGAATAGTGGAAAAACTTTGAAATCAAAATTTCTAAAATTCTGAAAGTCTGAAATTTCAGAATTTTTGGTTTTGGAGATTCAGGTTTCAGAGTTTTGGAACTCTTGAGGTGATTTGAAGGATGAAAAATGGAAAAAACACAGAAATCAAAAGTTTCAAAATTTCAAAAGTCTGAAATTTTAGAATTTTTGGTTTTAGAGATATGGGTTTTAGAGTTTCAAAACTATTGAGGCAATTTGAAGGATGAAAAATGGGAAAGGATCTGAAATCAAAAGTTTTGAAATTTTGAAAGTCTGAAATTTCAAACTTTCAGGTTTCAGAGTTTCAGAGATTTGGGTTTTAGAGTTTTAAAACTCTTGAGGTGAGTTGAAGGATGAATAGTAGCCCGAATTCCAAAACCAAAATGTCTGAAAGTCCAAATTTTTAGATTTTAGAGGTTGCATGCATTTCAGACTCCGAAAAGGAAGATCAAGAACTCACAATTTTTGTATAATGACACGCCGACCTTAAGATGGCCATAAATTTTGATTGGGAGCTTGGATTTGCACAAGAAAGGACTTTTTGGAAAGCTTAATTTAGAAAATAATAAATTATTCAAAATGAATAAATATAGTCTTCCATTTTAGAGGGTTGTCCCCAAGTTTCTCACCTACCACCATAATGAAGGTATGGGCTTCCTTTCTTGCCCAACAAGGAATAGTCCATGGGGGTATGGTGTTTGTAGTGGTACCCATAATTGTTACAGGTGAATTCAATGCATTTTAGGGTGGTTGGGGCAGGATTTAGAATTCCTCTCTCTTTCTTCTCTCATTCTTTATATATATATTGTAAGGAGGGGCATTTTTATTATGTTGTGTAATTTTTCTTTGCACCTTCCCTTCTTTTCTAATCTGCAAGTGAATTTGTGGAGTCAAAACCTCCCATCTAAACTATAAAATTCAATCTTTCCTCTTGGCCATTGTAAAGCACTATATCAAATCTTTGGAGCAATAATAAAAGTCTGTGGATTATTTTCAAACATTTCTTATGTTAATTACATCTTCTTGATCTCTCTTTGCAATCCTTGTTATCTGTACATGGTGGTTGTATTATATTTTTAATGGTTTGTGTTAAATGGAAAAACATGTGTTCAACATTCCTTTTGGTGCATCACTTCTGTTGGTTTAGATTTAGTTTCTTGCATCTTCTTAACCCTGTCTCCTTGACAAGTTAGAGTATATCCTCTACAGTTTGGATGCGTGCATCAGAATAGAGGAATAGGAACTGGCCTTCATTCAGAGATCTTTCCTGATTGCAAAGTACCACACTTTGGTGAAAGTGCCACATTATGAAATCACATTGATAGTTTCAACCCATTGATTTGCAAAAATTCAGGGGTGCTGTGATTATGAATCAATAGTTACATGTCACAATATTTCTCTAAGGTGAACTTTTATGTCCTAGGTGTCCCCCTTGTCCCCTTTGTCCATTTGGCTTGGTGAAACTCAAACAAAACCCCCCACTTGTAGTTAAGGTAAGCTTTTTGGGTTAAAGTGGATTTAAATGCATCTCATTCTCACTGAATAGCATGCTGCCACATGTAATCATCTTGCTCAAGGGTGCACTTATCTTCCCCGATTGTCCCAATTGTACCAATTTTCTTGACTACACCATATGAAAATCACATTTAAACTTAGCTTCAACTTGGGTTCAAGGTGTAGTCAACAAGGTGAGTTAAAAATTCATAAAACTCATTCAAAATTTTCTCTCACCACCAGTTAGTCATTTTTTTATGAAAATTGTTTGTTGAAAACTCCGAAATCCATTCATTGCTGCCATACCACAACAACTTAAATTACAACAAGTGATTTTTTTATTCCTATGGAGATCCGACAAGAGAAATCATCTGAAAATTGGAGTGAGCAATCCACAAAAAATCTAATTTCATGCAAGACATTTTTTGCATGATGAGGTGGATGGTTTTTAGAGATATAAAGGACTACATTTCCTCTCAACATTCTTCCCTCTTTGATAATTTTTTATTTTCCCAAAGATCGAGTTAGTGAAAATACCTAAAACTGTGAACGAATGATCCTTGAAAAATCTACTTTCATCTAAGCTATTTCTTGCATGATGGGGTGGATGATTTTTCAAGATATGGAGGAATGATTTTTTCTCATTATTCTACCCCTTTGATGAAAATATCATTTTACCACTCATCCAAATAAGGGAATCCTTTGAAAATTTGAGTATGAAATCTTGGAATAAAACTAAGAATTTCAAGATTGTTTTCGTTGTAATCTAACACCTGCACTGAAATTACTAAAAATAGTATGTGTTCATAGTGTGGCATGTTTAAAAATAGAAAAATTTCAAAAGAGGTGAATTCATATCACCCTCAATCCGTGATTAGGAAAGAAACAAAAAGAAGTAAAAATAGTGGAAAATTGCTAAAAGTAACAATCATACGTAGGACCTGCTAAAATAGGAAGTCCTCGAATTGAGCTTTGAAAGCTGTGGAAAATCAAATTTTTCTTATCTCATTGATTGATTCCATCATCAAAATGTCAGGAAGGTGTCTCATGGCCTAAATAAGAAATAAAATCCTGCATAGGATATCAAAGCACTAACTTCTAGGATATCTCTACACAACACATTTTGATGAAAGGATATAGACGAGCTATCATTCCAATTGTGGTAGAAGGAAGTCACTTTGATTTAATTCATTCATGAATGGATTATCATGTAGATCATATTATGAAAAGGGAAAATACCAAAGTGCTCACTTGGATAACGAGTGTAATTAGAAAAATTATGAGGTCGGTAAAGAGTTTGAAAAGAATCAAGAGCTCCATTTAAATTCAATTTCACCAAGAGGATGATCATCGTGAGATATGAGTGAGGATGGAAGTCATCTCAAGTAATGCATACCTCAAGGATTTTTTCTATATAATTGATACACACTTGATAAGGAGCTCTCGTATATCAAAGAAGGTGGAATGTATAGTTTTTTAGTGTAGTGTGGAGGACAAGAACATATAACTCATTATAATTCATTCCTTAAAGTTAAATTCAAAGACCACTATGACGATCAAGAAGAGAAAAAAAATCTCCATGAGGAGCAATTAAGAAATATGGTGTTCAAACACCATAAGGATGTTTCTACTCATGGTCAAGAAAGTGAGTAAGATGTGAGACTCAAGGAGTGAGTTGATGATCTGCATATTCTGACTCCATCATTATTCAAACCTCCTTTAAGGAACAATCTAGGAAGATCTAGTCCATCATGTTTGAAGGATCAAGAGCTCATCTATTCCCATGAGAGATATGTTAGTAGGAGGTATATGAATTGATTCCATTCAAGGAGGATTTTGGAGCTAGGAAAGGTAAGAAGGTGATGATCTTCATTTGGAGCATCATATTTATAGTAATGGGCAATCATATCCATCTCATTTTCTTCCATGCACCTGGTAGTGTTTTTAAACACTCACTTAAAACCTTGCAGTGTGATCATGCCTTAATAAGGAAGGAAATTACCATCACCTCATTTCATTCTAATGGGTGGTTATATGACAAGAATTTTATTAAGGGGTAACCCTTTCACCCACATGATGAAGACCTATTTCAGTAAGAGAAGAATAAAAATAAAAAATTGTAGAATCATGTAGTTGTCTCTTGTGATCAATGGGGTAAATTGTGAAATTATAAAAAGCAAGAAATTGAGCCTCACTCTCACCATGAGATCAGGAGAAAACCATTTGTTTCACCATTTTATTTAAATTTTGAATGTGACGAAACAAATAAGGGTGTGGGTTAGGGAGGAATACATGTTATGATGGTTGGTTTGAAGGTTGTGCACGCATTCTGAATTTTTGATCCGTTGCTGACTGTGAGATATTCCTTTTGGCTAGGAGGAACTACTTGAAATAGAAAACAAGACCACCAAAGAAGATTTAAATAATAGATGATAGTGGACTACCTAGCGTATGCTAGATCCGAGAAGGTTGATACTTCCTAGAGGGGTGTCAATCCACTATTTTTATAAAACAAATATGAGATAACTGAAATACATACATAAAAAATCTAGTGCTAGTATTCTAATTTAGATACCTCAGATCACTATTAGCATCGATCTAATTAAATACTAAAAACCATGCGGGTCAAGGTCTTTAGGTCAAATTACAGGTTGTTGAGGTGGTTTGTAGGTCAAAGACATGGTTTTAGCAGGTTTGGGTTGTTTTGGTAGGTAGGTTGGTTGTTGGTTTACACAGTGTTGAAAGGAAAAAAGACCAGTGTCGGTCAGGTATGAAATACCATGGTTAGGAATAACCGATGATGGTTTATGGGTAATCGACATTGGTGGAGGGGGATGATAAACTTCAATAAAATCTGGTTGTGGGGTTTGAGCCGAGGTCAGGAAAAAATGATAGAGCATATGATGAGGTATATGAGGATCTTATGAACACTCAGAGACATGTAGATGTTGGGTATAAGCGGTTTTATGATGTGGGTGGAGGAATAGTGGGGAAAGGGAATATAAGTAGAAAATGACAACCGAGATGACAAAAACCTTTAAAACATGACAAGGATGAAATAACACAAGTGATAAATGTACTTACTAATGTTCCAGGTAAAATGGATAGGTGGTGGTGATGATTGATCGCTATGATGGAGCTTGGTGTCATAGTGGTGCTTCCCAGAATTGTACTGTGGGAGCAATACCTCTAGATCTATCTCAATGCTGGCTATGGTTGCTTGAATGTGTGAAAGAGATCTAGTTCTTGCTTGCATGTAGTCTCCTTTTGCTCTCCAAAATTCAAGAATCTAGCCAACCTCTTCCACAAGGTTCCTCAAGTGAAAAAATGGTAACCGACGACGGTTCCTGGTTGACTGGCGTCAGTTTAGGGATGACCGACATTGGTTAAGGTAGGATACCCTAGGTTTGTTAAAAATAACAGATCTTGCCATCATTTGGGTTAGGTCTGTCCATTTACTCACAGATCAAAATGGATGTTATGTTTTTATGAGTGGGAAGGTGGTTAGAGGAATAATAGGTCTTGATTTTTTAGGGTTGAATTGAACTAAGTCTTATTCATTTATGGAAGCATGTTATGAATAGGTCTATGGTGAGTTGTCTAGGTGAGGTGTGCATCCATTTAATTAAAGTAACTAAGTTAAATGAATAAATGGGGTGAGGATGGGTATTAATTTAATTTTAAATAATTAAATTAATATTAATGTGGGGGATAAGGGTCATGGTTAAGTGAATGTGTTTGAGTAGGTTATTTGAAAGGGGACCAAGGGGAGTGTGACCCAATTTTGGTGTCTACACCATCATGAGTGATGCTAATAGTCATCTAAGGTTCACATTTCTATGTCTTGCACTAGTATTTATGATAATCATTCATTAATCTAGATTGTTCTTGTACCTATTATAAAGAGGAAACTGTGAACATCATGGTCCAAATCAGCAAGTTATCCGTCAACAAAAGCTTCAACTTCATCAAACTAATAAACCCTTATCTATCTATCTCTCTTCCTTCTTCTCTCTCTCTCTCTATTCTATTTCCTCAGTAAAAATACACTTTTTCCCTATTTTATATTATTGACTTAAGTTACCTTCAAGTTAATATTGTAGGAGTCCTTTTTCATCAATAATAAAAGAACTCACTTTCCATTCCTAGGAATGTGTAAGGTCACAAGTGATGAAGGGAACTGAAAAGTCATGTGGGGGGAGATTAAAGGACATTTTATAATGCTATAAATTGGAATGGATTCTCCATTCCAAATGGCTGGTAATTGGTGATTGATTGTATGTTGATGATATTTATCACAACTACATCAAGCAATAAAAGCTGCATTTCTTATACTTTCTATGCGTATGTTCCTTTATCTGCATATGTTCCTTTATCTTCTCTCTCTACTTTCCAACTTTGTAAACATGGCAATATTACAAAACCAAGAAAGGTATATGTGACTTTGATGAGTGAATCAATAGAATTTTGTGTCTATGATATGATGGTCTTATCATTGTTGTCATTGTTGTATTATTATAATTGAATGTGAACCTACTCTGGTTGATGTATGCGAATTATATAAGCCTACTCACAAAATTAACCCTCTCTCTCCTTAATTTCCTAACACCCCTTTACCTCTCCTCACTAAAAAATCATTCCTTATACTATGTGCAAGAAAATTTCCATAGGTTTAGTGGAGTATTATTGTGTGATCCCTAGCCTAACGGCCACCCCACAAATTTAGGTAGTTTACATTCAATAATAGGTACCTCCCCATACAAAAGAAGGAGGGGCTTATCCCCATGACCGTTGGTGGAAACCAATAATTTGCACAAAACAAATTATTTCACCAAAAAATCTATATATACCAAAAAAATTGCATTGAAAAACTCTTGCTTATGGATGTTCTTCCACATTTTTTGCATTCATTTATATGTAATTCCAATTATTATTTCACTAATAAATAATTCACTTACATTTCATTCACATTCCAATTCTTGTTTTGTCTCATAGATTTTGGTTCAATATTGATTATCTTTTTATCATGTTTTGTGATCTAATAGTATCTACTACAGTTTCTTGAACTTAGTCTGTCCTTACTTGGTGAACTAAAAAATAATGTCCTATTAGAGATCCATGCACTCTTATACAGTTAACAACATATCTTGAAGGCCCTATGACATTGTTTCTTGATGATTACCAATGTCATATCCATAATCACTTGAGCTCCCTCCATCAATCCACTAGTGGTTTTAAAACCCTTGAAAAAATGAGAGATCCTAATATCATGTTAAAAAAAATAAAAAATATCACCATAATAAGTCCAAATTTAGAAAAAAAGAAAAGAAAAAAAGAGAAATATAAAACAATATCTCTCAAATGAATTTCCAACATCTTTACTGGGGCTATGGATGCCTGAATGGTAGTAGATAAATGTTGTAATTAGAATCAAATGTATGTTTGTTAAGGTTATAAACATTTTGCTGGTAAGGGAGTAATGCATTGCTTACAATTACCTTCCATTCCATCTATCAGCAATCACCTATTTCAATCACACCTAAACATTGGATCATGTTTTTACTCATTGTCTTATAGGTCTTCACTTCAAGCAACAATTAAATTTCACGCTTGCACATAGGATCTCCATGAGACATAAGGATACTATGTCACCTTGTATTGTTTAGACCTTGTTCAAGCTCTTTTTTAGATCACTTATGCCTTCCATCTCATCATGTGTTCACCAAAACTCTTGTTGCAAACCATGTTCATACACCTACACACCTCTTACACTCTATTATTACAACCATGCCATTTTCATACTTACATTCCACCTCATTTGTAATGAGCATCCATGGGTATTCACTGTCATCTACATACTTCAACATAACCACCACTTTTCATGTCATTTACCGTGCAATAATTTCTCATAACTATTGGTTAGAGAAACATTTATCTCACTATCTCTTACTTACATTAATTATTGTAGAAATATGTCATCACATTTTTACCTCCAATAGCTAGGGAGATATTTTCCTCCCATTGAATCATCATGGTTGTGTTTAGGTTCATTTTATATCATTATCAATTGCCATTTCTAGTCCCATGTCATGTTGGGGAAAATTACTTGCTCCAAAAATGTCACTTGAGGAGGGATATCATACAAAATATTTTTCGTCAATATTATGAAAACCAATCATCAATTATCTCAATCAATTGACTTAATCATCTATGCCTTACGAAATCAACCTATCGACCCCTTCACATATTTCAGCTAAATTTTTCTCTCAATCACATTTCTAGGTTCTTATCTATCTAGTCAACCATCTAAGCCCAAAAATACATAAACCAATGTCATAGGGTTAGGTGACCCCATCTCATCTTCATTTTTAACTTGCATCCTGTGTGCTGCAACACACAATCCAAATAGGGGAAACATGTATACATTATAAGTTATATCTTGCACATGATGTTTTCTATTAAAAAATACCAAAAACATTATAAAACACAATAATTAAAAAAAAATATCCCCACAAAATAAACTAAAAAATCTAAAACTCCGTAAAATGGTTATAAAAGACACCTCATCATTCATTTACTAACCCTCACCCACTAACATTTAGTTTTTTCCATCCCACCTAATCATTTGCATGAAAAATTTAACAAGGGACCTTATCTTAAAAATGTTTTTGATCATTTTATATATCTTTAGTCATGTGTTGGTTTTGGAACATATTTTACTTAACATACAAAAAGTTTAAATAAAGTGGGACACAACTCATGCTTTGACCGTACTACACTTCATAAACTATAATCTTCAACATTTTATATTGTGGATTTATAATTTGTAACATTATTCATCCCTTAAATTTCCTAACCTTCTGCCCCCTTTGATAAAAATCTCATTTTCCCACTCATCCAAATGAGGGAATCATATGAAAATTGGAGTAGGGAATCTTGAAATAGATCCCAATATTTCAAGATTATTATCGTTGTAATCCAAAAAATTTAGTGAACTTACTAAAATTAGCATGTGTACATGGTGAGGAATGTATCAAAATAGTAATATGTCAAAAGAGGTGAATTCTTAGAATCCACACCCCAGAATAAGAAATAAACATCAAGAACTGAAAAACAACGAAACATTGGTAAAAATAACAATCCTGGGTAGGACATGCTAAAAATAGTAAGTCCTGGAATTGAGCTCATAAAGGTGTGAAAAATCCCATTTTACTTACTCATTTATTTTTTCCCTCATCACTAGGAAAAAAAGGTGTCTCATGGCCTAAATAGGAAAGACAACCCTCCATCGGCTCCCAAAGCACCAATTTCAAGGAGATCTCTAAATAACATATTTTAATGAAAGGAGATAGATGATCTATCTCATTCTAATTATGGTAGAAGGAATTCAATCTGATTGAATTCATTCATGAAAGGAAAATCATGTAGATTACATTATGAAAAATAAAAATCTTAAGAGTGTTCACTTGGATAACGAGTGTAATAAGGAAAATCATGAGGTTGATAAATAGTTTGAAAAGAATCAAGATCTCCATTGATATTCAAATTCATCAAAAGGATGATCAAAATGAGCTATGAGTGAGGATGCAAGTATTATAGATTAATACATACCTCCTACAATGTTTTTAAACACTTTACCCATGCTTGATAATGATCTCACATCTTGCAAATTAGAAAAGGTTGAATTTGCAGCGTTTCAATGCATTATGGAAGACAAGAACATGGAAATCATTATCATTCATTCCTTTAAGTTCCATTTATATATCATAATTTCTATTAGGAATATAAAAAACCATCTCCATGAGGATATATTGAGAAATAGGGTGTTCATATACCACAAGGATGTTTCTACCCATGTTTAGGAAAGTGAGTAAAATGTGAGACTGAAGGAGTGAGTTGATGATCTCCATATCCTGGCTCAACCATTACATTCAAACATTCTTCAAGAAACAATCCAAGATGAGCTAGTCCAAGATACCAGGGCATCCATGAACATCATGTGTGAAGGATTGAGATATCATCTATTCCCATGAGAGACATGTGAGTAAGAGATGAATGAGTTGATTCCATTCAAGGAGGATTATAGATCTAGGAAACGTAAGAAGGTGATGATCTTAATTTATAGCATCATATTTACAAGAATGGGAGATCATATTTGTTTCATTTTCTTCCATCAATTTGGTATTTTTATTAAACACTTACCTAACACCTTGTGGTGTGCTCATGCCTTAATAAGGAAGGACATTTCCATCACTTGAATTCATTCCAATGGGTGGCCACATGACAAGAATTTCATTCAGGTGTAATCCTTTCACTTGTATGATAGAGGCCTATTTCAGTAAGATAAGAATAAGAATAATTTTTTTAGCATCATGGATTTTTCTCTTGTGATCATTAGGGTAAATTGTAAAAGTATATAAATAAATAAAATGAGCCTCACTCTCACCATGAGATCGGGAGAGAACCATAATGAGTGATGTTGATAGTCATCCTAAGTTCACATTTCCATGTCTCAGAAAAATGTTTCTAAGAACTCTTTAGGTACTTTGGATTATTCTTTTACCTCTAAGAAGGATGAAATTTTGATCACCATGCTCCAAATCAACAAATTTTCCATTAGTAAAAGATTTATCTTCATCAGACTGATTAACCCTTATCTCTCTATCTTTATTCCTTCTCTTTCTATATTTTAATTCCTCGGTGAAAATACATGTTTTCTTTATTTTTTCTTATTCACTTAAGTGGTCTTCAATTAAATATTATAAGAGTCCTTTTTCATCAATAAAAAGAGGATTCACTTTTCATTCCTAGGAATGTGGAAGATCACAAGTGATGAAGGGAAGTGAAAAGTCATGTGGGGGGAGATGAAAGGAAAATTTGTAATGCTATAACTTGGAATGGATTCTCCATTCCAAAGGGTTGGAAATTGTTGATTGATTGTATTTTGTTGATATTTACAACTATTACATCAAGGAATAAATGTTTCATTTCTTCTACTTTCTATGTATTTGTTCATCCATTCTCTCTCTCTCTCGCTCTCTACTTTCCAACTTTGTAAACATTGTAATCTTGGAAAACCAAGAAAGGTGCCTATGCCTTTGATGAATGAATCAACATAATTCCATGTCTATAATTTTTTGGTCTTATAATTGTTAGGATTTTTGTATTCTTGTAATTGAATGTGGACCTACTTGGGTTGATGTATGTGAATTCTATAAGATGACTCAAATCATTAACCCTATCTATCTCCTTATTTCCCTAACTCCCCTTTACCTCTCCTCACTCCAAATTCATCCCTTTTACTTTGTATAAGAAAATTTCCATAGGTTTAGTGGAGTATTCATATGTTATCACTTGATTAACAACCACCCCACATATTTAGTTAGTTTACATTCACTAATGGGACTCTTCCCATACCAAAAAGGAGGGGCTTAGCCTCATTACCATTGGTGGAAACCACTAATATTCACTCGATTTTGTTTTCATCAATTTTTTTATGACCATATTGGGGAAGATCTTCCCTTTGTGAACCTGTAAAAGATCTTTGAAAATATTAAAAATTAGATATTTGGAAATACATAAAACTAAAAAAATTGAAAAGGACCAAAAATACTATCTAAATTCTCAAGAGATTTGCTATGGTCAGATTGAAATTTCTTCATTATTTCAAATACATTCCTCTCTCATTCAATCATCAAAATGGTAGGAAGAATATTAAGTGAAGAAAATCAAGTAGCAACATCTGTTGAACCACTATTCCTCATTTCTCTGGAAGAAGAAAGAGAAGAAGAGAAAAAGGAAGAATAAAAAAGGATAGTTACGCCTCTTCCATAGAGGAAAAATACTGGTCCATTGGCATTAACTCCAGAAATTCATGAATTGGATAAAGGGTCAAGAAATAACTTTATGAAATTCTATGGATATGGAAAGCATTGACCAGATGACCATATTACAAATTTCAGCACATCTTGTGGCATTATTGGAGTACAATAAAAAGATGTTTTCGTAAGATTATTTTTGGACTCATTACTTGATGCCACTGCAGAATGGTTTTAATACTTTCCATCATTCTAAATTAATGATTGGGATGATATGAAAAGAAATTTTGAAGAAGATTTAGGACCAAAAATAATGTTCATGCCCTCCTTTCCCAATTAACACAGATGAAGAAAGGACTGCAAGAGTCCATGAGAGATTTTGTAGAAAAATTCAATAAGCTAATCAATAAGATTCCCAATGATGATCATCCTTATACAAATGTAGACGAAACATCACATACTTTGGTACATGTCTAGGTCCTACAAGAATACTTTCATTCATATGATTCCTAAGAAAGAAAACTAGCAATTGAGTATTGTCTTGGGCCTCTTATATATATATATATATATATTCTCTTTGTTCCTAAACACCCTATAACCCAATATGAACTTTATTGATTTATATTTCATTACTTTGAAGACCAAAGTCTAGATAAGACTCCAATGCCTAGGCTCCCTCGTCCTTCTGGGTGCCCCTGACCACTTTCTATCTTACTCATTATTCTTGGGCTTCTTTTATCTTTTGGGCATCTTATTTTCTTATGGGTCGGTATTTCATTTTTCAATTACAAAATTTAACCAAGGGAATCATATAAATATAATGCTATGTGACTAAAATAAAGGATCAAGCACTAATCATATATTATCATCACCTAAGGTTTCATACAAAGGCATCTAAGAGCATCAAAGGCATCCATCTAGCACTCATAGAAGGGACAAGGGGACTATATTTTATACATACACTTCATATGAAGAGGAATTTCATTTTTACATCCACACTTCTATTTACATTGGTACATCTAGCTATCACTTGCTAGAAATTGGAACACTGAGAGGGGGGTGAATTAGTGTTCAATTCAAATTGTCAAACCAATTAAATCAATTACTTAACCTGAAAAGCAATTAAAATAGAAACCATCATCACACATACACAGTAGAAAAGTATTTTTAAGTGGGAAACCTAAATTTGTAGAAAACCCACTGAAATAGTGCACTATATGGAAAAAGGTTACAAAGATTTGTTGAGCTATAACTCAAATTTTGAGGTTATAACCTCAATATCCACTCAAACTACAACTTGGTGTAGGAAGAAATAAATTCCCTAAATAATTTAGTCAACTACCACTGACCTTCTGCAAGATGCTACTCCATGATATTTATAAGATGCCACCCATTTTGAGGAATAAAGGAATATGATCACTCTTCAATTTGATGCTAAGAACATATGATAATGATCCTATATTAGCTAGCTTTTTTGCAACAATCCTTTGTTGTTTTGAATCGTTCAACTCACTGATCATGCAATTTGATACTCAAAATCAATCTTAAATGTAATGAGATCACCTTCTCAGACAAAACACTAATTCCCCGATGTCACAACTTGGTTTTAGGTCTTCATGATAACTGGATCAACATTCTTTCTCTAGCATGTTTCTAAGAGATAATGATCAGTTTTGACCTGCTCATAGTTCTTCATTTTTCTATAAGATTACTTGACTATCCCTATTTTTTCATCATCTATTATTCTTCACAAATGACATATCATCTTCAGCTTATAAAATCTTTGAAGTTCACTTTTACAACCTTGTTATCACACTCAATTTTCTTGCACAACTCACTTTTTTTTCACAGACTTCTAATGCATATTTATTAAGTGGAAACATAAATTTTTGTCTTCTCCCTCTTGGAATTTGAAAAACCTATATTCGAGTTCTAGCCATGGAAAATGATTCTTACACTCTCTCATTAAATTTCATCTTCTTGACAGGAGATAAATAACTCTTCATTTTCCCATGAGAATATCAAGAGGCATGCAATTTGGAATAGAAAAAAATGTCTCTTTTACTCTTCTCCATTGAGATAGGAACTTCCTTTGATAATTACAAAATTTTTAGAGGCAAACCAAACATTTAAAAGAATAAATCACAAAATTTAACTCATGTAATGGGAGCCATATTATACCTTCATTCATAGTTTAGAGACACCTTTCTTATCTTTTCATTGATCTTCAGGTAGGATGGACATTATGAACATGGTTGAAGGAATAAATTGTTTCTCTCTCACATTTAGGGACTCCTTATCCCTTGAAAATATTGTCCCAAACTTTAAACGACAAACTTTACTAAGTTTGGCTAAGGTATATTGTGTTGCAGGCTACTGTGCATGGACTATTTATGAATTAGATTGATCAAAACAAGTTTAAGCATGGCCACAGTGTTTTCAACTCATGTATGCATTTGAACTAACCTTTCAAAATCATTAATTCACCTTAATTTTCTTAAACAAAGCATGAAAATTGAGGGTTTGACATTTTACACAGTCATGGATGACTGTCGTCTTCACTCCAACTTCATTTTAGATGTCCAAGACTTGTTCAAGATTTCAAAACAACCGATAGCCATGAGACACCCTCTAAGCATCCTAAAGAAGCAATAAATTTGACTAAAAAGGATTAAGAATGCACAAAAGCAGAGGCAATGTCCTTTCAGAATCAACCACGAGTTTTTTTGAGAAAATTGTCAGCAAATTCTCCCACAAGACTAAATGAAACTAAAAAAATTCTTTTGCATCCCTTTTGTGAGGGGAAGATAGAGTTTTTTTCAAAATTTTATAATTTTTCATTGGGTTGTTTATGAGTTTCGATCATAAAACCATTTTGAAAACCTAGAAACATTGTTTGGACATTGTGCAAGCCCGGGAGCCTTTAAAAATTGATTTTTGTTTCAAATTATCATGGAATACAAAAATTATTTTCCTATAGTTTCATGAGAAAATCCCTCATATTTTTAAAATTATTTCCAAGCATGAAAATTCGCCATTATCTCCCAACAAGAATAAAAATAGTGCTCAGGCTAGAGAGTTCAAGAAATATCAAATGAATGAGAAAATTTATATGGATTTTTCACCTTCTTTGATACTTACCTTAACCTTAGATTATCATGGTTGAATAATAGGGACTCCTTAACCTCCTCAGAGTAATTTATTGCACAATGTACCTACTAAAACATAGTCTTTACTTGCAACACCTTCATAGTCTCCATGAACACCTCTCCTTCATTCACATTAGACACAAGTTTATATTTTTGTGCAAACATATGAATAATTGTCATAGAGTTTCTTGTTTGAAATAATTTTCATGCACTACTTCTACCCATTTTATGACTAACATTACTCTTTTGCAGGCTTCTTCCATCTTTGCCACTGTAGGTCTTTGTTAAGCTTCTTCATAATGCAATCATCATAATTTAGCTTGATACTAAGCTTGAAATATTCCCAGGTGTGTGGAGACTGAAAAAACCTAAAGCACACACTTTCAGACACTCTCATGTTCCATAAGAGGATAACACACTTGAGACAACTCCTTTCAGAGATTAAACATAAATTCCTAGCTCTTAGTCAATCTTGTAACTTCTCAATCCAAGAACACTTTAATGAAGACATATTCATCAACTCCAATGGTTTATGAGAGCATACCAAAAACTCCTCCAAGACACATGTGACATGAAGAGATCATTTTAAAAAAACATAAAGATAGTTCAAGTCAAAACAACTCAAATTTTGCGTACCGTTCCAAGAAGATAGTCTGGAAGCCAAACAAATTTGTTAGAAAAACACTCATAAATTTCTTGTTTCTCAGCCAATCTTTTTTTTTTTTTAACAAAATATCATGCTCTAAGTTATATAAAAAAAATTCCTTCTATGATTTATTTGAAGGAGACACTATATTGTTGTATGAATGCTAAGAAGCCAAGTAACTCAAAATGAGAGTTTCGATAGACCAGTTTTGCAAAAACTTACAAAACTTGCTCAAATAACCTTTTGATGACCTAAAATTATGCATAGAGCACAAGAACACCTTCCTCCATCATATTCCATGATTTTTTTGGACATGAATAGCTTTTAAATTGTCTAACCCATATCATTTGCATATAAGAACACTTCCAGTTATTTGGACCAATTTCTGTGCAACATATAAATATGACTCTTGGAGCTAAGCTGAGCTTGATAATTTATCACACGTGTTGTAGACAATCTCTCAAGGATTCTCCCATATTCCTAGCACTTGTACTTTTACTTCAGAGACAAACCACCTACTAGAATAATCTTGTAGCATCTGAAACCAACATGAAACCTTCGTGAAATAGGTTGAAACAACCTCAAACCTCTAAGCATCATGAGGACAAATTGATATGAATGATCTTGCACTCTCCCTTTGCCATCAATTATATATGAAATCAATGACAACAACCACGAAATAAATAGGGTGTAACATCACTCGCTATCACATGCACTTACATAAGGGAATTTTAGGGCACAATTCTATCACACATGTAAAATAACTACATGGAATTTGAGATGTAGTGTAACTCTTGGTCATAAGTTCACTCAGTTTAGTTACCATCAGGGTCAATCCAAATCCCCATATTACATCTTTTCTTTTCGGGATTTGATATAGTTTGAGGGTTTTACAAGTGAAAATATCTTTGCAGGTTACATGCACATTCAACGATCATAGTACGACATACATGTGACTAACAACGACTACCAATGGCCATCTTGCGACACCGAAAAAGTAATGTTTCGATCTCCTACATAGAAACATGCACCTAGAATTAGAATCTAGCATCTAGGTGCCCATGACCTAGTCTAGATGCCCCAATCAAGGCATCTTTGAAAGCTCCAAAATTCATTGTGTACAGTTATGATAATCTGCCCTTCTTGTTCATCAGTTTTCTAGTCCAAAAACATTCCAGGGATAACGCAAATAAACTAAGTCTTTCTTTTCCTCCCTTGCACTTATGGTTTAATATTTATCAAGCTTATTTCTCGTGTCCTCTTGTATCTAGTAGTTATTTATCATAGTTTACATCTCTTACTATGTAAATATGGTTTTACAAAAAACTCTATTTTTTGTTAAATAATTTTGGTGAAACTGTATTCGAATACTCTTGGATCCTCATTTTTCTCCTTTCATGGCTCCTAGGGTTTCTCAAATCTCTTTACATGAATTACTTTAAATTCATCCACATTGCTAAAATGTTCTTCAAAAATCTCTAGACACTATGTCTCTACTTTGAAATATTCCACCTACACAAGTAAGCACCATTTTGGATCATCTCTCCGACCACCCTAGCCTTTGTGATCTTCCATCCAATTAACCCATCTTAGAGTCAATTCAGGGTTTGCATTCTTTTTTTCAAGACACAATTAAAGCTATGGAATCAAATATTATATCTCTTCAATCTAAAATTCAACATCTCAAGGATGCTTCTGAGGCTCATGTAAGTTATCCTTCTACATATCATTCATCTCATCCAAATTCTATGTCTTCAACATGTTCACATATTAGTGAACCTCAAGTGTTACCATTACTAACACCTCTCAAGTTTGATCATAATGCTAAGCATTAAAATATTATTCCTCATATCCTCAGTCATCAATTGATCAAATTGCCATCAACTCATTACTATCCTCCTTATCAGCTTGAAAAATATCAATTTCATCCATATTGTAATTATCATCGAATTAATTGACATAATGAAAATGATTTCTATGGTCTAAAACGAAAAATTAGACACCTTAAAAATTATGGTCTCATTTAATTTACTACACTAAATTCTACATGTTCATCTCAAATTGCTGCATCCCACTAGGTTGCTAAATATACTTACTCTTTGTCTAATGAGTGTCATGCCATCACTTCTAGTGCTCTTTCTTCGGTCACTCAAGCACTTCCTATACAACCCACTCCAACTAAGAAATCAACTATCAATATCCATCCTCCATCACCTCCTCATACTAAGTATTCTATTATGTCACTAGCTCCTAATAATCCTCCTCTAAAAATCAGTCCAACACCTCCTCCTCTCACGTCTTCTACAACTTTATCAATCCCACATAAGCTACCACCATTCAAGATTACCCCCCACCCTACTCCACTATCACATTCAATTAAATTTTTCAAGAAAAATATTCCTGACATTAATGTCTTGGAAACATTTCCAACACCATCATAGATCATGATCATACAATTGGGGGCATCATGCTTACATCCCCCCTCTTAGTATTAGCAAGTGTCTATCATTTCTATTATTATGTTTCGTGCTTCATACTGCATCTTTCTAATCATCATTACACAACTTGATACACTTCATATCATCACAACCCTATGAGACACTCTTGTGTTAAGGTTCACACTTGACTGTTAAGGGGATACTACATCCATGAACCTCACACACAACACATTTCACAATCTACACTTCATGATACATCTTTATAGAATTCAATTCTCACACATCATACTACCTAATGAAGAACTCTAGCTTGATGATTCATACTCAAATTCAGAGGTTCTAAATCTGAAATGAACCTCACCCCATTCAATCTTCACACTCTATGCTTCATTGATCATATATTTCTAGTGCACACTATTAAACCATTTCCTGATGACACGCTCTTGTTCTATGGTTCATTCTTGATTTTTGAGGGGTATTTAATAAATTTAACCCATCTCATAATCATCTGCATATGATTAGGGGGCACACTACCCCTATCACATTCACTTTGCATTCCATTCCATTCACACTCAAAACATATTGCATATCTTGGTTGCACTTATTCTTGCATGTTTATACTTATATGTACACTTTTCTTATTATGTTAAACAAATATCTAGTATGTCATTATATTTTCTATATGCACATGTACATTCAATTTTTCTCTAGTTGTGAATATAGGATTTCTATAGATATTTATATGCAACAATGATGGTTGGCATTGTACCTCTTACTAGTCCCATCGAGGCTCCTGAGGGCATCTACATTTATACTCTTACACATCACATGTGTTATTGTTTCATTTTATTACTTACTATCCTTACTAGAACACTAATTTACATGGATCTATACACGTTTTGACATACTCTTTATCTTACTAACATACTAACGGGTGCATCATGTGCAAAATTTATTCTACAGGACTATACACCACCATGGTTTTTTGATACTTTCCTTGCTACTGTTTTCCATTGATTTCTATTGTATGCCATTGTTTGTGGGATATACCCTATGTCTTGCTTGATCACTTTAATATGTTTTTTGATGCTTCAACCCTATTTGTCTTGTGACATTGTGAGTGATGTACCATGTATGAAAACCAATTTTAGTGGTCTATTCGTATGCACATTTTCTTGATTAAACTATTTTATATGACATGTTTTCTTCTTTTTTTCTTATAACATATACATCTAACCACTTTTTTTTCATGTTCCTTGGTTTATACCATGCACATTCTCCTCCCCCTTATAGGGATACAATTTTAGATCATCATCTGGTCCCATCTTTGGGCCACATACTCATAGAGAAATTACATGCACCCCAAATGCAGGGAGACATACATTGGGTGAATCATTCACTCCATACAACAACTTAGAGCTACAGTACAACACAATTCAGTAAAGAATCAACATAGGTTACAATTTCAAAAATATCCCAGAATCTGACTTGGATCCTCAGTTCAACACAGACACTAATGTCTAGCTACAGACACTAGCACTTGGGTGACCCTAAACTTTATTGGGTGTTTATGACTAGGGGAAGTTATATTTACTTTCTCAGATCATCACACTTCATATCATTTCATAGAGTAGTTTTCACATTACAAGCATAATCCTCTAACAAACAAAATGCATTCTTTCTCCATTTTCTACACGGAACAATACAAAAAAAATATGGAACTAAACATGGGACGTACCATCTAAAATGGTTCTTATTCAAGAAGAAATCATGGAAGAAGAGTAAAACTATACCTATCTCCCCAAAACTCTTCTATCGTGGCATGATATCCCCCAAAAAACTTGCACTAGGTGTGAGATCTCCCAAAAAACTTGTTCTTGGTATGAAATCACCCCAAAAATCACTCTTGGCACAAGATCGCCTAAAAAACCACTCTTCTACAATAGTTCAAGACATTTTCTATCCTTTTCACTCTTCACGGGTCAGGTGAATGCTTTCCTTTTATTAATGTTTACACACAATTACATACTTTTACATATTTTTAAAAGATTTTTCATGATACATGAATTTGACTAATCTTTCTCTCTTCTTTTGCAGGTCCGTCCTTAATATGCAATAAGAATCAGCCCTACATAAAACACAACAATAGGTACAACATGGTACAACACAATATGCTTCACCTCTAGGGTCACTTCCTCTTTCTTAACTTCCACGCTTCATTTTTATCATTTCACGATTTCACTTGTTTCCTCGACACGTTATCGTCATCACATTCTACATGGTTATCAAGTATGCATCTCTTATCTACTTTATATTATTGAGTATTCCGTTAACAATATAAATTTCGGGCAAATGTAGACAAAAAATCATACACTTGGGTACATTAATAGGTCCTAAAATTATACTTGTGTTCATATGATTCCTATTGACTGTTGTCTTGGGCCTCTTTTATGTCTTTCTTGCTTTCTCTTTTATCCTACACACGCTACAACCCAGAATGAAATTTATTGATTTATCTAACATAAATCTATACACCACCACCCAATATCCCTTATCCTTCTTGAATCCCCCAACCTTTTTCTATCTTACTCGCTCCTATTGGGATTATTTGATCTTCTGGGCATTGTATTTTCTTATCGATCAGCCTTCCAATTGTCAATTACAAAATTAAAATAAGAAATAAAATGATATGTGACCAAAGTAAATGGAAAACCACTAAGCATCTATTATCATCACCAAAGGTTGCATCCAAAGGAATATAAGAGCATCAAAGGCATCCATCTAGCACTCATACTAGGGATGAGGTACTGCATTTTCTATATACACTTGATACAAAAGATAAGTTAATTTTTCCATCCAAACATCTATCTAAATTAGTACATCTAGCTATCACATGCTGTCATGTGCACTTAAAAAAGGGATTCCCAGGTAATGATTCTATCAAACATGCACAAGAACTACATGGAGTATGATATGAAGTGCAATGCTCGATCGTAAGCTCACTTTGTTGGGTGACCACTGGGGTCAGTTTGACTCTCCATATTGCATCTTTTCTTTTTAGAATTTGATGTAGTTTGAGGCTTTTGTAGGTCAACATCTCTTTAAAAGTTACATGTGCATTTAGCGATCATAGTGTGAAATACACACGATTAACAATGACTACCAACGACCATCTTGCAACACTAGAAAAAATCATGTTTCAAGTTCCTGCACCGACACATGCACCCAGAAGTAAACTCTTGTAGATAGGTGCTCCTGACCTAGTCCAGGCATATCCGACAACTCTGATTTCATTTTGCATAGTTTCGATAGTCTACCCTTCATGTTCATCAGTTTTCTAGTCCATAATTGTTCCAGGGATAACGTAAATCAGCAAGTCTTTCTTTTTGTCTCTCGCACTTAGGGATTCATATTTATCTAACTTATAACTCATTTCCTCTTGTATCTAGAAGTTTTAATCATAGTTTAGATATGATACTCTGTAATTATAGTTTTACAAAAATATATATTTTTGTTAAATCAAAAAATAATTAGAAATGGTTCTTGATGAATTTCAAGCTTCCTAAGGTTAGTTTAATACTACAGAGAACACAAACCAATTAATTTGGACAATGCTAAAAAACTTTCCATTGATGTAGAATATGACCTCATCATGTCAGAAAAAATCAAGAACTATTCAATGAAGGATAAGGCTTAGAATTTTAAAAATGAAAGAGTTGATCCATTGATGAAAATATTGGCCAATGATTTGACAATGTTGAAGAATAAATTTTCTCAAAATACATCATACTGAAACCAGAATAGGAATAAAATTACAGGAGCATCTTGAAGGCTTGCCTTGGAAGCTCCACCAGTTAATGCAACATGTAGAATAAATGAAGATGATGTTGAACCCTATGCATTGATGTTGTCATTGACATCAAGGATTATAAAAATATCTTTTATATTGTCTTACGTTGTTACGGTGAGCATTTTTATCCTCCCATCCAATCATTCAATTTGTTCAATTAGTCCTTGTGTATGGTCAAACATATATGTGGGTTCTCATGATGTCATGCATGCTTAGAATTGTTTTGAAGAAAAATTAATGAATTTATCATGTTATCTTGGTTAAGTAAATATTTTGAAATGTTTTTCTTGTACCTCCAAAGGTGTGTATGTACATTTTCTTGGTGAGAGTAGTTGGTACCATTGAGACATCAAGTTATAGTCTTAAAAGTTTAAGTTATTAAATTTTCTTGAGGTGCTTGGTATGAACCAAATTGTGTCTTACATTCTCTATGACGTGTCTCTGATATGTAAGTAAGGTTCCATGAAAATTTACGGTTCAAAATTGGTATTATATGGGTGAATCTAGCTAAACTGGGTCTAGTTTAAAGGCCTATTTCTAATAGGTCTAGGTGTATGATGGATTGCAAGTATAATAAGTAGATTGCAAGCTTGTGAGGTGTGGATAAGTAGTGTACAAGGCATATAAAGGTGCAAAAGGTCATAAATCAGGGATTTGAAGCTTAAAGGAGACCTAGTGAAAATGAAGGCTTGAAAACATGCCTAGTAATCATATATAAATGATATGGGAAAATAAAATTGAGATTTCCTCATGAAAAAAAACCATGGGAGATGTTGGAGGTACGAGTTCTCATGGTGTGAGAAAAATTTTAGGCCCAGAAAGTGAAAACCAAACATGTGGATTCACATTCTTCAAAACAATGTTTTAGAGAAGTACAAACTAAACACCTTAAATTCTTAGCAGTTCTTATAAATTGATGGGGATTCTTCAAAAATTTAATATGAGACCTATTTGGAGGAAATTGGGATAAAAATATAACGCAAAAGGTATGAGATCAATTGATGGTGGAATGGAAATTTTCTATTTATTTTTCTAAGTTGGTTTCAAACCCTCCAAAACCCTCACTTGAAGTGATAGGATGAATAAGAAAAGTATAGACACAAAATACATTAGAAAATATCATTTAATATATGAGGTAGGTAAAGGAATTTCTAGAGGTCAAGAAAAACAAATTGTGCAGCTACAAGTAGGATTGGAAGGTACAAAAAAGACCTAGTTTTGATGAAGTTTATAGGTATATGAGTTTGTTGAATGTTTCATGAAGAAAAATTTAGCACTCCAAATAGCTCATGGTGTCCTCCAAACAATAAAAAAGTGTTATGACAAATTTTTGTGAGAAAATTTGAAGGGTAGGTGCATTTATCCTTTCTACCACTAGAATTTTGTGCATGATATAACCAGTCATGGTGTTTGAAGACTTTTTTGTATATAATCCTAAAATTGAAGTTTGAAATGGCCATGAGAACCTAATACAAGATCAAGATTACTTGATAAATTCAAAACTATACTCCTATAAAGTAATTTGAAGCCTCAGTCTTGTTGGATTTCAATTGTCCTATTCGATTTCCCAAGAAGGTTTATAATATGAGTTGAAATGGTAAATATATCTTAATAATAAAGGCATAAAAGTCTCTAGAAATGGTGTATAGGTTGTCATTGAAGGTACCCTATAGTGGAAAGTCATGAAAACATGATTTAGTTGGTTAAATTCATGGTGAAAGAAAAAGTAGGGTTTGAATCTCAAAACCCTACATGAGCACACTTGTTTAAGATCAAGTAAGTTTGATATCTTCGAGATAATATCATAAAATTATTTGGCCTAGGAAGCTATGTAAATTCCTATACCAGTCTTAAAATATGTCCTTATAATACTTCTTCATTGAGAAAGGTGTATATTTACTAAAACCTTGAAGATGAAATATGTCTAACAAATCAGTGAGCAACCTATCATAGTGCATTGTTTTTGAAAGAGATTTGTAGTGTCTTGGCTCTATGATTAGTGTTGATAGAAGAATGACCACAAACCATCATCTCCAAGTGGTGACAAAAATTGGACACTTGTCCTCTATGTTTTGATAAGCTCATTCTTGATTGGTTCATAACTGTGAATGAGAAGATGAAGAAATGACTATATTCTCCATCCAAATGGTCTTAAATCTTTGATGAAGTCACCCCTGAAGTCATAATATCCTAAATGTATGTTTGTTATCAGTGGACAAGTACACTTCCTTCTCATATTGAGGTATGTGCTAATTCTTCTAACATATTTGTGCTTCTCATATGTGGAAAATGAAGTTTATAGGGAGAATGGAGAGAAATATAGAATATGAAGAGTCAATAGAGAATCCTATAAGACTTAGCAATGTGGTTGAATTTACAAGACACTTGGAACATGGTCAGAAAGCTAAAATACAAAATTATATTCACTTGGCCAGAAGAAAAAACTTGTATACCGGTTAGAAAAGGAAGTTTGTAGAGGCTAAATTAGTTTTTCTGAGTTTGTAATTGATTGTCAGATGGTTGAAACATAATTTTCGTCCTACATAGGTTTATGAGGAGTCATGAAAACTGAGGTAAATAAGTAAGTGTGAAAGAAACTTTGAAAAGGAAATGTTTACTCTTTTTGACAGTTTGTATCTTGTCTCTTGGTCTCTTTAGTTCAAGTTAAAGAGAGGAAGACACAAAGGTGAAAATATGAAGTGTAAAGGACATAAAAGAAAGATAGCTTTATGTATATATATGCTACATGGTGTATGAGATGATTCTTTCTATAGAGAGAGGTCTGAAAGTGTGTTTATTTGTGAAGATGGGAGTAATGAAGTGAAGAGATGAAATTGTGATCACAATGTGTTGATGTTAGAAAATAAGTTGAACGTGATCAAATTTTCGATGATAAGAGTATGAATTGTTGTTCAAAAATTTGGAAGTGATGTGCTTCCTAATAATTAGGTTCTTGAAAATCAGTCAAGTGGGTGCTTCTAAATTTGGAGTGGGTACTTCTAAACTTGGAGTGGGTGCTTCAGGTTGAGTGGGTACTTAACACATGGTGAAATCTTTGTAATATTTATAGGATACTTGTCCCTGATAGTGCTATGATTTCAAAGGTTTTTCTCCCTTATTGGGTTTCCCACCTTAACTGATGTGTCCCCATGTGTTTTTTCTCTCTCTTTCTATAATTTCATGCTTTGTTTAGTTCATAGTTTCAAACGAGGATGAATGAATGTTAGGTTGAAATTTGAATTCAATTTCAATTTTTTTTAAGAGGCATTGATTCAAACGTCCCCTCTCATTGCCTAATTATTTACCAATTGGTATAAGAGCAGGTTCCTTTTAGAGAAATTCTATCCACTTCAAGGAGATCCTTCGTACGAAAAACTTAGACATCAATCAAGAAAAAAGTGGTCTCTCCATGACCAAGTCACCTATTTTCAGTGGAACTAACTATTCCTTTTATAGTGTTAGGATAAGGACATACCTTTAGTCTCTAGGATATGATATAAGGGAATTGGTTGAACGTGTTTACACCATTCCTAGTACACATATCACTTCAACATTTGATAAGAAATATCATCAGAACAACTCAAGAGTTATGAATTCCATCCTTTTTGGACTATTTGAGATAGATTTTGTGAGTGTCATGCACTGAAAAACAATCAAAGACACATGGGAAAAAATAAAGAACATATATGAGGGATATGAAAAAGTGAAACTTTCCAAATTATAGACTTACAGAAAAAAATTTGAAAGCCTAAAAATTAAGGGTGATGCGAGAATTACTTCTTATTTGTAAAGAGTGGATGAAGTGACAAATATGATAAGAGGACTAGGTGAAAATAAAGAGGAATATGTGATTATTCAAAAAGTACCAAGGTACCTGAGATCCAAATATGATGCAAAGGTCTCAGCCATGGAGGAAACAAAGGACATGACTAAGATAAAGTTGGAAGAACTTCATGGCATCCTAGGAACATATTAATTGAGAACCATTGGAGTAAAATCAGTCAAGAAAGAATCTACTTTCAAAGCATACAGGGAATCAAACCCAAAGAAAAATAAATATAAAGAGGAATATGATGTGGATATTGATGATGAGAAGATATAAGCCATGTTTGTGAGAAGAATCGGGAAGGGCTTAGGCAATTATAAGGAAATATTGACTTTTAAGTGTTTCAATTCTGGCCAAGTAGGTAATTTTGCATCTAAATGTCCTCACAAGAACAAAGAGGATAAAAATGAATATGAAGAAAAGGAAAATAAGAAGGATTCAAGTGATAAAACAACTCTGAGAGTGAGAATGATGAATCCTATACTGAAACCTTGTTCATGGCGTTTGAAAAATCACATGAAAGTAGCTTTAAAGGCAAGAATCACACTGCGGTTGAAGACTCAGATGAAGAAGGTGTTATGGTAGACCTTGAATTTTAATTTGCATGTTCTCTTGAAGATTTGAAACTATCTAGAAGGAAGAACCACAAGTTTATATCCAAGATGAAGGACTATGAGGATAAAATTAGTAATTATGAAAAGAGACTTAGTATGAAGGAGAGAGAAGGAAGATGAGTTCAAGGAACTAGAAGCTCAACTAGAGATAATATCACTATCATTCACATCTAAAGAAGAAGAGTGTTTAATACTCAAATAAGATATGGAACTCCTAAAGACTAAGTTGGATCAAATGTAAAGTAAGGTGAAATTTTTTGAGAAGTTTGAAAAAAACACACTTGATCTAATTGATCTTTTAAAAAACCAAAGAGATGCTAGTGATAAGTCAGGTTTAGGATATAAATAATAATAAGAAAAATGGAAAGAATGATCCAAAATTATCTCACACCATAACTAAGAAGATAAAAATTGATTCCAAGAGATAGACCAAGCCCTTCAGAAAATCCAATGCAATCATGTACACTCATTCCTTTTACGGTTATTGTTTCTCATGGAACATGTTTCTTCATAAATCTATAAAATGAAAGAAAATCATAGAGTTCATGAAAAACATTATCATCCAAAATGTAACACCCTGAACTATTGTTACTTCCTCCTGAGCATTCAAGTGTTGATATATGATTTCTTCTGTATAAGGATGTGTTCCTTTGATTGTGAAGTCATGCTTGATATGGATTGTATCTTCTTTGCTCTTGAAGATCTTTGACTGAGTTAGGATATGCTTGGATTCTTTTATTTCTTTCATTTTTAGCACCTGATTTAAATATGATTTCGAGAGGAATTGTGGATTTATCCGTCTTTATGACTCAGCCTTGGATAAGTTGCATTGATCCACGAGATGTTTTAAGTTTATCATGGATTAATAAAAAATTATAGACCTTACGAAAGTTGCAAGGTCTGAATGTGTTGAATAAGCAATTCCGGAGTCTAACTCAGGTTGATTGTGTTAAATGAATTGGTTCCCGATATCATAATATCAGGAAGGAATAGACCTTAAGCCAGGTAATAAATTCTTGTGTATACTGCAAGCTTATTATCAATGCCGGATAAAATCCATTTCGGGAATGTTATACCTGTTGGTTCTAATTCTGATCGAACCTACTTGTGGGACCTAGAATGGATTCGTTAAGGTTAATAACCTTAACCTAAACTATAACCTATGGGTTGAATTATTGCTAATCTAACCTAGGCCTAAACTATAGGTTTAATGCTCCTAAGGTTAGCCACCTAAGCACTATAGAAGTAAGACTAATTTCTTACCGTAAGATCTAACCTATGTTTCTAACCTAACTTATGATAATGGATGAAGGGGGACCTATGCAGGGGTGTGAGCCATGGGCAGTGGTTTCCATGGCATTAAATGAGGAGATTGCAAATGGATATTGAGACCTGACGTGGCAGAGTCGCCAAATTTGGGAATGGTTGTTTGTTTTCATTTGTCAATCGCCAACTTTGGCGGTCAGTGGCAATGGAGATTGGGCGGGAATCTTGGAGTTAATGTCATTTATGAACTTTGGTTCCTGAGCGCGGATTGCTCGGGAATGCATGCAAATGGAAAACTAGTTGGTTGTTTGGTTTTCCATACACTCTGTTTTTCTCTCTGTTTGATCATTGGTTCTTCGAACCAGTCTACTTTGTGTTGCATGGCAACTATGAGATTATCTAGCTCTTTTCTTTATCGGGGAAATTTTATAAGACATGAGGGTAACAAATTATTGTTGCTGAATCTATCGTGGAAGAAGAGGAGAAGGCGCGAGCACATTTAAGGGATGGGTTTTCTTTACCAACCCAACTCTGTTTGAGACCCTGTTATATTTCGTAATAGCTTGACATCGGATGAAACTTTGAGGAAATTATTGATTTAGAATTGGCTTCTGTGAAATACTTGTTGTTATTATTCTTCTTGAAATCAGCTTCTAATATAAGTCCTTGCTGTATAATCGTAGGGATTTGATTTAGTTGAATGAAGCTGTGCATGTTTGTGTTTCGACTTAGTGTGAATGTCACTGTATTTGCATATGGAACATCATTTGTTTTAGTGTTATCTAGTCTCGTGATTGACTGTGATAAAGAGCTCCTAGCTGTGCCATGATAGACGATGGCTTTGGGTATTTTCATGTTGATGAATGATATGAAAAAGAATTGTTGAGTCTGTTATGATTCGATTATTTACTATTTCTTGTCGTGAGAGCTCTTGTATTTCTTAATAGCTACAAGTGATTTTTATAATTGGATTTAGATGAAACTATAGTTCTTCTTGTAATCTCGAATGTTTAGTTGCATGTGTAAATGTAATTGCGTTATTCTAGAGGAGTCGGTAAAGTCCAGAACATGATTGATAAAGGAATCTGATTGACTCTGTTTCTTTCTTCTAGACTGTAAATTATATGTTGATGTATAATAAGTGAAATAGGAAAATTCTCTCTCTCCTAGTCAGGAAACCTGGTGTGCTTTCTTCTTGAACCCTCATGTGATATTTACGGTAAGGGCAAAACAAGGTTAGACCGTGGTAATGTATGGAGAGTCTGGTATAAAATGTGTGTTGCTGTATAAATAGGTATATTTGTCAATACCATTGAAATGTGTTATGATTATAAAAGAATTAAGTCAGTTGAGCTTGTTGAATGTTTAAACTTCTTTTGAGTAATTGTTAGAAACATTCTTGTAGGAGTATTGCTGTCCTAGAATGGTTGTATTCATTTGTTCTTAGTCTCTAACATATAAGATGAATTATCTGAAAGGTATTAAGGATTAATTGACATCTATAATACGAGTCATGCGTTAAATGTCATGTTAGAAATATAAGAAGATGAATAGCCAGATTTATGTTTGGAATTTGAAGAAATGATTTCATTTAAATAGGTTGTTTAATGAGAACAACTGGTGGATTGCAATTGTTTTAAGAATTAGTGCTTATCATGCTCAGTTCACCGAATTGACCTGTGTTGACAATTTTTACAGATGGCTGCCGTAAGTGGTAAAGGCATGCAGATCTGATATGATGTTCAGATTGTTTAATTTGGTTTTATGATGAATTCCAACTTGATTCTCTAAATGTACTACTTGAAGAAAGATGTTCTTTTGCTGTTGAATATTGTATCAAATATGCTGAAAGCATAAATTGTATTTGATTAGCTTAGAAATTAATGAAATGAGGGAATTGTTACTTATGTGTTTGCATTCATATCTTGATGGATTGAACTTCTTCGGTTCGAATGATTTTAAGAGAATTTTTATTATTGTATACCTTGCAGACATTTGGGATTCTCTAAGTAAACTTTGCAAAGATTAGGTGACTGAATACTTGTAAATGTTAGTAGTTCTGTTATGTTCTACCTAAAGCTAAATTGGAAATTAGATCAATGTCTTTTGAGAAGCTAAGGTTAAAATAAACCTCAATAGGAAGCTGAACGGGATGAATAAATTATTACTTCCTAATCTTGATCTAAGTCAAGACAAGTTTAAATAGATTTTGAATCACTATATCTTAATACTAATAAGTAAGATATATTTCAGTTTTGAGAATTGATATAAACCTAAAAGGGTATGGTTAGCAACCTTATGAGAAGACTTAGGGCTATTGCCCAGTTTCGTTGATTCAGATTACTGTGTATAAATGAAATCTTTGATGAGACCTCAAATCCCATTAACTTCCCTTTGTGAAATGGGTCTTAATAAGAAAAGTAATTCTAAGGTGAGGAACCCAGGGGTTGGGAAAAGACTACCCTAAAAGGAGCGTCTTAAAGTATACCTTTAACTCAACGTAAGTAACACCTTAAAGTTAAGTAGATCTTTTCGAGGTAGATTTGAAGGTTGATGGCACAATTCAACTGCAGGGTTGTACCTTCGAGAAGAATGGGATCTTTTCGAAGATACAACAATGGAGGTGACTTATGACGACACCCTTTGCGTTGATCATTAAGATTTACACCTTAAACTCGAACAAGTTTTACTCTGGGGCTGATTAGGAACGTGGTCATGTTATAAGACTACCCCTGGAGACTCGGGGTATCTTGACACACAGGGTTAACTTGGGTTGACCCAGTATGTCAGCGTATCCCTAGTCCTCAAAAGTATCCTTATAACGTGGTCAGATTATTAATCTGTTCCTGAGTGACTAACTTGGGGTAGGGGAGGCTGACAGAAGTGAGTATAATACATTCTACATAACATAGGAATGGGGTGAAGGACATATTCTAGATTGATGAGTATGCCGTCAAGGAATACTAGACATAAGCAGTATGTTTCAAATCTTTGGCCAAAGTATCGCAAGCTACTGATTGCGTTGTCCTATGTCACCTAGTCTAAGGGACGAGATGCCGATGAATAATGGTAACGATTATTCAGATAGGTTCCTTGGACAGAGCATTCTGAAATCCCAGATTAGGGAAGAGAACCGAAAGAGTGAAGAGTTTGTAAAAATACCAACTCTGTGAAACACATGAATAGATCGGAAGATCACCGAGTCATGGAATGAATAGATCGGTGGTGCATCGAGTCATTACAGCTGCATATGGTTATCTGTTATAAGAATGGTTACTTTGATTTGTGAGTTCTAAATTATGTATTTAGAACTAAGAAGCATTTATAAACAAAAATTTACTTGTTCTAATGTACTAAATGAGGAAGTTACATCTTGGTATTAGAGCTGAAGGTTACAGCTCTTGGACCTATTGTGTCCATAATCTGATAAAAACCTTAATTTTCTTGTAACAGAAAATGGTTAGAACAAGAGGAAACGTTGCGAATAATGCTCCACCAGAAGGAGGGGTGGCAACAACCCAAAAGCTTGATGAGATCCTTGCTGCCCTATTGGACACAAGAGATTGTTTGGCTGTACTTGAACAAGTAATGGGAAATGAGGAGGAAGATGAAGCTGGTAACAACAATCAGCAACCTCCTGAGGACAACCCCGATATGGGTGTTGATAATAACGTTGGAAATGCACCTGTCCAACTAGAAAACAAAAAGGCCAGGTTGGCAGTGGAACTCACTAATGATATAAAAAGGATAAGTCCACCTAAATATGATGGCACCACATTAGGAGATGGAGCTGAGAACTGGCTTAGCAAAATGGAGAAGTAATTTGCAATAAGAAACTTCTTGCAAGAAACCAAAGCTATTTGGGGAGCCTATCAGCTTTCCCACGAAGCATCTTCATGGTGGGATAGACGTAAACCTGAGCTAAATATTGATGAGACCAATATTACTTGGGATCAATTTAAGGGCTATTTTAGGCAACGTTGGCTGCCACAACTTTTCTATGATCAGAAAATGACAGAATGCCAAAACTTAGCTCAAGGGAAGCTAACGGTAACTAAATATTGGGAGCGGTTTACAAAACTCCTCAAGTACATACCGCAGTATCAAACTGACGATAAGTTCAGAATACGAAAATTTATCATGGGACTGAATCCCGTGATAGGAGGAGAGGTCGATGTTCACAGCCCAACCACTATGGAAGGAGTTGTTGAAAAGGCCATAAGACAAGAACATAAATTAAAGGCTATTTCTGCTCATAAAGAGGGAGTGCAGAAGAAGATTGCAAACCCTTCTTCAACTTCACTTGCACCCAAAAAGGGACCATGGAAAAAGTTTGGAAACAGAAGTAAGTTTCTAGGGGATAATAGTAAGAAAACAGTAGCAAATAAGCCTGCTGGAAATGTAAGGGATAATTTTACCAAAAATTATAACAATGGGCAGAAGCCCTATGGAGGACAACGTGATAATTACAAGGCTGGAGGTAATTTTGAGCCTAAAAAGGGACCTGTAGGAGGCTGCTACAATTGTGGCAAAGACCACTACGCAAATCAGTAGCATAAGATACATGCTGCAGTAGCAGACAAGCAAGCTAAAAAGCAAGTGACACCTATAGAAGTTCCGGGTAAGTTATTTGGCATACCTGTCACTATTCTTTTTGATACAGGAGCTACTGAATGTTTTATTTCTAGTAAACTTGCTTCTAAACTTAAAAGAAAGGCTGGAAAAATGGATAAATCTTGGACTGTACAGTATGGTAATAATTTTGTTCATACAGTGAGTATGTGTCTTTTTGGGGCAGTCCTTGACTTACCTAACTTTTCCACGGAAGTTGACCTCTATGTTACACCCTTGGTATCATACGACATTGTCATCGGTATCAATTGGTTAGCTGACGATAAAGCAAAAGTAGACTACTATGAAAATAATATAAAATGTTTAGATGATCGGTTGAAGGCAGCAGAGATTCAAGGTGTGAAATGGGAAATTTCAGTTAGAAAACTGTCAGCTATGCAGCTTAAAAAGGCTAAAAACAAAGGATGTACCCTTTATGCAGTAAAGATATCTGAATTTTCAGAAGAAGATGGTGATTCCATGAAACGATTTCCATTGTTGCAAAGTTTCAAGGATGTTTTTCCAGAGGAATTACTAGGTTTACCACCCAAGAGGGAATTTGACTTCACCATCGAAATCAAACCAGGAACGGAACCTATTTCCAAAGCACCTTATCGAATGACTACTACAGAGTTAGTCAAGCTTAAGGCACAATTGCAAGAACTTTTGTCTAAGGGTTTGATTAGACCAAGTGTTTCACCTTGGGGAGCGCCAGTAATATTTGTAAAGAAGAAGGATGGAACACTTAGGCTGTGTATCAATTATTAGATGTTGAACAAAGAAACAATTAAGAACAGATACCCACTTCCAAGGATCGACAATCTATTTGACCAGATGCATGGGGCAGCGGTTTATTCCAAGATAGATCTTCAATATGGTTATCATCAATTAAGGATTAGAGAAGAAGATATTCATAAAACAGCTTTCCGAACTAGGTACAGACATTATGAATTCATGGTTCTACCCTTTGGATTAACTAATGCACCTGCAGCTTTTATGAACTTAATGAATAATATCTTTCAAGAATATTTGGACAAGTTTGTACTTCTATTCTTGGATGATAATCTCATATATTCTAAAAATTTCAAGGAACACAATGAGCATCTGAAGATAGTTTTAGAAATTTTGAGAAAAAGAAAGTTATATGGTAAGTTATCCAAATGTTCTTTCTTTGATACAAAAGTTCACTATTTGGGCCATGTCATTAGTAAAGAAGAAATTGTTGTGGATCCTTCAAAAATAGTGGCAATAACTAAGTGGCCTGCACCAAAGAATGTGCACGAAGTAAGAAGCTTCATGGGTCTTGCTGGTTATTATAGAAAATTTGTTAAGGATTTTTCTAAAGTGGCTGCACCGATAACTTAATTGTAGAAGAAGGATAAGAAATTTATTTGGAAAGATAAGTGCAAAACTACTTTCAAAATTCTGAAAAGCCAGTTGACTTCCGCACCTATATTAGCTGTACCAGACCCGAATGGGAGCTTTACTGTTGTAACGAATGCTTCTGGGGAAGGCCTTGGAGGTGTTTTGTTACAAAATGATCAAGTCATAGCATATGAAAGTAGAAAACTTAAGTTACATGAGCTGAATTATGCTCCTCATGATTTGGAGCTTGCTGCCATTGTTCATGCGCTTCAAGTCTGGAGACACTATTTACTTGGGAAACCTTTCGAGTTGAAAACTGATCACTTAGGACTGAAATATATTTTCACTCAGCCTAATATAAATGCCAGACAGAGAAGGTGGTTAGAGTTTTTATCTCAATATGATTTTGATATTAGCTACATCAAAGGGAAAGAGAATAGGGTGGCAGACAATCTAAGTCGTAGAAAGCACATTTCTGCTCTTATAACATTAAGAACTCAGTTTAAGGATGAGGTAAAAAGTGTCTTAGAATCTGATATATACTTTCAGCAAGTAAAAGTAGCGCTTGCTGCAGAACCTAAAGATGAAAGGTATAAAGGTTTTCATTTTGATAATGAAGGAATCTTACATTATGAAAACATGGTATATGTACCTATGCTGAACGATTTGAGAAAGAAGTTGGTAGTTGAATTTCATAATTTGCCCTTTTCTGGACACCCAGGTATCACAAAAATGCACGCTGATCTAAACCAGCAAAATTCCCGTTTGCATGCCTTCTCACGAGTTCCGAGCTCGACTACCGAGAATATTGAATGTAATTAAACCAACTTTCCCGCTCAGACTCCACTTCCACCGACCGCCAGAATTGGCGACAGCCCAATGAAAATTCAAGTCCATTTCCAAACTTAGCGACCTGCCACGTCGGCTCAGGTTAGCTGTTGCCTATACCTCCGCCACGACCTGTCCCTCATCCTTATCCCATGCATTAAATGTAATAGAAAACTCCGCCCATGGTTCGCACCCCCTTCCATAGGCCCCTTTTCATTCTCCTCATTAGTTAGGTTAGTATCTTAGGTTAGAATTTAGGGTAATACTCATTCTAACCATATTACACATAGATACTAACTTAGGACATTAACACATAGCCTAGGTCTAGGTTAGATTAACACTAATCTAACCCCTAGGTTAGGTTTAGTCTTAGGTTACTAATCATTTAATAATTCCAGTTAGGTCTGCATTATGTACACTCAGAAAAAGACCTTCATCATACCTTCTTAAACAGGGTTAGCTCCTGTTCTGCTGCAGAATCGTATGTAGCCGAATTATTACCTGGTCCACGATCGAGACCTTCCAGATATACTTCCATATCGGGAACCAATTCATTTTTACTTGATCAGCCTGAGTCATACTCCTGACTAGCTTATTAAATACTTCTAGACCTTGCAATCCTGTTTAAGGTCTGTGATTTAATTCATCATGAACAAACTTAAAGCATTACTTGGATCAATTCCACTGATCCAAGACTAGATTTTATAGATGGATAACTCTATAATTCATTCCGAGATCAAATTAACACTCAGATACAAAATGAAATAGATAAAAGAGTCTAACCATATTCTGACTCAGTCAAGATCTGCAATCTGCAAAGAAATTACTGTAAATATCAAGCATGATTTCTAAATCGAGGAACACATCCTTATACAAGAAATCACATATCAACACTTGTATGCCCAGGAGAGAGTAACAACAGTTCAGGGTGTTACATGCTTCCCTCCTAAAAAATTCATCGTCCCGATGAATTACATATTAAATTAACCTTCAGGTCAATCAATTTATTAGTACACAAACAATGTGACTACTTCCATAATTGAATAGTTCCAGAAATCAATGTCACAACATATTTTATTCAACCTGAATAAAGTCTGCCTTCATCTGGCTTTCATAAATACTTAAAAAAAAAACAATCAGTTCATAAAAGTATGTTTTATCAACAGATTTCATTCTGTTGAAAAAGAGAAGGAAAAGCAATTTTCATCTCTTCCAGATTTTCCCAAGTTGCACTTTCTTCGCTAAACTGGTCCCACTGGACCTTACATTGCTGAATAACACGATTTCTTAAATGCAATTGGCGAGTTTCCAGCACTCGTGTGGGTTTAACCACGATTATTCCTGGGTCTTGGACCTGCAAGGAATTCCAATTTAAAACATGTGACAGATCTGAAACGTATTTCTTGAGCAAAGAAATATGGAAAACATCATGCATGCGAGATAAAGCAGGTGGCAATGCTAAAAGATAAGCTACAGGATTGATTATTTCGACAATTTCGAAAGGTCCCACAAATTGAGGTGACAACTTGGCAGCCTTGCCAAAAGTTATAGAACTCTTTCTGGGTTTAACACGAAGGAAAACCTTATCACCAAGCTCAAACCTTCTATCAACCCGCTTAAGGTCAGCATAGCTCTTCTGTCTATCCGTTGCCTCCTTTAATCTTTCACGAATCAGCTTAACTTGCTGTTCCATTTTTGTGAGAATCTCTGGTCCAATTACCACTCTATCCTCAACACTGTCCCAACTAACAGGGGTTCTGCACTTTCTTCCATAAAGTGCTTCAAAAGGTACCATCTTAAGAGATGAATGATAAGTGTTGTTGTATGCGAACTCAACTAATGGAAGATAATCTTCCCATTTATACTGTTGATCCATGCAATACATTCGCAACATATCCTCCAACACTTGATTTACCCTCTCACTTTGTCCATCCATTTCCGGATGATATGCAGAACTGAATTTTAGTTTTGTTCCTAGGGCTGTGTTAAGCATTTTCCAAAACCTTGACGTCATTCTAGGATCCCTGTCAGATATAATCAGTTCTGGTACACCATGTAATCTGAAAATTTCATGTACGAATCTCTTGGCCAACACTGGTGAATCATCCTTTAGATTTCCAGCGATGAAATGAGCTACCTTGGTCAGTTTATCTACAACTACCAGGATAACATCATGTTTATTCCTGGACATAGGTATTCCTTGTACAAAATCCATGGTTATTACTTGCCATTTGTACTACGGTATGCTATGAGGATATAACAGTCCAGACGGGTGCATATGTTCTGCCTTCACCTGCTGACATTCCAGACAATGAGTCACAAGATTAATCACATCCTTTTTCATACCTGTCCAGAAGTATTGTTATTTCAAATCAGCTAGCATTTTTGTGATACCTGGGTGTCCAGAGAAAGGTGAATTATGAAATTCAACTAACAACTTCTTCCTCAAGTCGCTCAGCATAGGTACATATACCCTATTTTCATAACGCAAGATACCTTCATTATCAAAATGAAAACCTTTATACCTTATATCCTTAGGTTCTGCAACAAGTGCTGCTTTTACTTGCTGATAGTATGCATCTGATTCTGAGGCACTTTTTACCTCGTCTTTAAACTGAGTTCTTAATGTTATAAGAGCAGAAATGTGCCTCCTACGACTTAGAGCATCAGCTACTCTATTCTCCTTCCCTTTGATATAGCTTATATCAAAGTCATATTGTGATAAAAATTCTAACCATCTTCTCTGTCTGGCATTCAGATTGGGCTGAGTAAAAATATATTTCAGTCCCAAGTGATCAGTTTTCAACTCAAAAGGTTTCCCTAGTAAGTAGTGTCTCCAGACTTGAAGTGCATGGACAATGGCAGCAAGTTCCAAATCATGAGGGGCATAATTCAGCTCATGTAACTTAAGTTTTCTACTTTCATAAGAAATGACTTGATCATTTTGTAGCAAAACACCTCCAAGGCCTTCCCCAGAAGCATCCGTTACAACAGTAAAATTCCCATTAGGGTCTGGTATAGCTAAAATAGGTGCAGAAGTCAATTGGTCTTTCAGACTTTTGAAAGCCGCTTCGCACTTGTCATTCCATATGAATTTCTTATCCTTCTTTTGTAAAGAAGTTATTGGTGCAGCTATTTTAGAAAAATCCTTAACAAATTTTCTATAGTAACCTGCAAGACCCATGAAGCTTCTTACTTCATGTACATTCTTTGGTGCAGGCCACTCAGTTATTGCCACTATTTTTGAAGGATCTACTGCGATTCCCTCTTTACTTATGACATGACCCAAATAGTGAACTTCTGAATCAAAGAAAGAACATTTGGATAACTTACCATACAACTTTCTCTTTCTCAAAATTCCCAAAACTATCTTTAGATGCTCATTGTGCTCCTCAACACTTTTAGAATAAATGAGAATATCGTCCAAGAATACAAGTACAAACTTGTCCAGGTATTCTTGAAAAATATTGTTCATTAAATTCATAAAGGCTGCGGGTGCATTAGTTAACCCAAAGGGTAGAACTGTAAATTCACAATGTCCGTACCTTGTTCGGAAAGCTGTTTTATAAATATCTTCCTCTTTAATCCTTAACTGATGATAACCAGATTGAAGGTCTATCTTAGAATAAACCGCTGCTCCACGCATCTGATCAAACAGATCATCGATCCTAGGAAGTGGATATCGGTTCTTGACTGTTGCTTTGTTCAACATCCGATAATCAATACACAGCCTTAGTGTTCCGTCCTTCTTTTTCACAAATATCACAGGTGCTCCCCAAGGTGAAACACTTGGTCTAATCAATCCTTTAGACAAAAGCTCTTGTAACTGTGCCTTAATCTCAACTAACTCAGTAGTAGTCATCCGATAAGGCGCTTTGGAAATAGGTTCCATTCCAGGCTTGATTTCAATGGAAAAATCAAATTGTCTCTTAGGTGGTAACCCTGGTAATTCCTCAGGAAAAACATCCCTGAAACCTTGTAGCAGAGGGAATTGTTCCATGAAATCATTATCTTCTTCTGAAGATTCAGATATCTTTACCGCATAAAGGGTACATCCTTTATTTTTAGCCTTTTTAAGCTGCATAGCTGACAGTTTTCTAACTGAAATTTCTCGTTTCACACCTTGAATTTCTGCTGATTCCAGCTGATCATCTAAACATTTTATGTTCTTTTCATAGCAATCTACCTTTACTTTATGGTCAGCTAACCAATTGACACCGATGACAATGTCATATGATCCCAAATTTGCAACATAAAGATCAACTTCCGTGGAAAAGTCAGGTAAGTCAAGGACTGCCCCAAAATGACACATACTCACTGTATGAACAGAATTATTACCATACTGTACAATCCAAGATTTATCCATTTTTCTAGCTTTTCTTTTTAGTTTAGAAGCTAGTTTATTAGATATAAAACATTCAGTAGCTCCTGTATCAAAAAGAATAGTGATAGGTATGCCGAATAACTTACCCGGAACTTCTATAGGTGTCACTTGCTTTTCAGCCTGCTTGTCCGCTACTGCAGCATGTATCTTATGCTACTGATTACGATCATCCTTCTTCAAAGGGCACTGATTTGCGTAGTGATCTTTACCACAATTGTAGCAGCCTCCTACAGGTCCCTTTTTAGGCTCAAAGTTGCCTCCAGTTTTATAATTGTCACGCTGTCCTCCATAGGGCTTCTGCCCATTATTATAATTTTTAGCAAAATTATCCTTTATGTTTCCAGCAGGCTTATTTACTACTACTTTCTTATTGTTATCTCGTGGAAACTTACTCTTGTTTCCAAACTTTTTCCATGGTCCTTTTCTGGGTGCAAGAGAGGTTGAAGAAGGGTTTGCAGTCTTCTTCCGCACTTCCTCCTTATGAGCAGAAATAGCCTTTAATTTCTGTTCTTGCCTTATGGCCTTTTCAACAACTCCTTCCATAGTGGTTGGACTGTGAACATCGACCTCTCCCCCTATCACAGGATTCAATCCCATGATGAATTTCCGTATCCTGAACTTTTCGTCAGTTTGATACTGCGGTACATACTTGAGGAGTTTTGTAAACCGCTCCCAGTATTCAGTTACTGTTAGCTTCCCTTGAGCTAAGTTCTAAAATTCTGTCATTTTTTGATCATAGAAAAGTTGTGGCAGCCAACGTTGCCTAAAATAGCCTTTAAATTGATCCCAAGTAATATTGGTCTCATCAATGTTTAGCTCAGCTTTTCGGCTATCCCACCACGAAGATGCTTCGTGAGAAAGCTGATAGGCTCCCCAAATAGCTTTGGTTTCCTCTGAGAAGTTCCTTATTGCAAAGTACTTCTCCATTTCGCTGAACCAGTTCTCAGCTCCATCTCCTAATGTGGTGCCATCATACTTAGGTGGACTTATCCTTTTTATATCATTAGTGAGTTCTGCTGCCAATCTGGCCTTTTTGTTTTCTGGTTGGACAGGTGCATTTCCAGCATTAACATCAACACCCATGTCGGGGTTGTCCTCAGGAGGTTGCTGATTATTATTATCAGCTTCATCATCCTCCTCATTTCCCATTACCTACTGTTCAAGTATAGCTAAGCGATCTCTTGTGTCCAATAGGGCAGCAAGGATCTCATCAAGTTTCTGGGTTGTTGCCGCTCCTCCTTCAGGTGGAGCATTATTCGCAACGTTCCCCCTTGTTCTAACCATTTTCTGTTACAAGAAAAATTCAGGTTTTTATCAGATTATGGACTCAATAGGTCCAAGAGCTGCAACCTTCAGCTCTGATACCAAGATGTAACATCCTCTTTTTATACTTTAGAACAAGTGAATTTTTTTTTTTTTTGATAATTGCATCCTGGTTCTAAATACATAATTTAGAACTCACAAATCAAATAACCATTCATATAATAGACAACCATATGCAGCTGTAATGACTCGGATTACTTCCGATCTATTCATTCCATGACTCGGTAATCTACTGATCTATTCATGAGTAAAAAGAGTTGGTGTTTTTAGATAACACTTTACTCTTGCGGTTCTCTTCCCTACTCTGGGATTCAGAATGCTCTGTCCAAGGAACCTAACTGAATAATCGTTACTATTATTCATCGGCATCTCATCCCTTAGACTAGGTGAATTAGGACAATGCAATCAGCAGCTTGCGATACTTTGGCCAAAGATTTGAAACATACTGTTTATGTCTCGTATTCCTTAACGGCATACTCGTCAATCTAGAATACGTCCTTCACCCCCATTCATATGTTATATAGAATGTCCTACACTGACTACTGTCAGTCCTTCCTTTCACAACTGAATCACCCGGAGGTAGATTAACAAGGTGATAATGTTATATGGATGCCCACGAGGATTAGGGATATGGTGACATACTGGTTCAACCTTGCAGTTCAACCAGTGTGTCATGATACCCCGAATCTCCTAGGCAGCCTTATAATATGACCACGTTCTTAATCGGACCCTGGGTAACTCGTGCGAAATCAAGTGTAAATCTTAGCGATCAATGCAAAGGGTGTCACCATAAGTCATCTGCATTGTTGTAACTTTGAGAAGATCCTAATCTTCTCAGAGGTACAACCCTGCAGTTGACTTGTGTCGTCAACCTTTAAATCTGCCTCGAAAAGATCTACTTAATAACATGCGTTACGCACTTGAGTTTAAATTACCTTAAAGACTTTTCCCTAAGGTTAGCCTTTCCCGTTCCCTGGATTCTTCGTCTTAAGATGACCCTCCTCTATAAAACCCATTACATGGTAGAGGTATTAAGGTCAAGCTCTCATCAAGGAGTCATTAGAATACACCTGATTCTAAAACAACAGAATTGGACAATATCTCATAACCTTTGCTTGAGATTGCCATCTGAACTCCATTTGATTGTATATCAGTTCTCTTAACTGAATTTATATCATACTTATTAGTATAAAGATATAAATGATTAAGAATCCAATTTAATATTGTCCTGTCATACTTAGGACTAGGGATTAGTAATTTAATCTA
Organism: Taxus chinensis; assembly: GCA_019776745.2. NCBI lineage: Eukaryota > Viridiplantae > Streptophyta > Pinopsida > Cupressales > Taxaceae > Taxus > Taxus chinensis. Next base: position 148,648,259 of record CM034154.1, read on the forward strand.
GCTTGTTTAGCGTCCAGCTTAGGTTCATTTTTAACCTATCTTCTAGAAAGACAATTATTTAAATTCAATATTGCTTTTGCTAGAACAAATTAGAACTACTAAACAACTCATAAGAAATTCAAATCTTATTTCCTTATAAGCTTTCATTGTCATCACAAAAGCATCCATATTACACAAAGATAACGTTACCCCTCTGGTATATAAACCGAAGAAGGTTCAACTATCAGAAATAGAATACAACACCTAAGTATCAACACTTAGTTTCCATTCCTTTCAAAACTATACAATTACATTTTATGCAAACAACATACTTGATACAATGCTCAAACGGAAAAGAAACATCTTTTCACTATAGTACATTTATAAAATCAAGTTGTAATTCATTATAAATCAATTAAACAATCTGATCAGCCTGTCAGATCTGCATTGCTTTTTACCTCTTACGGAAACCATCTGCAAAAAATAGTCCACATGAGTCAGTTCAATGAACTGAGCATGATAAGCACTAACTTGTTTAAAACAATTGCAATCCATCAATTGTTTTCATTAAACACCCGTTTAATGAGAATCAGATATCCACATAGTAAACATATTCAGACTATGCCTTTGTAATACAAAATGATTACAAATATGTAACTCTATCATTGTTACAAATAGTCTTAATCACATTCTAATATTTCATCAAATATTAAGAATCAAGGAACGAATGTACACAAACAATCATTGCAATCCAAAATCACCACATTTGGACAGATCATTTCATTCATCCAAAAGGAAAGTATCATACAATTCGGGATTCCACCAATATGTTACAAAAAATTCCCACTGTTAGACAGATATCAACAAATAAGCAAAAGAAGAGAAAGAACCAAATCATTCACACTTCCTTTCACATAAGTTCATTACTGTAATGTCTTCACCTATGAATTGTATTCATCCAGTATGTATACGATTAAGGTCCGTCAAACTATAAGAAGAATTACTGTCATAATAAAATCGAACAAAAACAGGCTTTTCAACCCAAGTTCGAAATCAAAGAACCTCTAGAATTGCGGTCAACAATAGACAACATTACATAGGCAATTGAATGTTTCCCTAAGATTATGCCAAGATAATCACTCAAAACTTCTGGACATGCTCAGTCACAATCAGACAGGAGTAAACGGAGAGGAATATATCAATCTATTCTACCTTGGCGGCAAGCAACTCTAAAGTGTGGTATTCGCGACTCACCCCAAAGGGATAGAACACGAAATGATTAACCATACTCAAGGACTCAACAGTGACAAATGACAGTGTCCAAGTTAGCAGGTTCATTAAGAGACAGAAATACAAGTTACCTTCCAAGAACTCAAATGATTCCAACAGTAGTAACAAGTCCAAACAATTACATATGAATTCCATCTGAGCTCATCAACGGAGCATAATAAAAATCAAGCAAACAAATTTAATTACTGATTTCAAACAAAGAATCCAACTGAACTCTTGCCAATGCAACACAATGGTATTCTTACGAATAACAGAGATCAAAATACAAATTATTCCCTTAAGTCGCTGGAACCAACAATTTCCCAAAATTCATCTATATTCAAACATGAAAGTGACTTAAACATATAAATCATTCAATCGACTCCCACTGAGTCATTCAAATAAAAATGAATATAATTCCGTAATTTATATTGCATACTGATACGGGGTTAATATCCATGAACCTAACTTCATAAGGCCGATATACAAGATGTCAAACTATTCAGAGAAATCCGTCCAGGCCAAATAGGACATCACGAGTTCAATCGTAGGCTTATACAGAAGCCAAAAGAAACAAGATGCCCTCTACAGGGTCAAACAACAGATTAAACCCAACAGTCCCAAATTTGAAGTGATCACACTGGTTTGTTTATCAAGAATCAAACCAAATCTATACAATGGTAGTCAAGATAAATGAAGAAGAATAATTAATGATTCATCTACTCCAATAATGATAAACATAAAAGAACAGGCTTCAATAATTACTGTTTTTCGTAAAGAAAATACCAACTGAACCTTCTTCAACATTTGAACAAGTTACACAGAAGGAAACAAACAGTACAGACCGGGGGAATCTATACCCAAAAATACTGTCTAACAGAGGTCGAAAGAAAAAAGACTGTTACGTCTCAAGATCAAACAATCCTTGTCCAATATTCAAATATATTATAACATCCTAATGCAGAAGTAAACGGTTAAATATCGTAACCCTACGAAGGAAAACAATTCCAAGAGTTGCCAAAAAGATACTGTCACATCGAAAGATTGTTATTCACAAACACCTTCAGACAACGAAACCCAACAGTATCAAAACTGCAATCAACAAAACCCAACGACAGAGCTTAACAAAATTTTCCAAAACTTGAACATCAAAACAGGTACACCAGTATCCTTCCTGACTGTTTTCCCCACAAAAATTGACGATTTCAAAAATCGACAAACAAAAAAATGGCCGATACCATTACAAGAACGATCTATGGGCTCACGCTGTACAGGGCCGAAGCATTCACACAGCTTCATCTGTTTCGCATAATTTAAGCCCAAAAATGCAAACACCAAGAAATATGCCACAGTCGGGAATTTAATAAACACCCAACCAAAGGATAATGAAGATTCGAACCAGAGAAAAAACGTACCAGAGAAAATCACACCAAGAAATCCATAGATAAACAACTAATTTCTTAAATCAGTAGAACAGAGTTGTTCTAATGAAATCATTTGAAAGACAGAAAGATATTTAAAGGTTAGGACGAAATGCCTATATTTGTGCTCAAAACATTTATTGAAGCAGACCAATGTGAAGAGATAGGGGGCAATTCGTGTGCATACGGGTTGGATTAACAACCCTGCCCGCTCTTCGTCCCTCCTCCTTCTCTTCTTTTATTCTCCATGGTGCTTCTTTTGAGCGGACCACAAAATTCTCTATCACATCACATATATAATCCTCATGATAGAGAAAAAGAAGCTAGATAAACCTAATGCTCGCAGGCAACCACAAAGAAAGACTGGTAAGAAGACCAGGTGAACCGGCAGGAGAGAGATCCGAAAATCGCGACAACGCCAACAACCAACAAACTCCCGTTTGCATGGCCTTCTCGCGAGTTCCGAGCTGACTACCAAGGAATATGAATGTAATTAAACCAAATTTTCACGCTCAGGGGACTCCACTTCCCCACCGACCAGCCCGAAATTGGCGGACAGGGCAAAACAACAAGATATTGGACAATTATTCATAACCTTTGCTGAGATTTGCCATTCTGAACTCCATTTGATTGTATATCAGTGTCTCTTAAACTGAATTATATCTACCTGTATTAGTATAAAAGATTATAAATGATTAAGAATCCAGATTTAATATTGTCCTGTCATACTAGGGACTAGGGTATTAGTAATTTAATCTAGCTTGTTTAGCGTCCAGCTTAGGTTCATTTTTTACCTATCTTCTAGAAAGCATCAATTATTTAAATTTCAATATTGGCTTTTGCAGACACAAATTAGAACTACTAAACACTCATAAGAATTCAATCTTATTTCCTTATAAGCTTTCATTGTCAATCACAAAAGCATCCATATTACACAAAGATAACGTTACCCCCTCTGGTATATAAACCGAAGAAGGTTCAAACTATCAGAAATAGAATACAACACATAAGTATCAAACACTTATTTCCCATTCCTTTCAAACTATACCATTACATTTTATGCAAACAACATACTTGATTACAATGCTCAACGGAAAAGGAAACATCTTTTCACATATAGTACATTTATAAAATCAAGTTGTAATTCATTATAAATCAATTAAACAATCTGATCAGCCTGTCAGATCTGCATTGCTTTTACCTCTTACGGAAACCATCTGCAAAAATAGTCCACATGAGTCAGTTCAATGAACTGAGCATGATAAGCACTAACTTTTAAAACAATTGCAATCCATCAATTGTTTTCATTAAAACCCTGTTTAAATGAGATCAGATATCCACATAAGTAAACATATTCAGACTATGCCTTTGTAATACAAAATGATTACAAATATGTAACTCTATCATTGTTACAAAATAGTCTTAATCACATTCTAATATTTCATCAAATATTAAGAATCAAGGAACGAATGTACACAAACAATCATTGCATCCAAAATCACCACATTGGACAGATCATTTCATTCATCCAAAAAGGAAAGTATCATAACAATTCGGGATTCCACCAATATGTTACAAAAAAATTCCCACTGTTAGACAGATATCAACAAATAAGCAAAAGAAGAGAAAGAACCAAATCATTCACACTTCCTTTCACATAAGTTCATTACTGTAATGTCTTCACCTATGAATTGTATTCATCCAGTATGTATACGATTAAGTCCGTCAAACTATAAGAAGAATTACTGTCATAATAAAAATCGAACAAAACAAGGCTTTTCAACCCAAGTTCGAAATCAAAGAACCTCTAGAATTGCGGTCAACAATAGACAACATTACATTAGGCAATTGAATGTTTCCCTAAGATTATGCCAAGATAATCACTCAAAACTTCTGGACATGCTCAGTCACAATCAGACAGGAGTAAACGGAGAGGAATATATCCAATCTATTCTTACCTTGGCGCAAGCAACTCTAAAGTGTGGTATTCGCGACTCACCCCAATAGGGATAGAACACGAAATGATTAACCATACTCAAGGAACTCAAACAGTGACAAATGACAGTGTCCAAGTAGCAGGTTCATTAAGAGACAGAAATACAAGTTACCTTCCAAGAACTCAAATGATTCCAACAGTAGTAACAAGTCAAACAATTACATATGATTCCATCTGAGCTCATCAACGGAGCATAATAAAAATCAAGCAAACAAATTTAATTACTGATTTCAAACAAAGAATCCAACTGAACTCTTGCCAATGCAACACAATGGTATTCTTACGAATAACAGAGATCAAAATACAAATTATTCCCTTAAGTCGCTGGAACAACAATTTCCAAAATTCATCTATATTCAACCATGAACAGTGACTTAAACATATAAATCATTCAATCGACTCCACTGAGTCATTCAAATAAAAATGAATATAATTCCGTATTTATATTGCATACTGATACGGGTTAATATCCATGACCTAACTTCATAAGGCCGATATACAAGATGTCAAACTATTCAGAGAAATCCGTCCAGGCCAAATAGACATCACGAGTTCAATCTTAGGCTTATACAGAAGCCAAAAGAAACAAGATGCCCTCTACAGGGTCAAACAACAGATTAAACCCAACAGTCCCAAATTTGAAGTGATCACACTGGTTGTTTATCAAGAATCAAACCAAATCTATACAATGGTATTCAAGATAATGAAGAAGAATAATTAATGATTCATCTACTCCAATAATGATAAACATAAAAGAACAGGCTTCAATAATTACTGTTTTCGTAAAGAAAATACCAACTGAACCTTCTTCAACATTTTGAACAAGTTACACAGAAGGAAACAAAACAGTACAACCGGGGAATCTATACCCAAAAATTACTGTCCTTAACAGAGGTCGAAAGACCTGTTACTTCTCAAGATTTCAAACAAATCCTTGTCCAATATTCAAATATATATACATCCATAATGCATACTGTAACGGTTAAATCTCGTTACCCCTACGAAAAGGAAAACAATTCCAAAGAGTTGCAAAAAGATACTGTCACATCGAAAGATGTTATTCACAAACAACCTTCAAGACAAACGAAACCCAACAGTATCAATAACTGCAATCAACAAAACCCACGACAGAGCTTACAAAATTTTCCAAAACTCTGAACAATCAAACAGGTACACCAGTATCCTTCCTGACTGTTTTCCCCACAAAAATTGACGATCAAAAATCGACAAACAAAACAATGGCCGATACCCATTACAAGAACGATCTATGGGCTCACGCTGTACAGGCCGAGCATTCACACATTTCATATGTTTCGCATATTTAAGCCCAAAATGCAACACAAAGAATAATGCCACAGTTCGAATTTAATAAACACCCAACAAAGGATAAATGAAGATTCGAACCAGAAGAAAAACAGTACCAAGAAAAATCACACCAGACATCCATAGATAAACAACTAATTTCTTAAATCATTAGAACAGAGTTGTTCTAATGAATCATTTGAAAGACAGCAAGATATTTAAAGGTTAGGGCCTAACATGCCTATATTTTTGCTCAAATTTCTGAAGCAGACCACTGGAAGAGCTCGTGCTTCCTTTTCCTTTTCCAAGTTAGAGCGACCAACAAAATTTCTCTATCTCCATCACATATATATCCTCCATGATAGAGAAAAGAGCTAGATAACCTCATGCTCGCCATGCAACACAAAGAAGACTGGTAAGAAGAACCAGTGAACAGGCAGAGAGAGATCCGAAAATCGCGACAAGCCAAACAAACCAACAAACTTCCCGTTTGCATGCCTTCTCGCGAGTTCCGAGCTCGACTACCAAGAATATTGAATGTAATTAAACCAACTTTCCCGCTCAGACTCCACTTCCACCGACCGCCAGAATTGGCGACAGCCCAATGAAAATTCAAGTCCATTTCCAAACTTAGCGATCTGCCAGGTCGGCTCAGGTTAGCTGTTGCCTATACCTCCGCCACGACCTGTCCCTCATCCTTATCCCATGCATTAAATGTCATAGAAAACGCCGCCCATGGTTCGCACCCCCTTCCATAGGCCCCTTTTCATTCTCCTCATTAGTTAGGTTAGTATCTTAGGTTAGAATTTAGGGTAATACTCATTCTAACCATATTACACATAGATACTAACTTAGGACATTAACACATAGCCTAGGTCTAGGTTAGATTAACAATAATCTAACCCCTAGGTTAGGTTTAGTCTTAGGTTACTAATCATTTAATAATTCCAGTTAGGTCTGCATTATGTACACTCAGAAAAAGACCTTTCATCATACCTTCTTAAACAGGGTTAGCTCCTGTTCTGCTGCAGAATCGTATGTAGCCGAATTATTACCTGGTCCACGATCGAGACCTTCCAGATATACTTCCATATCGGGAACCAATTCATTTTTACTTGATCAGCCTGAGTCATACTCCTGACTAGCTTATTAAATACTTCTAGACCTTGCAATCCTGTTCAAGGTCTGTGATTTAATTCATCATGAACAAACTTAAAGCATTACTTGGATCAATTCCACTGATCTAAGAATAGATTTTATAGATGGATAACTCTATAATTCATTCCGAGATCAAATTAACACTCAGATACAAAATGAAATATATAAAAGAGTCTAACCATATTCTGACTCAATCAAGATCTGCAATCTGCAAAGAAATTACAGTACATATCAAGCATGATTTCTAAATCAAGGAACACATCCTTATACAAGAAATCACATATCAACACTTGTATGCCCAGGAGAGAGTAACAACAGTTCAGGGTGTTACATGATTCCCTCCTAAAAAGATTCATCGTCCTGATGAATTACATATTAAATTAACCTTCAGGTCAATCAATTTATTAGTACACAAATAATGTGACTACTTCCATAATTGAATAGTTCCAGAAATCAATGTCATAACATATTTTATTCAACCTGAATAAAGTCTGCCTTCATCTGGCTTTCATAAATACAAGTTACCTTCCAAGAACTCAAATGATTCCAACAGTAGTAACAAGTCAAACAATTACATATGATTCCATCTGAGCTCATCAACGGAGCATAATAAAAATCAAGCAAACAAATTTAATTACTGATTTCAAACAAAGAATCCAACTGAACTCTTGCCAATGCAACACAATGGTATTCTTATGAATAACAGAGATCAAAATACAAATTATTCCCTTAAGTCGCTGGAACAACGATTTCCAAAATTCATCTATATTCAACCATGAAAAGTGACTTAAACATATAAATCATTCAATCGACTCCACTGAGTCAATCAAATAAAAATGAATATAATTCCGTATTTATATTGCATACTGATACGGGTTAATATCCATGACCTAACTTCATAAGGCTGATATACAAGATGTCAAACTATTTAGAGAAATCCGTCCAGGCCAAATAGACATCACGAGTTCAATCTTAGGCTTATACAGAAGCCAAAAGAAACAAGATACCCTCTACAGGGTCAAACAACAGATTAAACCCAACAGTCCCAAATTTGAAGCGATCACACTGGTTGTTTATCAAGAATCAAACCAAATCTATACAATGGTATTCAAGATAATGAAGAAGAATAATTAATGATTCATCTACTCCAGTAATGATAAACATAAAAGAACAGGCTTCAATAATTACTGTTTTTGTAAAGAAAATACCAACTGAACCTTCTTCAACATTTTGAACAAGTTACACAGAAGGAAATGAAACAGTACAACCGGGGAATCTATACCCAAAAATTACTGTACTTAACAGAGGTCGAAAGACCTGTTACTTCTCAAGATTTCAAACAAATCCTTGTCAAATATTCAAATATATATACATCCATAATGCATACTGTAACGGTTAAATCTCGTTACCCCTACGAAAAGGAAAACAATTCCAAAGAGTTGCAAAAAGATACTGTCACATCGAAAAATGTTATTCACAAACAACCTTCAAGACAAATGAAACCCAACAGTATCAATAACTGCCATCAACAAAACCCACGACAGAGCTTACAAAATTTTCCAAAACTCTGAACAATCAAACAGGTACACCAGTATCCTTCCCGACTGTTTTCCCCGCAAAAATTGACGATCAAAAATCGACAAACAAAACAATGGCCGATACCCATTATAAGAACGATCTATGGGCTCACGCTGTACAGGCCGAGCATTCACACATTTCATATGTTTCGCATATTTAAGCCCAAAATGCAAACACAAAGATATAATGCCACAGTTCGAATTTAATAAACACCCAACAAAGGATAAATGAAGATTCGAACCAGAAGAAAAACAGTACCAAGAAAAATCACACCAGACATCCATAGATAAACAACTAATTTCTTAAATCATTAGAACAGAGTTGTTCTAATGAAATCATTTGAAAGACAACAATATATTTAAAGGTTAGGGCCTAACATGCCTGTATTTTTGCTCGAATTTCTGAAGCAGACCACTGGAAGAGCTCGTGCTTCCTTTTCCTTTTCCAAGTTAGAGCAACCAACAAAATTTCGCTATCTCCATCACATATATATCCTCCATGACAGAGAAAAGAGCTGGATAACCTCATGCTCGCCATGCAACACAAAGAAGACTGGTGCGAAGAACCAGTGAACAGGCAGAGATAGATCCGAAAATCGCGACAAGCCAAACAAACCAACAAACTTTCCGTTTGCATGCCTTCTCGCGAGTTCCGAGCTCGACTACCGAGAATATTAAATGCAATTAAACCAACTTTCCCGCTCAGACTCCACTTCCACCGACCGCCAGAATTGGCGACAGCCCAATGAAAATTCAAGTCCATTTCCAAACTTAGCGACCTACCACGTCGGCTCAGGTTAGCTGTTGCCTATACCTCCGCCACGACCTGTCCCTCATCCTTATCCCATGCATTAAATGTCATAGAAAACGCCTCCCATGGTTCGCACCCCCTTCCATAGGCCCCTTTTCATTCTCCTCATTAGTTAGGTTAGTATCTTAGGTTAGAATTTAGGGTAATACTCATTCTAACCATATTACACATAGATACTAACTTAGGACATTAACACATAGCCTAGGTCTAGGTTAGATTAACACTAATCTAACCCCTAGGTTAGGTTTAGTCTTAGGTTACTAATCATTTAATAATTCCAGTTAGGTCTGCATTCTGTACACTCAGAAAAAGACCTTCATCATACCTTCTTAAACAGGGTTAGCTCCTGTTCTGCTGCAGAATCATATGTAGCCGAATTATTACCTGGTCCACGATCGAGACCTTCTAGATATACTTCCATATCGGGAACCAATTCATTTTTACTTGATCAGCCTGATTCATACTCCTGAGTAGCTTATTAAATACTTCTAGACCTTGCAATCCTGTTTAAGGTCTGTGATTTAATTCATCATGAACAAACTTAAAGCATTACTTGGATCAATTCCACTGATCCAAGACTAGATTTTATAGATGGATAACTCTATAATTCATTCCGAGATCAGATTAACACTCAGATACAAAATGAAATAGATAAAAGATTCTAACCATATTCTGACTCAGTCAAGATCTGCAATCTGCAAAGAAATTACAGTACATATCAAGCATGATTTCTAGATCGAGGAACACATCCTTATACAAGAAATCACATATCAACACTTGTATGCCTAGGAGAGAGTAACAACAGTTCAGGGTGTTACAAAAACTGAGAGAGTAAATCAAGTGTTGGAAGATATGTTGCGTATGTATTGCATGGATCAACAGTATAAATGGGAAGAGTATCTCCCATTAGTTGAGTTCGCATACAACAACACTTATCAATCATCTCTTAAAATGGCACCTTTTGAAGCACTTTATGGAAGAAAGTGCAGAACCCCTGTTAGTTGGGATAGTATTGAGGATAGAGTGGTAATTGGACCAGAGATCCTCACTGAAATGGAACAGCAAGTTAAGTTGATTCGTGAACGATTAAAGGAAGCAGCAGATAGGCAGAAGAGCTATGCTGACCTTAAGTGGGTTGATCGAAGGTTTGAGCTTGGTGAGAAGGTTTTTCTTCATGTTAAACCCAGAAAGAGTTCTATAAATTTTGGCAAGGCTGCCAAGTTTTCACCTCGTTACGTGGGATCTTTCGAAATTGGTGAAATAATCAATCCTATAGCTTATCAATTAGCATTACCACCTGCTTTATCTCACATGCATGATGTTTTCCATATTTCTTTGCTTAAGAAATATGTTTCAAATTTGTCACATGTCTTAAATTGGAATTCCTAGCAGGTCCAAGACCTAGGAATAATCGTGGTTAAACCCACACGAGTGCTGGAAACTCGCCAATTGCATTTGAGAAATCATGAAATACAACAATGTAAGGTCCAGTGGGACCAGTTTAATGAAGAAAGTGCAACTTGGGAAAATCTGGAAGAGATGAAAATTGCTTTTCCTTTTCTTTTTTCAACAGAATGAAATCTGTTGACAAAACATTTTTATGAACTTATCTTTTTCATGTCTATATGAAAGCCAGATTGAGGCAAACATTATTCAGGATGAATAAAATGTATCGTGACATTGATTTCTGAAACTATTCAAGTTGGAAATAGTCTTATTGTATTGTGAACTAATAAATTGGTTGACCTGAAGGTAAATCAAATATGTAATCATTGGGACGATGAATCTTTTAGGAGGGAAGCATGTAACACCCTGAACTATTGTTACTTCCTCCTGAGCATTCAAGTGTTGATATATGATTTCTTCTGTACAAGGATGTGTTCCTTTTATTGTGAAGTCATGCTTGATATGGATTGTATCTTCTTTGCTCTTGAAGATCTTTGATTGAGTCAGGATATGCTTGGACTCTTTTATTTCTTTCATTTTTAGCACCTGAGTTCAATATGATTTCGAGGGGAATTGTGGATTTATCCATCTTTATGAATCAGCCTTGGATCAGTTGCATTGATCCAAGAGATGTTTTAAGTTTATTCTGGATGAACAAAAAATTATAGACCTTACGAAAGTTACAAGGTCTGAATGTGTTGAATAAGCAATTCCGGAGTCTAACTCAGGTTGATCATGTTAAATGAATTGGTTCCCGATATCGTAATATCAGGAAGGCCTAGACCTTAAGCCAGGTAATAAATTCTGGTGTATACTGCAAGCTTATTATCAATGCTGGATAGAATCCATTTTGGGAATGTTATACCTGTTGGTTCTAATACTGATCAAACCTATTTGTGGGACCTAGAATGGATTCGTTAAGGTTAATAACCTTAACCTAAACTATAACCTATGGGTTGAATTATTGCTAATCTAACCTATCCCTAAACTATAGGTTTAATGCTCCTAAGGTTAGCTACTTAAGCACTATGGAAGTAAGACTAATGTCTTACCGTAAGATCTAACCTATGTTTCTAACCTAACTTATGATAATGGATGAAGGGGGACCTATGAAGGGGTGTGAACCATGGGCGGTAGTTTCCCTGGCATTAAATGAGGTGGATAAGCATGAAGGACAAGGGATTTGGCAGAGATTACAAACGGCTATTGAGACCTGACGTGGCAGAGTTGCCAAATTTGGGAATGGTTGTTTGTTTTCATTTGTCAATCGCCAACTTTGGCAGTCGGTGGAAATGGAAAATAGGTAGGAATCTTGGAGTTAATGTCATTGATGAAATTTGGTTCCCGAGCGCGGATTGCTCGGGAAGGCATGCATATGGAAAACTAGTTGGTTGTTTGGTTTTCCATACGCTCTGTTTTTCTCTCTGTTTGATCACTGGTTCTTCAAACCATTTTACTTTGTGTTGCATGGCAACTATGAGAATATCTAGCTCTTTTCTCTGTTGGGGAAAGTTTATAAGGCATGAGGGTAACAAATTATTGTTGCTAAATCTATTGTGGAAGAAGAGGAGAAGGCGCGAGCACATTCAGAGGTCTTCTTCGGATTTTTAAGCGACATTACCAGGCATGATAGGCCCTTACTTTTAAAAATCTTGCTTTACTCCAAATGCTTTCATTAAAACAACTCTGTTCAGGTGATTTTAGTACAGTTGGTTTGAAGCAATGTTTTGGTTCTTCTTTTCCTATGGAATTAGGAATCTCGGGTTATTCGAAGACTTTGTTGGAATGTTTCTGTATTTATTCTTCCTTTTGGATTCATTTCTATTGAAAACCCAGTTGTGCTCTTATTGTTGTTGAATCCTATTGATTCTTACTGTGAATACTTGAAGTTTCTTCTGTTTGGAATGCTTGCTGTGATTATACTACTTGAATGCGACTTTAGTAGAAGTCCTCACTGTGTTTGCTATTTGGGATAAACTCTGTTGAAAGTTTGCAAGGATTATCTATGAAAATGACTCAATGAGAGTCCTTGAAATGTATCTTGTAATTCAACTTTTGTTTAAGCTTACTTATGAATATTTTTGCTTAGTTGTGAATACTATTGGTATTGACTCAGTGAGAGTCCTTGAAATGTATCTTGTATTTCAACTTCTGTTTAAGCTTAGTTATGAATATTGTTGCTTATTTGTGAATACTATTGGTATTGACTCAGTGGGATTCCTTGAAATGTATCTTATATTTCAACTTCTGTTTAAGCTTAGTTATGAATACTGTTGCTTAGTTGTGAATACTATATGGTATTGACTCCGTTGGAGTCCTTGAAACGTAATTTATGTTTTATAACTTCTGTAGAAGTTTAGTTGAGAATACTATATGGTATTGACTCCGTTAGAGTCCTTGAAACGTAATTTATGTTTTAACTTCTGTAGAAGTTTTACTGTGAGTACTGTTGGGATTCTTGAATTGTTGTCGTATGAATTCGACTACAATCAAAACCTTGGTTATGAGTATTGGTTGGATTTGACACTGTTGGAGTCCTTGATATGCTGCATGTTGGCTCGATTCCTAATTTAAGTCCTCGCTGTGCATGCATATCACATAAACTCTTTCTTAATATTGTTGTGTTATGTTCAGTTCGATTCTGAAGAATTACGGGATGGGATTTCTTTACAAACTTGAATCTGTTTGAGACCCTGTTGCATTTCGTAATAGCTCAAAATCAGATGAAACTCTGAGGAAATTATTGATTTGGAATCAGCTTCTGTGAAGTTCTTGTGATTATTCTTCTTGAAATCAGCTTCTAATATAAGTCCTTTCTGTATAATCATAGGGATTTGATTTAGTTGAATGAAGCTGTGCATGTTTGTGTTTTGACTCAGTGTGAATGTCACTGTATTTGCATATGGAACGTCATTTGTTTTAGTGTTATCTAGTCTCGTGATTGACTGTGATAAAAAGCTCCTAGCTGTACCATGTTAGACGATGGCGTTGGGTATATTCATGTTGATGAATGATATGAAAAAGATTTGTTGAGTCTGTTATGGTTGGATTATTTACTATTGCTTGTCGTGAGAGCTCTTGTATTGCTTAATAGCTACAAGTGATTTTTATAATTGGATTTAGATGAAACTGTAGTTCTTCTTGTAATATCGATTGTTTAGTCGCATGCGTAAATGTAATTGTGTTATTCTAGAGGAGTCGGTACAGTCCAGAACATGATTGATATAGGAATCTGATTGACTCTGTTTCTTTCTTCTAGAGTGTAAATTATATGTTGATGTATAATAAGTGGAATAGGAAAAATTCTCTCTCTCTCCTAGTTAGGAAACCCTGTGTGCTTTCTTCTTGAACCCTCATGTGATATCTACGGTAAGGGAAAAACAAGGATAGACCATGGTATTGTATGGAGAGACTGGTATAAAATGTGTGTTGCTGTATAAATAGGTATACTTGTCAATACCATTGAAATGTGTTATGATTATAAAAGAATTAAGACAGTTGAGCTTGTTGAATGTTTAAACTGCTTTTGAGTAATTGTTAGAAACATTCTTGTAGGAGTGTTGTTGTCTTAGAATGGTTGTATTCATTTGTTCTTAGTCTCTAACATATAAGATGAATTATCTAAAAGGCATTAAGGTTAATTGACATCTATAATACGAGTCATGCGTTAAACGTCATGTTAGAAATATAAAAATATGAATAGCCTAATTTATGTTTGGAATTTGAAGAAATGATTTCATTTAAATAGGTTGTTTAATGAGAACAATTGGTGCATTGCAATTGTTTTAAGAATTAGTGCTTATCATGCTCAGTTCACCGAACTGACCCGTGTTGACAATTTTTGTAGATGGTTGCCATAATTGGTAAAGGCACGCAGATCTGATATGATGTCCAGATTGTTTAATTTGGTTTTATGATGAATTCCAACTTGATTCTCTTAATGTACTACTTGAAGAAAGATGTTCTTTTGCTGTTGAATATTGTATCAAATATGTTGAATGCATAAATTGTATTTGATTAGCTTAGAAATGCATGAAATGAGGGAATTGTTACTCATGTGTTTGCATTCGTATCTTGATGGATTGAACTTCTTCGGTTTGAATGATTTTAAGAGCATTTTTATTATTTTATACCTTAGAGACATTTGGGATTCTCTAAGTGAACTTTGCAAATATTAGGTGACTGAATACTTGTAAATGTTAGTAGTTCTGTTATGTTCTATCTAAAGCTAAATTGGAATTTAGATCACTGTCTTTTGAGAAGCTAAGGTTAAAATAAACCTCAACAGAAAGCTGAACGGGAAGAATAAATTATTACTTCCTAATCTTGATCTAAGTCAAGACAACGTTTAAATTGATTTTGAATCACTATATCTTAATAATAATAAGTAAGATATATTTCAGTTTTGAGAACTGATATAAACCTAAAAGGGTATGGTTAGCAACCTTATGAGAAGACTCAGGGCTATTGCCCAATTTCATTGATTTAGATTACTATGTATCAATAAACTCCTTGATGAGACCTCAAATCCTATTAACTTCTCTTTGTGAAATGGGTCTCAATAAGAAAGGCAATTCTAAGGTGAGGAACCCAGGGGTTGGGAAAAGACTACCCTAAAAGGAGAGTCTTAAAGTATAACTTTAACTCAATGTAAGTAACACCTTAAAGTTAAGTAGATATTTTCGAGGTGGATTTGAAGGTTGATGGCACAAGTTAGCTGCAGGGTTGTACCTTCGAGAAGAATAGGATCTTCTCGAAGATACAACAATGCAGGTGACTTATGACAACACCCTTTGCATTGATCGTTAAGATTTACACCTTAAACTCGAACAAGTTTGACTCTGGGGCTGGTTAGGAATGTGGTCATGTTATAAAACTGCCCCTAGAGACTCAGGGTATCTTGACACACAGGGTTAACTAGGGTTGACCCAGTATGTCAGCGTATCCCTAGTCCTCGAGAGCATCCTTATAACGTGGTCATATTATTAATCCATTCCTGAGTGAATAACTTGGGGTAGGGGAGGCTGACAGAAGTCAGTGTAAGAAATTCTACATAACATAGGAATGGGGTGAAGGACTTATTCCAGATTGATGAGTATGTCGTCAAGGAATACGAGACATAAGCAGTATGTTTCAAATATTTGGCCAAAGTATCACAAGCTGTTGATTGTGTTGTCCTATGTCACCTAGTCTGAGGGACGAGATGCCAATGAATAATGGTAAAAATTATTCAGATAGGTTCCTTGGACAGAGCATTCTAAATCACAGATTAGGGAAGAGAACTGCAAGAGTGATGTGTTAAAATAAAAATGCCAACTCTTTGATACTCATGAATAGATCGGTAGATTACCGAGTCATGGAATGAATAGATCGGAGGTACTCCGAGTCATCACAGTTGCATATGGTTATCTATTGTAAGAATGATTGTTATGATCTGAGAGTTCTAAATTATGTATTTAGAACTAGGATGCACCTATCAAAAAAAAAAAATCTTGTTCTAATGTACTAAAATGAGGACGTTACATCTCTTCTAAACCTAGTAAAATCTTACTTTGACTTACTAAAGGTGCTTTTTGGATTTTTCTATTTGTTCCACATGCAGCCTAGAATTCAGTGATACTAACCGTATGACCTTTTTACACAAATTGGGGTTAATTTTGTAAGGCCTCTTTCTAATTGGAAGTGCACCCTCTTTAAACTTTATCTTCATCTCCCCTAACGATTCATGCACACCTTTGAGTTCATGGTACCACCTAGGAAATAGGTCATGGTAGTTCATTAGTAACTCTATGATTTTTGTCACTTAAGATTCTGACCAATAGTATCCAATTATGACTTCCTTAGGCTCAGTCTCTATTCCAATATTCACCTGATTTGTCTTCATAGGTTCATGATATGAGAGTGTGGTCCTATCCACACTGTCCAATACCTCATGCCTTTCTGTTGAATGGTTTACATCTAGATTATCTACCTCTTCATCATCCACCAGGTAGACCATTTTCCCTCTCTCTTTCACAAGGAAACCGAGTTGAAGTAATGTTACATCGGCCCCTGGTTCTGTATCAAGACACGCTCCTGAGTCCTCTTTATCTAATAATTCATGGAGGAGTTCTTCATCCTTAGCACTATCCCCTATAGTTAAGTGCTTGATAACTTTCAATGCTTCTTCTACCGAAGGTTTTGTAGAGAAGAAGCCAAACATCTGGGACATTCCTTATATTAAATTCTACCAATTTCTAGTTTCTCTATGGAGTTTTACATATACATACCAAGCAGGTGCACAACCTTGTAAATTGGAATAAAACCGATGCACCAATAGTGAAGGTGGTAAAGCTTCATGCCCTTCTGTCCAGAGTCTATCACACTTATGAACATGGTTTTGAACAGGTTGGTCACCATGATAATTGCATATTTTTATAGGTGCATTACTTCTAAAGAACCTAGTACTAATAACAACCCCAATTTCATACCATTCGAATAGATTATCCTTGTGGACCACCCACCAGTGTGCTTCTTTCCCACGTAGTGTATATGATAGCATATTTATCCTCTCTAATGGGTCTATCCATTTCAATTCCATGGCACATAGGAATATCATGGGATCCCCTTCTCCTATGTAACAAAATACTAATTTGTTACCCTGAATATTCCTTAGCATTTCCATGGTATCCTGATAAACCTCCTTCTGATGGGTAGGATCTGGGTACCATGCATGAAGAACCTAATCCTTAGTGATGGTAGGTTTCTACTATAATACATCCCTGACACGTACTGCCTTGTCGCGGGTCGTGATCCTCACTTGTAGTGCCTTGGAATCTACTTCCATTTTTGGCATCCATTGATTGTCCATAACAAAATGTATCCTAACCATCCTGGTGCCTTTGTAATCTTGCTTATGTTTCTTACTCAGATGATCATATAAGTCTGGGCACTCTTCATAACCATGGTTCTTTCCGTAGAAATAACATGTAATATTCTTAGGACATTTGCACCTATAGTGGTCAGGATATCTGTAAGTATAACATGTTCCACGAGGAAACTCACTTCTTCCACCACCACTGACTCATCCTCCGAATCCACCATAGTATCCTCGACCTTTGCCGTGAATGCCTTCAAAATGACCATCATTATGATCATAGCACACTTGATTGTGCTCTCAGTCATGATGCTCATTTTTTCCTGTAGAGTTACCTAAAACTCCTATCTGCCATACACCAATATCTATAGCATCATGGATCTATCCAATTAGTCGGTAGTCCTCTGTGTCATGAGTTGTGGACCTGCAGATTTTTAAGTAGCTTGAAACGATCTTCTTTATCACATTTTGTAATAATGGGAAATAGATAGCATCATGGTTTAAGTGGCATATCTCACAATCCATCAAAAATGAGAATACTATTCTATGAGGAAAACTATTCTTTGTGTGACCCTCTACTTCACAATCCATACACAAAATTTGTGAGCATGTTTCATGGGCTGAATTTGTTGATAATCTCTCTAGCTGTTTTTACATAGCTATAATTTGTGCCTCTAAGAATGGGCTAATGCCAGTGTCAATACACTCAACTGCCTTACCATGTAGGGATGCTTCCAATGCCTCACGCGGATCATTATATGTCTTATGTGACAGAGCCCTCCTAAATGGTATAATCAATCCCCTAACAAACCATTGTGCATGTTGGCTTATGTGAACATAACAAGAAAGTTTAAGAAGATGCATTTTAAAATGAGCATCATAATCATGCATACTTTCAACAGTGCCTTACTTAATACCATTGAGTGCACTTATACTCTTGTGCTCAAATTCAGGGATATGAAACTCTTTTAAGAATGGATCCCTCAATGCTGCATAATCCACGCAAGTCTGATCAAGGTCAAACTTTTTGTATTAGCTGTGTGCATGCCCTTGTAACGTAGTGATAAATAGGCTTGCCCTACACTCAGAAGCTATGATTCCTTTTCCATGCCACAATATTTCACACATATGTACATGTTCATCAGCATATTCTATTCCCCTATACTCTGGAAGATGAAGAGACATTTACATATAAATATTCTGGGGTTAGTGCAGACCTTTCCCACCTGATCCAAAACCTCCAATGTTCCCCCTACCTCCAAAACCTCAAGATCCACCTGAATAGGAACTTCTCATGCCTCCTGATCCTAAACCTGTAGCTGGAATAGGTATTGTAGATGTACTACCCTGTGCTTTGATAAGTGTACTATAATGAACTCCTACGGTCTGTAAAGTAGTTCAAATTCCATAAGTGAACCCACTATTTGGTTCACTCATATTCTGTGTGGACGATGCTCCTGAAAACACACCTCTAAATAAAAATGAATCTATCTGCCTTGCCATTGATGTACTTTCTCTATTACTTCCCAATTTTTTTTGTTGATTACTTGTCATACTAGATACTGGAAAACCAAGTGCAAGGGCTAAGCTACCAGGTGGATTCAGATGCACACCCATGGTCCAAGTCATCTCTGTTGGAGAACTTCCTTGTGAGGCCGAGGAGGGTTCCCTGTCATGATTTCCCAGATGGGGAAGTTCCTAATGCTCTGGCTCCACGTATTTTACATGAGGTCTAAATCCTTCATGAGCTATCTCTCTCCTCAACTGCATCTATGTTGCAACATCACGTTGCTTCTCTATCTCCCTCTCATGCACCTCATTATACTTAAACCACCTTTCTTCTCTTTGCCTTGCCATTGATAAGTCTTCCATCCTTCACCAGTCCTGACCCCTCCCCCATGCGTGGTGGGGTTTAGTTAGCCATTAGTTTACTCTCCAGGTTCAAATTTACCATCATCATCTTGATCGTCAACAGAATCCCTTGTAGGTAAGCTCCCCATGGATGTCGTAAGAACTTGAATTTAGCTACATCTAGACACAAATAAGTGGAAATTAAGTATTCTAAGATATAATTGTTCAAGACATCAAAAAACCACGTATCCAAAGCTCAATTCCAAATAAGATCAGCATAATAAAGGGCATGCAATTATTCCTACATCCAGACAAGTGCGTGATACCTTGAATTCTATTTAGATGCATAAACAACTAGCGACTTGTACAATTCTACTAGAAAGATAGAAAAAAATCTCTCATATAAACTATCATATGGATTCTGTTCCACCCAAGTGTATGCATTAAAGTAAGATCCAATGCTGAACCACCTTGCATATTCTTCTTCCAGATCATGTATCCATTCTTCAATACTTGCTAAGGTCAACTGGTATGTCTTCATTGTGAACCATCCTGAAAAAAAATGAAAAAGAGGTCCCGACAATGGAACCAATGATGCAGCCTAGAATTCAGTGATACAAACCCTATGAAACCCTAGATGCACTAACACATCACTCATCCTAAACTGAGTGCTCACCTGAAGTGTGCAAAGGTGCCAGGTCCCTCTTTAGGGTTGTTGTAGTAGGATGTTAGCATAATGGAAACTTAACATATATAGTTCTATTACTAGATCATCATTCTACAAAGCATACCAGATCTATATCTAAGGAAAAACATAATTAAGTACTAAGCATGATGAGATCAAAAACATACTAGATTCAGATACGCATAGAACTAACACTTAGATTCAGCCAATTTCCTTCATTATATTCAATTCAATAAGATTACAAAAGCCTCATTACAATATCAATAGTATGCGCGTAGCAGTTTTAACAACATATATTTGTATATCTCAATCCCCTCTGTGTGTATATCTATTACATAGTTTACTATATATATATAAGAGTGGGGACTTTCCCTTTACCGCTTATCCATTCCGAAAATAGGTCGTATGCTATTCTTAGCCACATACCTTTACAAAACTAGCCACACATGCAAGTGCGCTAACAATAGACTACTACTAGCTAATTGGTACTATGAGCTAGTTGGTACTAGGTCCGTCTTCTTTGAAATTTTTGTGCAAATTGGGGTTCATTATGTAAGGACTCTTTCTAACTGGGTGCACACCCTCTTTAAGCTTTATCTTCATCTCCCCTAACAATTCATGCACACTTTTGAGTTCATGGTACACCCTAGGAAATAGGTCCTAGTAGTCCCTTGGTAACTCTATGATTTTTTCCACTTCAAAGTCTGACTAATAGTCTCCAATTATGGCTTCCTTAGGCTCAGTCTATGTTCCAATATTCACCTACTTTGTCTTCATAGGTTCATGATATGCGCGCATGGTCCTATCCACACTGTATAATACCTCACGCCTTCCTGTTGAATGGTTTACATCTAGATTATCTACTTCTTCATCATCCACTAGGTAGACCATTTTTCCTCTCTCTTTTACAAGGAAAGTGTGTTGAAGTAATGTTGCATCATCCCATGGTTCTTTATGAAGACACACTCCTAAGTCATCTTTATCTAATAATTCCTAGAGGATTTCTTCAAGCTTAGCACAATCCCCCATAGTTAAGCGCTTAATAACTTTCAATGCTTCTTCTACCGAAGGTTTTTTAGAGAAGAAGTCAAACATCTAGGCCATTCCTGTAATTAAATTCTACCAATTTCCCATTTCTCTATGGAGTTCTACATATACACACCAATTGCACATGCAGCCTTGTAAAGTGGAATAAAACTTGTGCACCCATAGTGAAGGTGGTAAATCTTCCTGCCCTTCTATCTAGAGTCTCTAACACTTCTAAACATGGTGTTGACAAGGTTGATCACCGTGATAATTGCTGATTTGTGTAGGTGCATTTCTCTTAAAGAACCTAGTAGTAAGAGCAACCCCAATTTCATCCCATTTGACCAGATTATCCTTATGGACCACCCACCAGCGTGTTGCTACCCCAAGTAGTGTATATGCTAGCATATTTTTCCTCTCCAGTGGGTCTATTCATTTCTCTTCCATGGCACACAGGAATACAATGGTATCCCTTTCTCCTGTATAAAAGGGTACTGAGTTGTTACCTATCCCTCTGACATAATGTGGTTTTGTGCCTCGAGGGAATATACTCTTTACTTTGCACCCTACCAACTCATAATTACTGTGAACCCAATTATCACAAGCAAAACTTGTAGTATCAATAATAGACTGTACATCCTCTCACTGAATTAGTCCTTCTTTGGTTGGTTCAATCATCTCTGGATCTCAAATGGCACATAAATAAATCCTATTCAGATATTCTTCACTTAAAGGCTCAACATAAGGCGCAGACTTTCCATCTGTCAAAGGGATAATGACCCTTTTCTCTTTATTTTAAAAATTTATATAGCCCTTGTTGAACCAAAGATCAACATTATTTTCATAGCACGAAGGATGCCCTAGTAGAGCTGAGAAGCTATCTAATTCTACCAGCGCTAAAACTTCAAAGTCTCTAGTGAACTTGGCTCCTTGTATGGTAATGGATGCATATTTTAAAAATCCTACGGGAGTGGTCTTAGTCCGATTAGCCATGAATAATACATTAGAGGATTGTTGTAATGGGGGTATCTCCATTTGTACCCATGCATCCAAGGTAAGAACATTGACTTCCACTCCTGTATCAATCAGTTAATTACTCAACAACCACCCATCCACAACAGCATTCAAAGTGATTTCCTTGTCATAATCCAAGATATGAGGAGGGATATTTACATGCAGTATCTGTTGTTCGGTCTCAATACTTGCGTGTGGAGTGTTTCCTTTCAACCAACTTCCTAACAGTGGAATGATGTTCTCCTAGCGCAACATTCTACAAACTTCTCTAAAGTCATCTATATCAGGTTGGACCATCTCTGACACTTTCTTCTTCTCCTTTAAATATTGTATCTCACACTAAATATTCCTTAGTACTTCTATGGTATCCTAATAAACCTCCTTCTGATGGAAGGATCTGGGTACTATGCATGAAGAACCTCATCCTTAGTGATGGTAGGTGTCTGCTATAATACATCTGTGGAAAGTGCTACCTCAGCGTGGGTCATGATTCTCACTTATATTGCCTTGGATTTTTCTTTCATTTTAGGCATCCATTGATTTTCCATGGCACATTATACCCTAACCATCATTTCACCTTTGTTTTCTTGGATATGTTGCTTACTCAGATCCTCATATAAATCCGGGAACTCTTCATAGCTATGGTTCTTTCCAAAGAAAGTACATGTAATATGTTAAGGACATTCATGCCTATAGTGGTCAAGAGATCCATAAGTATAAGATGTTCCACGAGGAAACTCACTTCTT
Organism: Taxus chinensis; assembly: GCA_019776745.2. Taxonomy (NCBI): domain Eukaryota; kingdom Viridiplantae; phylum Streptophyta; class Pinopsida; order Cupressales; family Taxaceae; genus Taxus; species Taxus chinensis. The sequence goes on from CM034154.1 coordinate 148,671,397, forward strand.
CCACCACCACGGTCTCATCCTCTGATTCCACTTTAGTATCCTTTACCTCTTTCATGGCTTCCTTCAAAATACCCCTCATTCTAATCATAGCCTGCCTAATTGTGCTCCCAGTTCTGATGCTCATTCTTGCTTTTGAGTTATCTGAAACTCCTATCTACCATACACCAATATCTATAGCATCATGGATCTCTCTAATAAGTTGGAAGCTCTCCATGTCATGAGTTATGGACCTACAGATTTTATAGTAGCTTGAAATGTTCTTCCTTATTACGCGTTGTAATAATGGGCAATGAATAGCATCATGGTTTAAGTGGCATATCTCACAATCCATCTGCAATGAGTGTACTATTCTACAAGGAAAACTATCCTTTGTGTGACCTTCTACATCACAATATATACACCAAATTATTGAGCGCGTTTCATGGGCTGAATTCACTGATAATTTCTCTAGTTGTTTTTCCATAGCTACAATCTGTGTCTCTAAGAATGGGCTAATGACAATGTCAATAATCCCAACTACTTCAGCATGTAGGGATGCTTCTAATTCCTTGCATGGATCATTATATGTCTTATGTGACAGTGCCCTCCTAAATGGTGTAATCAATCTCCCAACAAACCATTGTGCATGCTGGCTTACGTGAATATCATAAGAAAGTTTAGACATAAGCATTTTAAAATGGGCATCATAATCGTGCACACTTTAAGTAGTGCCTTTCTTAATAGCCTTGAGTGCACTTATACTCTTCTACTCAAATTCAAGGATATGAAAATATTTTAAGAACACATCCTTTAATGTTGCATAATCCACACAAGTCTGATCAGGGTCAACCTTTTTGTACCAGCTGTGTGCGTTCCCTTATAATGTAGTAGAAAATTGGCTTTCCCTATGCTTAGAAGCTATGATTCCTTTTACATGCCACAAAATTTCACACATATGCACATGTTTAACAACATCTTCTATTCCCCTATACTTTGGAAGACGAAGAGACATTTCCATATAAATATTCTAGGGTTGGTGCGGACCTTGCCCACCTAATCCAGAACCTTCAGTGTTTAGCTACCTCTTGACATAAATAAGTGGAAATCTAGTATTCTAAGATATAATTTTTCAAGACACCACGAAACCATGTATCCACAACTCGAGTCCAAATCAGAACAACATCATAAAGGGCCTGGAATTCTTCTTGCATCCAGACAAGTGCATGATACCTCCAATTTCATTTAGATGCATAAGCAACCAGTCACTCGTACAATTATATTGGAAAGATAGCAAAAAAGCTCTCATATAGACTATCATATATATTCTATTCCTCCCAAGTGCCTGTGCTAAACTCAGATCCAGTGTTGAACTATCATGTGTATTCTTCTTTTAGATCGTTTATCCATTATTCAATACTTGCTAAGGTTAACTGGTATGTCTTCATTACGAACCATCCTGAAAACAACTAAAAAAAGATGTCTCAGAAATGGAACCAATGATGAAGCCTAGAATTCAATGATATGAACCCTATGAAACCCTAGACATGTTGGCACATCACTCAGCCTAAACTGCATACTCACCTGAAGCATGAAAAGGTACTAGGTCCCTATTTAGGGATGATGTAGCAGGATGTTATAATGATGGAGACTTAACATATATAGTTTTATTACTAGCTCATCATTCTATAGAGCATACCAGATCTATATCTAAGGAAAAACATAATTAAGTACTAACCATGATGAGATCAAAAACATACTAGATTTAGATACACATAGAACTAACATGTAGATTCAACCAATATCCTTCATCATATTCAATGTAATAAGTTTTACAGAAGCCTCATTACAATATCAGTAGTATGCGTGTAGTAGTTTTAACATCATATATCTATATATCTTAATCCCCTCTATGTGTATATATATTACATAGTTAAATACACATATATAAGAGTGGGGAATTTCCCTTTACCACTTATTCATTCCAAAAATAGGTCACATGCTATTCTTAGCCACACACCTTTACAAAACTAGCCACACATGTAAGTGTGCTAACAATAGACTACTACTAGCTAACTGACAGTAGCATATCTATTTCTAGCTTGTGTCCATGCAAATTTCTTCATACCCAATCCTCCAAAAATAGCCAATGCGTGGTGCATACATCTCTACCTCATTTGTGCACTCTGCACGCCATCTCTAAAAATAAACCTTAATGAGCGAAATGGCTAATTCTTGAAAACTTAACTTTTTTTCCACGCACGCATTCCCCCTATCCATTCGTGTCATTGAATATGACTCAGTTCCCCGCGCAGACTTCTTATTTTCTTTTTTTCAAGTGTTCTTTGATCAACATTACCCAACACTAATTTCACTGTCACCTTAACAATGGTCATCTCCAAACACTTCAGTAAAGAATAGAAGAATGGAATGATTGGAAAGAATGTATGATAGAATATTTTTAATCCACAGTCTCTTCTTCAACCTGAACAAGTAATTCAGGATATTCCTTTTTTATTTTAGCCTCCAAGGTCTACCATTCAGTGAGTTCTTCCTCTACTTTTTATATAATTTCCATAGCAATGGACTCCAATTCATCCCTCACAATCTCCCCTTTTTCATTTTGTAAGACCAACACAATGCTAGACATTACAGTCATCCTTCCCTCTAGTAAATCCATCTTCTGCGTAATGAGCTTCCCAAGCTCTTCCAGCTGAATCTTATGTGGTTATTTTACTACAGATAGGGCCTCACGCTTCTTTTTAACCATTGATAATCTTTTTGTGTGGCCTAATGTTTTGTCCTTCATTGCTTTCTAGACCTCATTGTTCTCCTCTAGAGTTTTTATGTTGATAAGAGCCTCTGGAGCTATGTAGATGTTCAACGATTGGTATACTTTATTCAATTCTTCTTACAACACTTGCAATAGTCCTTCATAGGATTCAATCTTCCACATCACTGAATCCTTCTATTGTTCGGCCTCTTGTGCTGGATCCTTTAGCGCTGGCATGCACAGAGGCTCATATTCAAGCACTAGGTCAACCAAATTTCCTACATAGTGTATTGCTGAAGGAAATGTATGTGGTACCTTTGGATCCAAGTGTGGCCTAAATCTTATGAAATTGTCACCAATATCTTCTACGATGCTGATAAATATGACGTTCTTTTTCTGCGCCAAGTCTCTCTCCTATGTTAGGCACGCTATTTCCCCATCCTTAGTTTTGATCTCTTCCCTGAGTGCCCTAATTGTGGCGGCCTTGTCCATATTCTACCTTTCCACCTCTGTTGAGACTTTGACCAATGCATTACTCACCTATTCATCTAACATGATAGTAGGCTTTATTGTCATGTGTCTAGCCTGAGGTGTTTTCTTCTACCTCCTTGATACACATGACTCCTCACACACATAAAAATATTGCTCATCCATGTGTGTGTGCATGGACCATGATAATTGCTTCCTCATGTGCACTGTGGCCATATCTTCATCCATTAGTTCCCAACCATATAATTCCTTTTGTGACATATTTCTCTGGAAATGGGTATAGACAATTTTACCTATGTCCTTTACATAACCCATGGCTAGTGGAATTTGCTCTCCACTTGCTCTTCTAGACCGAGGCTTCTTAGGAACTTGAAATTCTAAATTTGGGACTTTTGTCTCATATGTTCCCTTTTCCTCCTCTTCTCCTTGCTTCATCTCTTCATCTTTATTTTCTACATTCTCGAGAGGCGTAGGAGAAGTAGGCGCGCTTTCCTCTAACTCTTTTTCCTCCTCATTATAATTCAATTTCCTTCTCCTTTGTGTGGTTGTATCATTCTGTGGAGAGAGTGTGGGTGATTTTTGCACTATTTTCGGAGTAGCACCTTGTGTCCTTGCTCTCCTAAATACTTGGTTAAATTTGTACTCTCCTTAGACTACATCCAAGTCCTCATCATCCCCTTCTTGTGGTTGAGGTTGTGTAATGGTGCGCTCAACTTCATGCTTGTTCATAGGATGTCTTCTACCTCTATGCTCCAAATCACCACTCTCCTCATGCTCATCCTCATATTCCTCCACTTCTATTGGCTATGTGGGATTAGGCACTGGGACATTTTGCATTGTATGCTTTCTCTTTGGTGGTAATGGAAGTGTGAACTCATCTTCCACATACTTGTTAATCTACTACTTGGGCTTCAATTGAAGATACACCAATGCTATTCCAATATCTCCCACAACCAGAATTATTGGTTTAATTCTTAATACATCAAAAATGAGCCTTTCAATATATGCACCCTGCCTTGGATACACATATTTCTTCCTTAGTGTGTGGTAGTCACAATCTACCTTATCCGCATTAAATGTCAGTCGCTGCATGTCTGTGAACCTGTGTACTGACACCTGGAAGTACCTTGTTGTGAAGGCATATGGAAACTTACACCAAGGGCTCCATTCTCCATCTTTCATGGTCAACTGTGCTATATAGAAATGTTGGTATACATAAAAAGTAATTTCCTTTCCAACCAATAAAGGCAAGTCCTTGGGGATGTGCCATTCTTCCTCAAAAGCTATGCAGAGCCTATCATACCTCTTCTCATCCCTTTGTTTGACCTACTTTGTGGATCCCTCATACAAGTACTTTTTGAAGTGTTCTTCTGGTGACTTGTGCTCCATGGGATACTCCCGTATCTTCCCCTTCCATCCATCAGGTTGTAGACACCAAAATTACGTCTTGAACACACTCACCTAACCACGGCCCCTTACACCCCACTCTAATATTAATTAATTTAATTTAATTGAATTAATTCATGATGTCATAATATTTATTATTTAAATGTCCTAATTGGGATAATTCCCACACCACCACCTCACCTATACACCTCACCTAGCTACCTCACCCTAAGACCTATTCTTAGTATGTTTCCATAACTAACTAAGACCTACCTAAACCCTAAAAATCAGAGCCTACATTCCCTCTAACCACATTCTCCGCTCGTTAGAAAGGGAGCTTCCCATTCTAATATGGGGAGAAAAATGAACAAGATCCAAGAAATCAAGGGGATCTACTCATTTTAGAGAACCTAGGAAATCCTGCCCTAATCGACGCCTGTCACCCTAAGTTACCACCCGGTCAACCCAGGACCATCATTGGTTACCACTTATTCCCCAAAATAACCTTATTTCGAGGTTGGCACATTTATGAGAGCAAGAGACGAAACTAGAGTTGCATGCAAGGAGAACTATCCTTCATACATGCATTAAAGCATTCACATCTAACATCAGAAGTGATCACAGAGCCATTTGCATTCAGAGAAGCATACGAGGAAGCACCATCACCACATCAGCTGATAAACTCCATCCAACCATCAAGCTCATACAAGAGTAAGTGTTTTATTAACCATCATTCATCTACTTTCATTTTAGTAGGTCCTGTTACCTCTGTTACCAGTTTCTACTTGCATTCCCATTCTCCCATCATTCACCTTCATGTAAACTTGATCATTCCTTCACCCACGCCGTTAAATTTCCCATACATGAATTTTAAAGATCTCTGAGTGCATCCAAGATCTCCATAGACCTTGCCATTGCCCTCTCCATTTCCATTTAGCCTCAGATCTGTCCTCACATTGAGATTTTAATAAGTTTCCTCTACCCTGATGATATCGACACCGGTTACCCACAACTGTTTACCGGCTCACTTAAACTGACATTGGTCATACCATATCGATGTCGGTATTTGTGTTTTGCCCTCAGACCAAGAACAGAGCCTAAAATCCCCACCAAATACCCTAAAACAGCCCAAAATAAGACCTATACTAGTTCCAACACTCTAACAGTGACCTTGACCTTAAGATTCAATCATAGCCTAGCCTTTTGTGAACAAATTTTCTTATTGTAAATGAATGAGATACCTAAATCATTTTAACTACAGTATGATTTCATTTATTGTTGACATAGAATTGTTTTAAACAGTGGATTGATAGCTTTTAGGGAGTATCACACTTCCCGGATCTAGCATACGCTAGGCAGTCCACTGTATATACTGTTTAAATTCCATTTGGTGGTCTTGTTTTCCTTGTATAGGTATTCCTCCTAGCCCATTTACCCTTATCTATTTCATCAATATTCAAATAAATGCTCTAAGAATCAGGTTAAACATTTTGGCATGCCATTTAAGTCAAATGATACCTCTTCTTCTTCGAAACCACAAAATAATTATTCAAAAGCCAAGGGAACTACTAATGCAATGGTACTCAAGGCCAACCCAGCTCATCCATCAAATCAGGCTAGCACTTCATTTAATATTTCTCCTATCGAGACCTTTCAATTCAGATGAGAACAATGGAAATACACCCCAATTGGGGAGCCTTATTCTTTATTCTTAGAAAATATCATTAAATCTGGGGCCATCACCCTTCCTCCCATAAAACCACACACTGGTTTTGATCTTGCTCGCCCCACACCCGCATGGTACAAAGAGCACAACTTCTGCAACTATCATCGGGTAAAAGGTCACAGTAATGGAAATTACATCACTTTCAAGAACATTGTCCAGGAAATGCTCGAGAATGGCGAGTTAATCTTGGCTAATATTGATGCACCTGCCAATCAAAAATTACACATCTTCAAGAAACCATTTCCGAATCACGCCCCTTCTTCTGATCAAACTGGAGAGACCTCAAATAATGATAACCATACCCCGCAAGGTCCAATATTTTTTTAGTGATGCACCAGTTGCTTCCCAATTACCTCATATTCCTTCGATAGAGGAAATCTTGGCTCGAAGTACTAAACCTACACATGAACCTATTTCACCTATTCCACCACCCATAGAGGAACACCCTTCGTCTCCTCCATCACTTGTGAAGGAGTCTTCTGTTAACATCAAGATCATTTTACCTTTGGCTTCTCCACCTAGAGAGCCATCACCAGCAGTACCTCTCTGACCCCATGGAAGATGCTTGTTTATCTCCTCCACCCACAGGGGAGCACCCATCATCTCCTCCACCTATCAAAGATCTAGTAGAAATTCCTTTTCCTCTAGGTGACCATTATCCATCAGCTACCCAAGATCCTACAGACTTACTTTCGAATCTCTTACCCACAAATGCTGAATCTAGCGAATTTCCCATTTCTAAGAAAATTTTTACGGGAATCGCCATTATATCCACATCAACCTCACCCACTACAGTTCTGTTCTCACGCTTATCCGAAAACTTGGATTATGTGGATAGAGCCTTACTTTGGGGGCGTCTTCTACTTCCTGTCTCAACACAAATGCATATGTCACTCGCTAACACTTCCACTATCTATCCAAAAATATTTTGGCCGATCGAACCCAAACAATACCATAACTAACATGAATTATCCCATGATACCACTCATGGCTCAACTCACACCTCTTCCCATAACTACACATGATTTGACATCCAAATCTACACCTACATCATCTTCTTTGCCTAAGCCTATTACTAACCTTACGGGTCATCCCAACAACTATCCTTACTCATCCATCCATCAAATTAGATTTAGCTACATCCTCCCCCAAACGCCAAACTTCGTCTGGCCCCCAAACAAAAGAGCCAATCCCCTAAATCTCATACCCTAACCTCGCCAATCACACCTTCACCACTTCCGTCCATCTTAGGACCTCACCCCTTGATCCTAGATAAGAAACCTCCACCCTGTAGGTAAACTAAAAAATAAGTATACCATTCCTCCCTCGTAGACCTCTAATATACACAAGCACTTGACACAACTTCCACGCACACCTGAAATTTTTTTACCACCCATAACCTCCCATACCATCGATAACTTCTTCACTACCCATGACACTTCGTTCTCTTTCCCTACACCTCCTAAATGACCCGTGCCATCTACCTCCATAGCACCTTGGTTATCCCCATGGGTAACTCACCCCTCTGTCCACCCCATCCACTTTTTCCTCTAGATCATATGCACCTGTATCACCTTTACCCAAGAAGGTGTAACCTAAAGGTAAAAATATGCTACTCACCAATAAGGTAGTCAAGCCATCCACACACTCTATTGCCAGTTCATATACGATGCCCCTACCCAAGAAGACATGACCAAAAACCTAAGACCATGACACCCTAAAACCATAGCTCAACCCACTCCCCCTCTTGCAAAGACCCTTCTTATACAATCATCCACACTTACACCCAAACCCACGTTCACTTCCCGTTGTGATCCACTAGTGGGATCCTATGCCAAAATCTTAACCAACCTCCTTGAAACTTCTGTCATCACATTACCGCCTCTTAGACCTTATGACCCACTCAAAACCAAAACCAAAGGGGTTTGATGAAACCAAAATTTGCACCTAACATCGTGTACCAGGACATGATGTAGAGAATTGTAAGGCTTTAAAAACCGTTCTTATCTAGTTTGTTCCTCCTAAAGAAAACTTTGACGATGATGACCTTCTCAATGAGGACCCCATTTTATCAGCACCAGTTTCCATAGTTCTTCCCTCATTTCCTACTCAATGACCAAGACCTCCACCCCCACAACTCTTAGAGTCACCTCTGAGATTCAAAATTAACATGGTGTGCATCAGAGAACTTGCCAAACCTCCACCCAAATGTCGATGTGCCCAACTCATCTCACAAGGTTCCTTCCTGCCACTTGGCTTTTTCCCTTCATGTCGCTATACTTTTCATAGTTCACCTACCTCGTTGCCTCAAATCAACATGATCCACATTGCTACCCTCGCATAGAAGGATAAAGGAAAGGAAAAGGAAACTGACCCACCAGTCATCCCTATACCCAACATACCATATGCACCCTCACCTAAAGTCATTATCTACGGCCCCACATATCCTATTTCTAATGGGATTAGACATCACGCCATGCTCAAATAATTACACCAATCCTCCATCAAGATGTCTCTCTATGACCTCATCTAAACCTTTGAATCCCATCACCAAGCTCTCATGGAAGTTCTTTAGTCTATTGAGGTCTTACCCAGTGACCCTACACGTGTAGCCTCCTTTATTACACCTCATCATGTAACCTATCTTACCAAATTACCATCTTCTTCTACACCTCCACCCACTCACCAAGTAGCCACCCTTAGCTTTTCAGATGAAGAGAGATCACTCCACACCAAACCGATGACCCAGATATAACCCTTTTCATCTCTGCCCACATTGATAATATACGTGTACGACATGTTATGATCAATGGGGGCACTAGCATTAACATCATCTCCACCCATGCATTCGGACCAAATGTGCATACTCGACAATTGCATGCATAAACATCCCATCATGTTGCGTTCATTTAATGATGCTATCACCTCTACACTTGGCACCATCATCCTCCATGTTTGCGTGGGCCCCCGCACTATTCCAAAGTTATTTTATGTCTTAGATGGGGAATTTCAATATAACCTATTGCTTGGTAGACCCTGGATTCATGTTATGGGTTGCGTTCCTTCCACTGTGCATCATTGTGTGAAGTGTGAGCATGAAGGTAACATCTATACCATTCCAGCAGACCCATCACCATACAAAACCTGCAACATGATTTACCGACCCAACAACATGCTCATACCCATTAAAAAGTCTTCATCCACGACTAATTCCTATTCACCTACACCTCTGCCCACCAATGCCACCGCTAGATCAACCGCACCTAACTCCTCCATCCCTATTACCACCATAACATCCACTACTGACCCATCAGCCTCCCAATCAGCGAGCTCCACCTCTGATCCAATCTCTAACACATCGGCTATCCCAGCCACCCACATATCGACCATTGATCCTTTGGAAGGCATTTTTCAACACCTCACTCTGAGGGAGTATCACTTATATAATGTCAACATGTTCCTTACTCCACAAGAGTATGGAAGCCTTCACCAACACCCTCATTACGATCACCACATAGGAGAGTGTCTCCTTTACGGTCCTTCCCACCTTCGCACCAACTTAACATATGGGGGGACTTGATACTTCCACTTATTCACCCAAACCTCCATCCCAAACATGTCCCTTTTCATCTAACCTCCAATCTCTTACTAACTGCTACTTCGCCCACACTTTCCTTTACCGCTGCATTTGGAAAGGCTTTGGCTTCAATTTTTACAAACAAGTTTTTCATACCATCATTCCATGTACCACCCATAAACACAACAGATCGCAGTGGCATTGGCTTTACTGACACCATCTTCCAAGAAGGATCCCGCATTGACCTCATTAAGGATATCGACCCTTCTCCACCTTCTTCACCCACTCCACCTTCTTCACCACCTTCACCGACGGAGTCGATGGATCTAGAATCCATTCCTCCTAACTTTTGTTTTTCATAAACACCATTTCCTTGGGACCTCTAACTTATCAATGTGATGGTGAGACTCCCCTCTCTCTTCCCTTCCTATATCCTTAAATGATCGATGAAGATACACCTTCTATTAACATTGTTCAATGTCAGGATGATGAATCTATACTCACCTACCTTGGTGCAAAAGACTCATATATTCATCGATCGTTACCATTTGAGACAAAAACCATGTTGAATGAATTGACTATCAAAATCAACATTCATACTCAGGATGACCCACACATTCTAAAGATAGGAAAATATTTAGATGTTGTTGAATAGGAAGCCATCACTTCTTTTCTCAAAAACCATAGCCATGACTTTGGCTTGGTATTACACTAGACATGCCTAGTATTGACCCCACCATAGTGGTCCAAAATATCGTAACCATTCTTAACACTAAACCTATAAAACATAAGCTGAGGAAAATGCACCCTCACATTGCTCTTCTTGTCAAAGAAGAACTTCAAGTGCCTTCTTTTGGTTTCCTTCATCTTACCCATTGATTATCCTTAATGGATTTCTAACATTGTCCCTATCACTAAGGTGATAGGGGGACTCTGACATTTGCACGGATTTCTATGACCTCAACCTAGCTTGCCCCAAAGATGACTTTCCTTTGCCTGGTATTGACCAAATAGTTGACCTTACCACTAGTCACGAGATGTTATCACTCATGGATGGTTTCTCGGGTTATAACCAAATCTTACTTGCCCCAGAGGATCAACACAAAACTAAATTCATCACCCCTTGGGGGACCTTATGCTATCGAGTCATGCCTGTTTGGCCTTAAAAATGTTGGTGCCACATATCAATGGGCTATGACTTACATCTTCCATGACATCATGCATCAGTATATTGGAAGATTACGTAGATGACCTCCTTGCCAAATCTAAACATTGGCTCTCAGCACCTCAACATTCCTAAGGTACCATCTTTGACCACCTCATTAAGTATTGTGTTTTCCTTCAACCCAAGAAGTGTGTCTTCGCGGTTCTCTCAGGAAAACTCCTTGGATTTATCGTCTCCTTACGTGGTATAGAGGTTGACCCTGCTAAAGTAAAGGCCATTCTTGAAATTCCTCCACCCACTAATCTCTAGAAAGCTCTGTAGTTTACAAGGTAAGTTGTAGTCTATTTTCACCACTTCATTTCACAACTTTCTAATCAATGTCAACCATTTCATCATCTTCTCAAAAAGGATGTCTCCTTCAAATGGGATGATGACTGCCATAAATATTTTGATGCCTTAAAACAATACCTTCTCCAACCACCCGTACTCATTCCACCTAAAGACAATCAACCCTTCTACCTATACATCTCTACTACTGATCACTCCTTAGGGGCCATGCTCGGTCATCATGACAAGCAGCATAGCGAGAAAGTGGTTTATTACATAATCCATACCCTTTTGGACTACAAAACTAGGTATACCCATGCTGAAAATGTTTGTTTAGCCTTAATTTTTGTCACCACATAAACTCCTGTCATTACCTACTTAACCACAAAACCTAGGTTCATCACCAACACTAATCCCCTACACTTACATGTATGCCAAACCCTACCAGCATCAACAATGTTGACCACTTGTTAGCTCATGCTTCTTGCAGACCTTGACCTCGAATTCATCCATTAAAATTTTATCAAAGGTCAAGCCGTCACTGACCAACTTATAGACGTACCTCTCTCCGGAGATCATCCTTATAACTTTGATTTCTGAGACGAATCTATTCCTACCCTCTCTTTGGATGATACCACTTACCAGATGACCTTATTTTTTGATGGTTCCAAATGTCCACGTGGAGGTAGTGTAGGTATTATCATCATTTCTATTGATGGTGAACCATTGCCTTTGTCCTTCAAACTATATTTTGATTGTACTAACAACATCACCAAATATTAAGCACTCGTATTAGGCCTTCAAACCACCATCTCCTTAGATGTTAAATCAAATAATATCTTTGGTAATTCTCAACTGGTTGTAAACCAAGTCAATGGTATATACCAGTGTCGTAACGAAATACTTTAGAAGTAAAAATGTCATGTAGACATAATTTTGACTACCTTTGACCATTACAAACTTCGAACCACCCCATGTTCTACTAATAAATTCACGGATACCATGGCCTGCATGGCTTCTCATATTCCCACTTTGTCTTCCAACTCTAAAATCTTTGTCACAATAAAAATGTTGTAATCACCCTCTTATTAATCTTGAGAGGTCAACTCCATCTAAATTGTTGTGCCTGACCCACGTGATGTAACACCCTCGACAACTGATATATTTCTATTTTGCATTCAAGTGTTGACATGTGATTTTCTAGCTAAAGATGTGTTCTTTTGACTATTGAAGATCATGCTTGATAAGGATAAATCTTTTCTGTTCTTAAAATTCTTAGACTAAATGTTATGGTTATCAATAATTTATTTTCACTTTGGAAAGATGTGTTGTGATCTGGCTTTAAGAGTTGTAGACTTCTGAACCATCCTTGGATCAATTTCATTGATCCAAGGAATGTTTCAAATCTTCTTCATAGACTGAATGGTAAAATTGACATTCAGTAGTTTAAGGAACATAGAAGACTAAATTTTATATGATATTAATTTTTTGGTCTTATTTGAATGTGTTTTTCGTTCAGCTTTATGTTGTGCTCGGGACTTTGGTGATTGATCTTCACAGGACTATAAGTACTTAAGCAAAATTCAATTCTCTGAGGATGATTTCAAATTCCTAAGAATCTAAGGATTATCCTAATGGTAACCTAATCTAGGTAAGAACAACTATGTTCTAAGCTACATTTACTTATTAGAACTGTTCTAATCTAAGCCTCTTATTCTAATTTGAGGGGTTGGCATCCTAACCTAAGCATTGTGCTAAATGGAATTAGGAAAGGGTTAATAAAGTGATACTAGGATATTTTTGCTATTACCTAATACTAAAGGGTTATGAATTGAATATAACCTAAGGTGGTAATTCTAATGGAAAATGTTCTAAAGACCTATGTTAGTAATTGTTAAACTAACCTAAATTCAATTTGAATCTAACCTAAACTATTAAAGGGAACCTAAAGGGGGTCGCATGACACAAGGGAAACGGTTCCAATGGTATTTAAATGATTTTAAAGGGGTTTAAATGGTTAAGTACTACCAGATTTGGTAGGGGGTAGTATACTTGGAGGAGGCCTACGTGGAAGCTCCACTAAATGATGGAATTGTATTTTTGTGTTGAATTGGCATTCACCAGATTTAGGAGGTGGTGGTAAGGAAATATAAGTGGGAATTTTGGATTGAATGGAATTTATAGCATTTATGAACCTTGGTATTTGTGTGTAAACCATCTTGGAAACTTAGGAGGTGCGTTTCTTGGAGGTCATTTGGTTTTGCATACATGGCAGATTTTTCTCTGCATGGAGCTAACTGGTTATTTGAAATAGTAGTTTGACCTTCACTTCAAAACTATTTTAGGTTTTCTCGATCTATTTTTGATCGAAGGAAAGTATTTGAGGTGTAGGAGGAAGAGATGTTGGATTGTTGATCTGTCTTTGAGGAGAAAAAAAATTGGAAGCTCAGCTGGAAGACTTCTTCGATTGGGTAGAAGAACTATCAAGGCATGATAGGCTCTAACTATTAAAATTCTTTGTGTTCTTCTAAATCATTCATTAGAACAACTCTTATCTCTCATGAGATTCATGTTTTCATGCCTATCTTGTTATTTTTGCTTGTTGGGTTTTATACGACATCCTTGTGGTGTTTTGATATGAAACTTTGGCTAAAAATAGAGATGTTTTGGAAACCTGGCTTTATGTGTCTAGTTCTATGACCTGCATGCAAGTAAAAATGGTATTAGCAAAACTTGTTTTCTGTATCTCAATGTCTTGCATCTCTATGAACTTGTATTCGACATAGGTATGTTCTTTGAACTGACCTTCATTACATTATAGAGGTTCTGAACTATATGGGAACCTTGAGTTCTGTTTGATCTTGTTTTTAGGTTGTGTTCTTTGGATTCATACTTGTGTTGGAACTTTGAGTGTTTGGAAAAAATGAGTTTTGCTTTTTTAAAATAGAACCATTATTTTGAACTAATGTATTACTGAACTGTTACTGGAAGTTTGTATTTGGCACTGTACTCACATTCATTTTCTTGTGAAGTTTTAAACTTTTGTGTGAAGCTCGGGTTTCGACACTGAACTTTATTTAACACTTGAGTGTTATGAGTTTATATTTGGGTTGATGTATTTGATTATGTTCTGGTATTTTTATATTGTGTTATTGTTCTATTAAGATATTAAGCTTATAACTCTTTATTTAAGCAACTTACTCACCAGGAAACTAGGTGAAATCTTGTTTGAGTCGTTTCAAATCTCTTCGACATTTGGAACTGGAAATGTCTTGCTTAAAGGAATAGTAGAACTTCTGTTTTTATGACTGTATCGACTTCTTTGAGATGGTATTGGTGTGGGAATAGAAGGGAGTGTTCTTTCCCCTGTTATTTGTAGGGAACCCACATTTTGGGTTGACTATATTATTTTGTCACCAAAGTCACCACTGTCGCAATTTTGTGGTTGTGAAGTTGTGTTTTGATATTTCCATGTTCTATGTTGCATTGGAATTTAAGACCGAGATAGCTTCTATATTAAACATTTTTGGTTCTAGCTCTCCCTCTCTTCTGATCTCTTTAGATAATAATTGGGTCTTAGTGGAAGATTTGGGTTATTAACCTTGGACACTAAAATTATTCTGGAAGGATACTTTCTCTGTTTAGTTTTTTTGAGTTTAGTTCTTTTGAATCGCAGAACTACTTACCTTTTGTATTAAGTGGTGAAGCATTTGTAAATCTTTAGTCTTGGGTTCGTGGTTAATTCTGAACCTTGGATAATTGTTGTTTTGGGATTTTATTCTTGTCTGATTCAATGAATGAGTCCTTGGGATTCTCTTTGGGAGAAAGAAAATATGTATGTGTATTCTCTTGGAATAGTATGTTGTTTTGGGATCTGCAATATGCTTTCATCCATGATTTGATTTGAAACTGGAACTTCTTTTGTTTCAGTTGTAATGAAACGATTTATTAAATGGACCTTTCCTTATTAGAGTTACCTTTTCTCTGTCTTTTGGATAAGCTCATTGTTTGAACTTCTCTAGCCACTCGATTCTATTTCGAGATGGTGATTTCTTTATGGCTTGTTGGTCTACTTTGTTCGAATCATTGATTGAAATTGTTGAAAGCTAGTAGCCAAGTCGGTTCTATTGATAACTAAATGCATACTTATGGGTTTGACTTGTTGTTGACTAGCCTTGTCTAGTTTATATGGATAGGAATAGGTTTTGTCTCTTGTACTCTTTATCTTTTGGATGAACTTGAGTAGAGATTAACTCCTTTATAGAACTACTTGATTGTGAACATTGGTTTCAGATCTTTGATTGATAACTTCTAACATGAAGAATTGGAATTGGAATTGTAGTTAGACTGTTTTGATTTTCTATACCTTCTTGTATTGTTATGAAATTTTGTTTAGATGTATATCTTTAATGTTGAATTTATAAGATTGTTATCCTCGGAAAGGAATAGGTAATTCATGTTATAATCTAGTCTATTTTTCTTAGATGTTATAAGTTTGGGTATGTATATGCATTGGTTCTTTTTATTCTTTTCTTATGATTTAGATGAATCATCTTAGAATGAACCATGCTCTATACACTTATTTTGTCTCTTAGAAAATATAAATGTGGAATTCTATTAGGATAAAATAATGAGATAATGGGATGGCAAAATATATTGTTTGTTTACAAGCCATTGATAGGATCAATTTAAACTTTAAGTTCTTAGGAAGATATTGTTTATTATATTATGCTCTTCTCCTAAAAGTTGATCTAGATTTATTAATGTACTTCTTTTCTATTTGATATCACTTATGCTTATTGTATGATTTTTTAATTATCTCATTAAAGCAGTGTTGCTTTAATGAAACAATTAGTGGAATGCACTTCGTTTTAATGATTAGTGCTTATCATGCTCAGTTCATTGAACTGACTCGTGTACTAGCAATTTTTGGAGATGGACATGACTTAAGTGATAAAAGAAGGAAAAAAATTATATGATGCATTGGCTGATATAAGTGTGATTCTTTGTAAAGAATTCTGATTCATTCTTTAGTTGTATTGAAAAAGAAAAGTTGTATACTTTATAGAATGAAGGTTGTTGTTATGTAGTATGCCTAAAGTGCATAGTCTTGTAAATTTATAAGTTATAATGATGAATTGCGAGTTGTGATTTATTTGCATTGGTTGTGTAAAATTATCTCGTACTTTTATAAAGAAGATGAAAGTTCTATCTTGTTGATATTATTTATATTATATTATGCTTATCTTGTTATCTTTGATAAGATGGATAAAGGGAATTAGTTCAATTTCCCTTATAATGATGCAACTTGTTAAGTTGCATAAAATGATGTGTTTTATCTAAACAATTTAACATAGTAATGTGATGCGTAATGAACATGCAGTAAGAACTATGGATATTGTGAATGATATACCCTAACACTTAATCATGTAGAGGAAGAATATTTCTCTCTCAATTGAATGTAAACCGAAAAGGTTTGGAGATATGATTATTAATCATTAGAATTCATTTTGTATGAAGTCTACTTTAGTTGGACATATGCAGTTGTTAAACCTTCCTGAATGTTAAAGTACATTTTAATGAAACTTATGATATTGTTGTCCTATTTTGGTTAACTATTGGTTAAACTGAGAAAATGAACATTAAAAAGCAATCATAAGTTAAGGAAGTTATTCATGGACTAAATGAAACAAATTTAGGAAAGAACTTATGGAGTGTTGGATTAGGGTTTAGTAGGGTTGTTGTAATCAAGACATAATCCAAATTAATAATGTATTAATGATCTCCTTGGGGTATGTACATCTCGATGAGGTAGTTTCTGTAGGATGTTGGCACACGCCAACTGCAGGGCTGTACTTTCGAGAAGACTTGGGTCTTCTCGAGATACAACATTGTAGTTGACATGTGGCAACACCCGTTGTACATTGATCATCTAGATCTACACACAATAAGAACTTAGACTTGAACTTAGTTTCTCTCTAGGTCAAGTTAGTGGCATATTTAGGATAGGAAGTAGCTTCAAATGGCTCAGGGTACCTTGGCACACCCGGTTGACTTAGGTCAACCGAGTATGCCCATTTACCCTAAGTCATTGTGAGCATCTTCCTATAATAAATTATGTTTCTAACCAGGGCTAGGGTTAAACCTGTGACAAGTGGACTGACGGTAGTTAGTAAAGACCAATCATGATAACAGAGGAGTGAGGTGAAGGACGTATTCCAAAATGACGAGTATGTTATGTAGGAATAGTGACATACACAGTATGTTGTAAATCTTTGGCCAAAGTATCGCAAGCTACTGGTTGTGTTGTCCTATGTCACCAAGTTTAAAGCAACGTGATATCAGATGAATATTGGTAACAAATATTCAGATATGTTCTTTAAACAAATCACTCAGTACCTGGTGTAGGGTAGGAAAACCAAGTATACGAAGTATACAATAAGTATTCAATACTTAAAGTTAACATAAATAGATCGATAGATTACCGAGTTATGAAATGAATAGATCAGTGGATCACCGAGTCATTTACAACTACATATGGTTATCTATTTGAAATTCAATTGGCCTGAAATGTTTTTTTTGAATAATTCTTATTTAGAACAGAGAACATTATATATAAAAACAAAAAAATCCCTTGTTTCTAAAGTCTTAAAATGGGAATGTTACAGTTGTAAATAGTTTGCTCCCTCAAAGGACAACTATGTAAAGCCTACTAAAAAAAAGGAGAATATGAAGTTTCCTGCATCGATCAGATTCATGAAGACCTCAAGGAGTTAAATTTCTCATCCCATATAGACTTCCTGCATCGATCATTCTATCTCAAATATAAGTCAAACCAAAAAAAAATTCATCATGGAATTGCTCATTGTGATCTTGGATATTTTGCCAAATGACATGCTACCAAATACCATATAAACTAACCACTTTTCACCCTCTCACCATTCACACTTTCATTTCCTACCGCCTCAAGGGACCTACTGGAACCATGAAATTTGGTGATCATGTGACTACTCTTCACCTTTAGAATAATCAATCATGCAATGTCTTTAGGGTCTTACATTCATCAGCCTATCCAAGGTATGATCCATCTGTTATGATCCTTACCAATCAGGTGGCTTTCTTTCCTCCTCTTATCTTTTCACCTTCTTCATTACGTATTGATTATCCTATACAGGTATAGATCCTCGATGCTGATCTTTGGGTAATTTTCCTCTTTCACCACAATCAACTCAAAATCACCCATACCCATGTGCCCACAATTCACCCATACCTAAAATGGCCTCGACTCAACCATGCCTATAACTTACCAACTCATTCTCATACCTCCTCGCATGCTTCCCTATCTTATGGGAGAACTACATTGGCTTAAGGTCCCTTTTTTCCATGAATATGTAGGTAGTACTCCGAGGGATTGGGCCCTTGGAGGTTAGCTTGACCACTCTCTACCCTTACCAATTATCATTTTCCCTTTTCTAATCACCTTCTACCCTAGTTAATTTCCCTTTTTTATATCAATAATTGGAAATTAAACCAAACAAAACAATAATTGTTTCACATCTTTACCATCCTCATTCATACATTCATTAGGTCTACCATTTCTTTACCATTATCATGCACGTTACTATAAAACATCTCAACGTGACTCATATAATCATTAATTGCACAAATTAATGAGTTACAAACTCAACCAATCCCGACTCCATCCATGCCTAAACCACAACTTGGATCAATCCATACCTATGACCTGACTCCATCCATGCCTAAACAAAAAACCTAACTCAATCCATGCCTATGACCTGGGTCTATCATACCTACATGACTTAGCTTCTATCACATATATAAATCAAAACAACAAGATAACCACAACCATGTATACATCATGCCATAATCACTATCATCTCTATAAATAAAAACATTCAAACATGTGTATCCATATAAATAACTCTCAAATATCTTCGGTACGTAGGCCGATGTATATAACAAAATCTCAAAAACTCTCATATACATCCTCATTATCTTCGGTAGATAGGCCGGTATATATGTCAAAAATATAATATCAAAAATACATGGAGCTCAATTATCTCCCCATCTGATGTCCAAACATGTCTCATCTGTCTCCTCCCTCGCTCCTCTAACCTAGCATCTAGATGACCTCCCTTCACTTTGCCCTAGTCTAGCCCCTGATGGTCCTGCCTTTGGAGCTGGCCTTTGTGCCCTAGTGGCCTCACCTTGAACTGGCCCTTGGGCTTGCTGGACCCCTATACTCTCCACACTATTTGTGCGGGATCTTCTCCTCTCAGTCGTGGCCTATTGTGCTCTGTACTTGGCATATGACAAGACATATATACCTGTTGCCATCAAATGATCCTAGTAGTGTCTCACCTCACCCATGACGTCTCTTAATATAGAAATGAGTACTTTCTGCGGTGGTGCCATCGGCCTCTGACCCTACCCTACTCCTACCTGAATAATGGGACCCTGTTCCGATACCTGGGCCTGAAGGGCCACTATTTGTGCCTATGAAGTGGCCAATTGGTCCTGAAAACCTTTAACCTATCCCTGCACTATGGCCAATTAGCCCTGTCAACTTGTCACCTGTGCTTGTAGGGTGGCTACCTACACCCCATCTCCATCCCCACCCTCCCCATCTACCCTTATGACCTCATCATCTACTACTTAACCTCGTCCTCATGTGTGGACTCGTTATTTTACCCATACCTTGGCCCTACCCATGCCGTGACTAGCTACTTAGAGCTGGAACATTGCTAGTGACCTGTGACCTCATGTGCTCGCTATATCTTGTGTCACTGTTATACGTGTTTTTTGACCTAATGACCTTGCCTTTTACCGTGACCATTTATCCTGACCCAACCTTTGGTGTACCGGAACATACCTAAATGTTCCTACACCTAACCTGCGATGTGTTTCCTGACCATATCATATACCTTGGATACCAAAATCACCTCAACCTTGTTTGGATAAACCTATTGCCCTTAGACAATGTAGAGTTTTCCTACTCTTCAACCTGGTACAGTGTTGTAGTTTATATGTGTGCGTGCGTTTGATTGTTACTACCTTTGACCCTGACCCATTACCTGGATTACCTGATTGGACCTTTTACCCCTTTAACCCCGTCACCCACCTTCCTTTACATCACATTCACCTATTATCAAACCAGTCACTGATTCTACCTTCTGCCTCATCAGTTCCTAGTTTGAGGGGGATCATCTTCACGCACACATGGGGTAACCACATATTATTTTTTTCAGCATCGCTTACCAATACAAGATACACAACAAAAAGGGGTAAAATGTAGACACTAAAATTGGGTCACACGTCAAATAATCACCTTGAACACACTCACCTAACCATGACCCCTTACACCCCACTCTAATATTAATTTAATAAAATTAATTCATGATCTCATAATATTTATTATTTAAATATCCTAATTGGGATAATGCCCACACCACCACCTCACCATAAGACCTATTCTTAGTATGTTTCCATAACTAACTAAGACCTACCTAAACCCTAAAAATAAAATTGTACATTCCCTCTAACCACATTCCCGCCCATTAGAAAGGGAGCTTCCATTCTAATTTGGGGGGAAAAATGAACAAGATCCAAGAAATCAAGGGGATTTGCCCATTTTAGTAAACCTAGGAAATCCCGCCCTAACTGACGCCAGTCACCCTAAACTGCTGCCGCTAAACCCGGAACCATCATTGGTTACCATTTATTCCCCAAAATAACCTTATTTCGAGGTTAGCACATTTCTAAGAGCAAGAGACAAAACCAGAGCTGCATGTAAGCAGAACTAGCCTTCGTGCATGCATCAGAGCATTCACAACCAACATCAAAAGTGATCACAGAGCCATTTGCATTCACAGAAGCATCTGAGGAAGTGCCATAATCACATCAAACTGCATCTAGATGATCAACTACCATTTACATCTAGCCATCAAGCTCATACAAGAGTAAGTGTTTTATTAACCAACATACATCTACTTTCATTTTAGTAGGTCCTATTACCTCTGTTACCAGTTTTTACTTGCATTCCCATTCTCCCATCATTCACCTTCATAAAAACTTGACCATTCCTTTACCCACACCAAAAATATTCGTGCACTCTACTCATGAGCCACTGGTACAAGGAATCATATTTCTCGAAGTAAGGAAGTTCATATAGCTGGTAAACTCCTATCTTCTATAAGATCTTGTCACTAGCATCGTCATACATTGGCATGTCTTCCATTGTGCGTTTATTTGTCTTTGTGTTCAACAACGCATCAAGATCCTTATTATTCTCTTTGGTATGGTGATTTTACTCACTCACCTTACTGTTCTTTATGTGAGAATCCCACTCCTGGC
Organism: Taxus chinensis; assembly: GCA_019776745.2. Lineage (NCBI taxonomy): Eukaryota > Viridiplantae > Streptophyta > Pinopsida > Cupressales > Taxaceae > Taxus > Taxus chinensis. Next base: position 148,693,190 of record CM034154.1, read on the forward strand.
TAACGATAACCCCCTTTGGATATTGCATTTCTGAAAAATTGATTTTAGGAGATATCTCCTCTTCTTCTTCTACCACCTTCTTATTTCCCTATACTCCTACTGTAACTACTTTCTTGTGTGCTATTCCTACCTTAAAATCCTTTTTAGATCCTTTCCTCTTGAATTTTTCAATGTGTGAATCAAACCCTAGCTTGATTCAACGTTCCTTAGGTGAAATCATGTGCCCTAAATCCTCTCTGTCACCTTACTTCACTCAAACCCTTCACTACTGGGGACACAAGTGTTTCGCACAGAATGTTTCAGCTTTTGGGAATAGAGTTGCTTCTATCCTTTCATTCCTTTGAGAAACAGATAAGGGTTAGGGCTAGGAGGAATACCTGTTGAATGTTGAGATGGTGTGCGCGTTCCGTAGAGAAAGATCAGATCGATTGTGAAGAACTTCTTTTTGTCTTGGAAGGACTACCTGCAAGTAAGAATACAAGACCACTAGATTTTAATTAGACAACAAATGAGGGAACTGCCTTGGGCCCAGGAAATATAAAACTTCCTTTCAAAGGTTGTCAGTTCCCCTGCTGATATGAATTAACACAAATTCTAACAAATAATCTATTGTCCAATTACAATTTGTTTACCTTGTTAGAACAATAGAGAAAGGGCTGGTCTTGGTTTAGAATCATGGTGACCGATGGCGGTCACTGTAACCGGTACCGGTTGTTGGTAACCGATATTGGTAGGGGCAATGTTTTAGGGGCTTTTGGTCAAGGTTGGTTGTAAGGTGGTTGTGTTGTTTTATAAGGCTAATAAATGGGTGGGGTTAGGTAATGGGGTGATGAGAAGGACTCAGAGAGTACGGGGGGGGGTGTTCTTGGGGTAACGTAAGGGTAGAGGAATGACAGTTAGATGTAGTGTGTTGCTGGGTAGTAGATCTAGGAATAGACTTATGATGGCTATGATTCAGAAGTTCAAGAAATGTTATTAAAAGGACATACAAGATACTACTTACTGATTATTGATAAGGATGCAGGTCCAAGAACTGTGATGATGATGGCAAAACTCAGATAGGATGACCCGACAATCAAGAGATGAGCTATCTTCCCTCCCGATGAACAGATGAGTGTCAAAAGGCTCTGGTTACTCAGTTACAGTTTTTGTCTTGATGTCCTTCTCTGCAAACTCTTCTTGTTTCTTTCACTTGTCTCTGTTCATCCAAGTAAATTCCGGATCCTTCTAATGACTTCTGATTCGGATCCACCAAAATCTAACCCTTTGTTTTTGGTTGGGAGTGGTCATTTACAGGGAACTGATGGCGGTTACGTAACCGATGCCGGTCGAGTAGGAACCGGTATCGGTCAAGTCAAAGTGGGATATTTTTAGTAAAATAGCCAGCTTTCCCTCCTTTTCTCCCGAGGGATTAGTTGCGGGCTTGGTCAAGTCATTATGAGGTTGGTTTTAGGTGCGGGTGAGGAGTAATTAGTCATGGGTGTGGATGTAGACCAAGTTATAGGTCTTAATTAGGTTAGTTTAGGGTTAAGACTAGGTCATGATGAGGTGGAAAAATGAGGTGGCAGGTATGGTGATGTGGATTTATTAATTATAAGGTAATTAATAAATAATTGTGTAAGGTTTAGGTGATGAGGTTAGGTTGCGAAATGAGATGCGGGGCACAGGGGGTCGTAAGACACAAATTTGGTGTCTACATTAGCCCCTTATTGTCATGTAGCTTGTCTTGTTAAAGCTGCATGGACAATAATAAGAAGTGGTTACCCCTGTTAAGGGTATAGGTAATCCCCCTCAAATCTATCACAGATTGAGGTAGCGTGAAATTAGGGATAGGGTTGATAAAGGGAAATGGTGTTTAGATGATGGTAAGATGGTGGGGTAGGTCCAAGGAAGCAGACGCACGTTGAAATGCAGTAGTGCAACCAGGGTACATGATTTGAAGAGAAAACAAGAAATTCATAGGCAAAGGTCGATAGTTTATCCAAACGAGGGTGATATAATCCTGGTATCCAAGGCATAGGAAGAAGCTCCAGGGGATATAACGGGTAAGGTACAGGAACGTTTAGGCATGTTCGGCAGTACCAAATGGTTGGTTTGGTCGAGATAAACGTCACGGTCTTGGTCTAGGAAAAGTTGGTCGACTGATCAAGTCAAGGACCCTGATCATGCTAAAAAATGAACAGGTGAGCTCAATTGAACAAAAAGCTACATGATGGGTGGATAAAATTGTAATTTTTTGGTTTAGGGTGAGGTATTTAATGGGTGTGGCCTTGGGTCGGGTCGATTGATTAGTAAGGGCCATGGGTCGGGCCAAATGGTTGGGTGTGGCCTTGGGTCGGACTGAATAGGTTGGTTACGGCCATGGGTCGGGCCAAATGGTTGGTTACAGCCTTGGGTGGGGCCAGATAGTTGGTTATGGCCGTGGGTCGGGCCAAATTGCTTGGTTGCGGCCGTAGGTCAGGCTAAATGGTTGGTTACAGCCTTGGGTCGGGCCAGATGGTTGGTTATGGCCTTAGGTCGGGCCAAATTGGTTGGTTGCGGCCTTGGGTTAGGCCAAATTGGTTGGTTGCGGCCTTGGGTTGGGCCAAATAGTTAGTTGTGGCCTGGGGTCGTGCCAAATTGGTTGGTTGCGGCCTTGGGTTGGGCCAATGAAGTCAACAAAGGGTTTTCAGTGAAGTTGGATATAGGCGATGTTGTGAGAAAGGGCGATTAGTAAATAAGGGCAGAAATTTGGTGAAGGTAGGTAGTAAACCGATATCGACTAGATATGACTGGTATCGGTTAGGTGACCGATACCGGTTCCTTAGGGCACAATATAACTGATATCGGTTATAGGTCAAAAACCTATAAAAAGAAAAATACGACCTGTCATTGTCACATTGTCAATTTGAAAACCAATTTGAGTTGTTTGAGGTGTATTGTTGAGATTGGTGCATTTGTCGGCTGAGGTGGCACTATTTGAGTGGAGAAGTGAGTGGTTGGTAGGCCCTAGTGAGTAGGAGGCATCAGTTGATTGGTGGAGGACCCGGCAAAGGAGAGTTAGAGCCATGACACATCCCGGAGGAGCAGGAGGTGCTGGACCAGCTGGACCACCACCACCTATCCCACCACGACGACATGTCATTGTACCGGTAGGTTCGAAACCCTTCATTGTGTGAATTTAATGTTGTTAAGCTATATTGGGGTTTGGGGTAGGAATCCATGTTTTTAATAACATAATTAATAAATTGAAGTGGTTTGGAAAAGGGAGAGGGTAGGTAGGTTAGTTAGGCTAAAACGGTAGGGTGGGTAGATTTTTAGGATTTTTTAATGGGTAAAATGGGAGTAATACGTCAAAGAAGGGTTTGGGGGGCTGCGTCGGGTTCGGCTCCACAATTTTACAGTGACCGATGCCGGTCACTAAGCGACCGGCATCGGTCAAGAAGTTTTGGGGTAGTGTTGGTTTCTGGTTGACCGGTGTCGGTCGTATGGCGACCGGCGTCGATGGAGACATTATGGAGGGAGGACCGGTGGTGGTCATGGGTGACCGGTACCGGTCCGTAGTTAGGATTAGTAATTTGGTTGGTTAGGTTTTGTTGTTTTGAATGTTTGGTCATTGGTTGGGTTGTTGTTTGGGTGTTTTGGTATTGTTTGGGTTGTTGTTTGGGTGTGTTGGTATTAGTTGGGTTGTTGTGTGGGTGTGTTGGTATTAGTGATTTGGGTTTGGTGTTTATTATTGGGCTTTGTGTTTTTGGGGGTGAAGAGGGAAGAGGTAGAGGTTGAGAGGAAGAGTGATTGGTGGGTGGGGGGAAAATGGGGTGGTTGTGTGGTCGGGCGGGTAAAAAAAAAAAAGGGTATAGAAGGTTAAAGTAGTTGTTGTTGTAAAGAGTAGGGCTAATGCAGTGGTTTGGTTTTGCAGGCACGTCAGCAGCTGATGATGTGGGATAGGATGCCCCCGCTGTTGAGACGGATGCGGCCACACATGTCCGTAGTGCAGTGGGCCATCATGCGCTAGGTGGGACTCGGCAGAGTCCAGCGTTATTGGGTTATAGATAGGGATCATAGTCTTATGGTTGTCCTCATCGAAAGATGGGATCCGGCGACCAATGTGTTCCATCTCCCGACTGGAGAGATGAAGATTACACTAGAGGATGTGTATCACTTCCTTAGACTGCCGATCGATGGAGAGGCAGTATTCCAGGTAGATGCAGAGACAACCATGGACAACATTCTACAGGTATTCGGGGATGCAGCCATGCTATTGACTTATCACAGCGCTAGTATTGCCTATGGGGACATGTATCGTGCCCATAGACATGAGACACGGCTTGCCATGTTGATGATGATCGGCATCACATGCTTCACCCTCCCGGACTCAGAGGGAGGCCACTTTCCATAGGTGCTGATGGGGGTACTAGACGAGATGGTGGAGGAGCATACATGTTATGCTTGGGTACTAATATACCTGGTGCAGTTATACAGAGAGTTGTGGGGCTACCGCCGGATGAGGCGATTCAGGATTTGTTCTACATTCTTGTTACATTGCTGGGCATATGAGCATATCATATGCATTCGACCAGTAGGGCTGCCCCAGCAGCCAGGGCCACAGGTGATTTATAGATATGGCTTTCAGAGCTGGTTGGGGGTCATGGGCCAGCCACGAGAAGTTCTCGCTGGATGGGATGTAGCGTATTACCATCATGTATTAGAGGGCGTGACTACCTTGGATATTGTATGGAGGCCTTACAGAGGTCATCAGCCCTGCGGAGGAGCCCAATCACAGTTGCGTTGGATCTAGTATACATTCTGGAGAGCGGGACGGAGGCCGAGAGAGCATGAGTGGATACCCCTGGAGAGGGTACGACGGCAGTTGGGGTTATGATAGGATGAGCCACCGCCCTTCCCTCAGTACCGAAGGGATGATGTAGAGGCCCCACTACTTGTACCACAGCCCATGGACCCAGATTGGGTAGCAGAGAGGCCAGCAGATGATACCGTAGACGACGCCGGCTACACAGGATCATTTTTGGTATGGTGGGCAGGGGAGAGAGCCGCGAGGAGAGCACAGCCTACACAGCCAGACTTAGCGGTTGTTAGAGCAGAGAGGGACTAGCTCAGGGGACAGGTACAGTTGTTACAGGGGTAGCTTGCTGCTGCACAGGCACAGATAGGTGTCCTACAGGGGCAGTTAGCCCAGGCGCAAGTACAGGCACAGGCACAAGCACCACCACAGGCACCACCAGCGGCACTGGAATAGGTACTGATACCACCACCGGCACAGCCATAGCATAGGTACTGCCATCGGCATAGGGGCCATTATTATTAGGAGTCGGGGGACCAGCCCAAGTAGCGATGGTGGCACGGGCCCGTTATATGGAGGCGAGAGCGGAGGCCCGGTACTATCAGGATGTCCTTGATGGTACTGGGGCTGACTATCAGCTGTATGTGGCACACAGAGCAGAGACCTCGCAAAGTCAGAGATCCCAGGGTGGTGCAGCTACAGCTGGTGGGTTGGTGATAGGGAGGAGGCGGGAGCCAGGGCCAGGACCCGCATGGAGAGGTGCTGAGGGCGGTGGGGAGAGTTGAGACATCCCTGGGTCAGAGATAGATGTTTTTGTTTATACATTGGATATAGGCATTGGTCTACGAACCGGTTATGTTTATAGAGGCCTACGTGCCCACATATGATGTATTCATTCATTTATTCATTTATTGTATATACCGGCCTGCGAGCCGAGTACAGGTTGTACAGTTGATACCGGCCTACGAGCCGAGTATATTTTTGATGTGAGAGACCGGCCTGTGAGCCGAGTTGAGATGTTGACAGTTATTACGGCCTGCGTGCCGGCTTTGTATTATTATGAGATCACAGAGGCCCCTATGCAGGGTAAGTTGTATATTTGAAACCTTTGATATCTAGATATATATGATGATTTTGATCCATATGTTGTGTTTAAAATGTTTTAAGTATTTTGTTGATGGTTTGTGAAATTTAATGTATGATGAGTTTGATCCACATGGTTTATATATTGATGGTGTTGATGTCTTTTGTTGATGGCTTTTTGAAATGGAATGTATGTATATATAGATGATGAGTTTAATTCACATGTTGTGTATGCTGATTTTGATGTATATATATATATATGATGTCATATGTATGTTGTCGATGGTTTGTCTTATTGTAGATAGATGATGGTGATGAAATAGTGATAATATATTGATGTGATTTTGATGACAAATATTGGTAAATGGTGTTGTTATGCAGGAAAAAGAGGCGGGCGCCACAAAAATTTGCTAAAACGAAGAAACGGCTTAGGTTTAAGCAAAAAAGGGGCACATGACCGATATCGGTTATATAACCGATGTCGGTAGTTATATGACCAATAACGGTTATGTAACCGATATCGGTTATTTCAAAATTATATTTCCTAAAAATAGAACTGCTTGGTTGGCAACTTAAGTTCTTATTTTTAGCATTCTTGTTTTTAGAGTCATGCAACAAGTTAAATACGTGAATGCGACGCTGTTTGACGACTGATACAGGTAATTGCATGAAAGAATTTGAGTGATAAGGAGAACAAAGATAGGTGAAGTGAGTGTGGGTGGAGATTCAGAAGGCAGAAAGACAAGTTATATTTGAAGAGGGTGGTGAACATGGCCGAACGAGGAGAAGCATCCAGCAGGCAGGGACGAGGGGGAAGACAAGTTCAACCCCAAGTTGCTGCATCCCGAGAGGTAAACTGTTTGGTTGTAATTTGATTCTTGCATGTGTTGTGTGAATAGGATGAGAGAGATTAAGTGGGTATAGATGAGAAACAAAAGGTGATAGGAAAGGGTTTGGGATGGGATGAGTGCTATAGGGTAGGTAAGCAGGGTGTTCTCGTGTGTTTTTAGGTATAGATAGGAGTAAATGGGAAAAATAATTATCGTAGGTGTATGTTTTTAAGCAGGGTGTATATTTTTGACAGTGATCGGTATCATTTAGAGATAACCGGTATCAGTTAGCAAACCGATATCGGTTATCTATAACCGATATCAGTTACTGTAGGAGTTTCCAGAATTTGAGAAAAAACCCATGGAGATTTGTTTTATTGAATAATTATGTGTCGTTTTGATGTATGCAGGCGGAAGCAGGGTTAATGATGAACGATACTGTGCCAACGTTGTTGTCACGAATCCGAGCAGATGTAACACCAGCTGAATGGGTATTGATAAATCACTTGGGGTTAAGTGGAATCCGCTATTATTCATGAATCGCATGTAACCATGCTATGTTGCAGGCGTTGATTGAGAGATGGAATCCAGATAAGAATACCTTCTATCTGCCAATAGAGGAGATGACAGTGACGTTGGAAGCTGTGTTCTGTATTTTGAGACTCCCAATGATAGGAAAAACAGTGTATCAAGTGTTGCCTAGCGCGGGGCGGGCAGCGATAACATCAGTATTTGGTTCAGCTGCACGAGATTTGACACAGCGAGGTTTGACATTCACTTATGGTATAATTTATGCAACACACCCTGAGGAAACAAGGTTGGCAGTAGGGTATTATGCATTACCGAGGGCGGAGGGTGGAAGATTTCCAAAAGCATTGATGAGTGTTATTTGGGAAATGATAGAAATGAGCGTGACTTTCGCATGGGCACCCGCATATCTGGCAGAGTTATATAGGGGATTATGGGCCTGCAAGTAAAAACACAAGACGACACTGGATTGTTCGTACTTATTACATTGTTGGGCCTATGAGCACATTGTTTGTGTGCGTCCAATAGGTCGACCCATCGATTCGAGAGAGGCAGGAGTGCAGAGGTTGGGATTCAGATGATGGGTCCAGACAGAACAAGAAGCGAGATCATAGGCCGTGATAGACGACATCGAGTATTATAGACAGGTATGGGAGATGGTAACGATTGCGGATATTTGTTGGAGGCCTTACGGGAACTATATGGTGACAGAGAACATAGTTGAGGAATTAAGGGGTGTGAGGCGATTGAGGTGGATTGTAGGGCACAGGCTGGGTGAGTACAAGAGGATTCCTCTAGATCACGTGTGGCGACAATTTGGGTTCGTTCAGGATATACCTATGACATATAGACCATATATGAGGATCGACGCTGAGGCAGCATTCTCACCTCCCCGACTGACACCTCCAGAAGGGCCAGAAGAGATAGCAGCCGATTGTAGGGTAATGGATGCGGGAACGACAGAGGCCTATAGAGTATGGTGGGCAGCAGAGCTATGAGGCACACGTGAGTGCCCTGACATAGCTGTGATTACAGCGGAGAGAGATCGTTTGCAGGATTTGGTTCACCAGCTTCAATCACAGGTGAATGAGATAACGGGATTGTTAGAGGTTTCACAGTTACGAGTGGAGAGACTAGAGGCAAGATTCCTCCACATGAGAGGACGTATTCGTATGTTATAGGAGATGTTGGCTGATCAGTGGGAGGAACCAATAGCAATGGCACCGTTGAGGATGGAGAGGCCAAGTGAAGGGTGTCGACGATCATGATCACCACCTAGTTTGGGAGGAGGCGGAAGGGTCTAAGTGAATTTCGTAGGAATATAAGAATAAATAAGGATGCCAACCTGCGAGTCGATGATAGAGAAGATGTATTTGTTGAACATCTAAATGAAACTGAATATGTATGTTGATTTGAGTTATAATAATGAGAAGGGTCATGTTTTGAATGTTTGTTTTGAAAAATGATAAAGATGAATGTTGGCGAAATGAAATACACAAAAATATCTATATTTACAACACATGCTAAGTTATGGGAGGGGATGGTCGAGCTAACCTTGGGAGACATCATATCTCCTAAGTGCTGCCTACATAACCCATTGCACAAAGCAAGGAGGGGCCTCAGACCGATGTAGTTCTCCCTTAGGGCTAGGGAGAGGTGAATTCAGGCATTTTTAGGTATGTTTAGGCAATTTGTGGGTTGGTAAAAATATTGATATTGGTAGGGTAATGTTGTTGGTGTTGGTAAGGAATTGGCAATGTTGGTATAGGTATAGGTGAAGTAAAAGTTATCCTACCCAAGTGGTAGGGAACCATGTCTTGATTACGATCAACACATAATCCTAGATTCGAGTCAAAGAGGAAAAAGTGCTCTGTAGGTGAAAAGAGCTAAACAAACCACATAATAATGTAGAATAAGCCTGAACCCCTAGGTACCGTGCATAGACGAGAAGTCGATAGGTGAAAAGAGTTGTATAATCACAATATATCGGGTATACGTCACGTCCCTTGAGTTTTGTTGTGTAAAAAAATGGTGAGGTGAGGTGGATGGTGTAGCTGAGGCACGGAGAACTTGTTATAAAGTGAGTATTCTGACGAAAGAGAACCTAACCAAAATAGACAAGTCCATGACTCAAAATTTATTTTGAATGCGGCTTTTATTTTGTTGAATATAGACTGATTGATGCGGGAAGTCTACAAGGGATATGTATGTATTTTATTACTCTTGAGGTCTTCACGAAGCTGATCAATGCGAGAAGCTTCAGATAAAGGCTGACTGTGTATAGCTGTCCTTCAAGGGAGCAGTCTATTTATAGTAGTAGATGCGGCATTTGTGTATAGCTGTCCTTCGGGGGAGCAGTCTATATATATAATAGCGGCAATAGTTTGGCATATAGCTATCCTTCGAGGGAGCAGTCTATATATAATTTAGAGATCTAGATGTACATTTGGCATAAAGCATCTAGTTTTGTAGGAAGTTTGACTCAAGAAAATCCCATAAGTTTTTAATTAAGAATGTGTCATTTGAATACTTTGAAGTCATGGATTAGACTAAAAATGGGAAGGCATTTTTAAAGGGAGGTGATAATCAAACCATGTGAGCTTGATTTTATTTTAAGATGTAGGAAACAAAGTGTATGCGGTGGTAAAGGATCTCAAGGGACGAGTGCAAGGTAGATAATAAGTGATATAACACTAAATTCAACAGTAGAATGGTCAAAGATGCAAGGCATTAAGGGGCTCAGGCTCAGGTTTACCATTAAGCGAAGCTAAATGATAAGTGCATGTTCCATAAGTGTGAGTGATAATGTAAGGCCCAATCCAATTGGGAGAAAATTTGCCATGTTTACTCTTTTCTAGTTTGGTGACATGTTGATTATCTTTGAGGACAAGATCACCAACCTTAAAGGTATGCTCATGAAGTCGCTTATCATAAGCACGCTTGATGTGTTTCTGATAGATTTGAAGGTGGTCAAGAGCTGTAAGACGACGCTCGTCAAGAAGCTCTAATTGGGCTAACCGCTCTTGGCGGAAATCATCGTTGGTGAGAATATCCTGAAGAGATATTCTGAGGGAGGGTATTTGTATTTCGAGAGGCAAGACAACCTCGGTACCATATACTAAAGAAAAAGGTGTGGCATTAGTGGAGGTACGAATGCTAGTACGATAAACCCAAAGGGCAAAGGGGATGTGATCATTCCAATTTCTTCCGGACTCATTAACAACTTTCATGAGAATTTTGGTTAGGGTTTTATTAGAAGATTCAGCCTGACCATTGGCCTGTGGATAGTATGGTGACGAGAAGCTAAGTTTGATACCGAAGTTGTTACAAAGGTCTTGTAACAACTTATTTTTGAAAGATTTTCCATTATTTGTTATCAGGCGATGAGGAACACCAAAATGACAGATAATGTGGTGGTTAATGAACTCTACAATTTTTTCTTTTTTGGTTTAAATGAGTGGAATAGCCTCCACCCATTTTGTGTAATATTCGGTTCCTGAGATTATCCATTGGTGACGTTGTGAAGAGGGAGGATGAATCTCACCAATAAGGTCTAAACCCCATTGTGAGAAAGGCCAAAGATCTCGTGCGACTTGTAGTAGATGGCTAGGAGTATGTTGAAGGTTGGCATGTTGTTGACACATAACACAACACTTAACATATTCGTAGCAGTCGGTATTAAGAGTAGGCCAATAATATCCTAGGCAAAGGATTCGTTTGGCCACAGCAAGGCCACTAAAATGTCCACCACAAATACCGTCACGGACCTGTTGGATGGTATAGGTGACCTACGCACCGGTTAGACATCGAAGGAGGATGCCATCAAAGCCATGTTTATAAAGGAGTCCCCCCATGACGACATAATGAGAAACACGTTTAAGAAAAGCATGTTTTCTGGTACTAGTAAGGTCAGGTGGGAGAACAGAGGTTGTAAGGTAGTCGTGAAATTGGTGATACTAGGTATCTTGCGAATTAGTAGACACATTATTTATCATACAAACAACCGGGGATGAGTAAGATGGGGAAAAGAGTTGTTGGACCAAGATGAAAATGTCAGAGTCAGTTGATGAAGCAGGAATTTGCGAGGCTAAGCAAGCCATAGTATCTACAAATTTTTTAGTGGAGCGGGGAATGGTTTGGATAGAGTAATGAGTAAATAAGGTTAGAAGTGAATCCACGTAGTGTTTGTACTTTTGAAGTTTCTTATTTTTACATTGGTAGATGCCCATGACCTGATTGACTACCAATTGAGAGTCACCGAAAATATTGCTAGATTTGACACCTAAGTGTAATGCAACCTGGAGACCCAAAACTAGGGCCTCGTATTCCACTATATTATTAGTGCAGGGGAAATCGAGCCGGAATGAAAGAGGCATAGGCTCAGCGTCAAGAGGAATGAGAACAACGCCGGCTCCTCCACCGCGCTGGCATTTGGATCCATCGAAGAAGAGGGTCATTGGATATGACTCCTCCCTAAGTGAAAGAGTGGCTATGATTTTGTCGGGGAAATTAAAATTGGTAAATTACGCCCCAGGTAAAGGTGCTTCCGCGAGTTGGTCGGCAATGGTTTGTCCTTTGGTGGACTTCTGGTGTATAAATTCAAGGTCAAGGTCAGCAAGGAGCATAAGCCATCGGGTGATGCGTTGGTTTAGATGAGGTTTGGCATACATATAATGGATGGGGTCCGTGTTGGTGATGATGTAAGTTTTGTGATTCAGGAGGTAGTGTCGGAGTTTGGTAGCCACAAATGATAGGGCTAGGCACAACGTTTCTACATGTGTATACCTAGTCTCATAATCTACCAGAGTACGACTGATATAATAAACGGCTTGTTCTCGATACTCGGAGTCATGATGTGCGAGCATGGCCCCTATAGCGTGGTCAATGGCGGAAAGGTAAAGGTAGAAAGGGTGATCGTCCTAAGGTAGGATAAGCATGGGTGGTTGCAAGAGATATGCTTTGAGAGCTTCAAAGGCTTGGTGACACTCTTCGCTCCATTGAAAGGCAACGTCCTTTTTAAGAAGGTGATCGAAAGGTTGACATCGATCCGAAAGTTGGGAAATGAAATTCCGGATAGATTGAAGTTTACCTTGTAAACTACGCAATTGTTTGAGGTTTTTGGGTGGAGGTATTTCTAGGATAGCTTTGACTTTAGATGGATCAACCTCAATGCCACGCAAAGAGATGATGAAGCCAAGAATTTTTCCTGAAAGGACACCAAAGACACATTTCTTTGGTTGAAGCCGGACAGAATATTGTAACAGGCGATCGAAAATAATGATTAAAACATCAAGATGTTCACTGCGATGTTTATATTTTCCAAGCAGATCATCGACATAATCCTCAAGGATAGTGTGCATAATGTCATGAAAAATGATCTCATCTCGCAATATAACCTCATCACCTAAACCTTACACAATTATTTATTAATTACCTTGTAATGGATAAATCCACATCACCTTACCTGCCACCTCATTTTGCCACTTCATCATGACCTAGCCCTAACCCTAAACTAACCTAATTAAGACCCATAACTTGGTCCACACCTACACCCATAACTAATGACCCCTTTCTCGCACCCAAAACCGACCTTCTAGTCATTTGACCAAGCCCGCAACTGATCTCTCGGGAGAAAAGCAGGGAAGGTGGGCTATTTTACTAAAAATAGCCTACTTTTTCCTTACCGATGCCGGTTCCTACTCGACCGCCGTCGGTTACGTAACCGCCATCGGCTCCCTGTAAATGGGCTCCCCGAACCAAAATCAAAGGTGGAAGGATTTTGAATCAATAGAGATCATTGGGAGCGATCAACAGAGTCCAGATCTTCACTTGACCGAGCAGAGACAAGTGAAGAAACCAGAAGCGTTTGCAGCAAAGGAGATCAACTTGCATCTTCGTCAAAACCAGTAAGTCACATCTTGCATGTCTTCTGTTATAACATTTCTTATGCCTTTTGAATCACAGTCCTCATAAATCCATTTCTGAATCCACTACCCAGCGTGCCATTTCATCTAACCATCATTCATCTACCTCTCATCACCCTATTTCCTAATATCACCCATATACAGCCTTACAAATAACACAGCTACCAAACAACACAAACACCCCACAAAACAACCAACCTTCAGATCCTAGACTCTACCGATATCGGTCATCAGTAACCGCCATCGGTTATCAGTAACCGGCATCGGTTATACTGACTATAACCAATAACCAGCCTTTCCCCTACCCAGTTCAACAAAGCAATTTAATTGATATCTTATAGTCTTTTGTGTTAATTCATATTAGCAGGGGAACTGACCACCTTCGAAAGGAAGTTTTATATTTCCTGGGCCCAAGGCAGTTTCCTCATTTATTGTCTAATTAAAATCTTGTGGTCTTGTGTTCTTATTTGCAGGTAGTCCTTCCAAGACAAAAAGGAGTTCTTCGCAGTCAGCCTGATCTTTCTCTACGGTACGCGCACATCATCTCGACATTCTACAGGTATTCCTCCTAGCCCCAACCCTTATCTGTTTCTAAAAGGAACGAAACATTCCGAGTGAAACATTTTGGCACGCCCGGTGGGACCCATTTTGGGTTTCTGTTTCTCTTGCTTATTTTTCATTTTAGGAAGCATACTTGCTGTTGTTGCTTTTGTTATATATTTCGTAAAGAATTTGTCTTGCTTTCCTAGTTTCGCATTAGTGAAAGTCATCTCTCTTGCTTCATCGAACATAATTTTTGATTTGGGTTTAAAACACGTGCATTGCATTCCTGCTTGTTGTTTTTCAATTCTAGTGAACGTAGATTAAGTAACAGGTCGTACACGTGGGGGTGATATCCACGGTATTGACAGGAAATTAATCTTACATTCACTGCACAACACATACCGAATCACTTCACAATTAACACAACAGCTCAAACATCCCCCCTTTTTCCGCGGTATTCCTCCGCCCGATTGAGGTAACCTTATAAGCCAAAACAACTTGACATTTCCCCTAAGTCTCTTGTTTAGGATTCTGACATCATTCTACGTCTAAAGGCATAAGCCCACGATAATTAAAATTAACCCTAGGGTTAATCTCTGGATTTGCGTGTGCATCTTGCTTGTTTTTAGTTCTGTTTTCTTTCTCATACTCTGTCTTCTGTGATCAATAATTGGACAAGTATACTAAACGTTGTTAAAAATCAAATTAGCAGCCTTTTTATATCTTGTTAGCCCAGACTTCTTACACCGACATCGGTTACCTGACCGACGTCGGCTATAGTATAACCGACATCGGTTACTAGACCGATATCGGTTACTGTCTTTTCCAATTCCTGACAAACCAGCAACCTACCAATTTTACCAGTCTGAGTTTGTTTCTATTCCTGACAGATTGAAACCCTACTGTGAACTCCTGTCCATGGTTGTTATCACTCGAAAGCAAGCCGCCGCCATGGTTTCACATGCTTGCTCTGTTTCTTTGCTTGAATCACCCCCTTCACATTCTGTGGGGAATCCTACGGATACCAGCGAGGTTCCTAAAATTCCTGTGGGAGATAAGGACTTTGCCAAGTTTCTGGATGCTAATTCTAGCGCTGTACAATACTATTTGTCTCATGCCCCTGACCGTACGCCTGATGGTCAGCTCCTTGTTGGCATGCCTATTAGTATAGCTGCTCATTTAGCGCCCACTCCGCCTGATAACACCGCCTTGCTTCCTGCACCTTTAGCCCCATCTCCCAATCCGACAGCTTCAGAGATTCATACGACTCAGATTGGCTTTCCTTTGGCTAATCTTGGACCCCACATATCATTACCACCGACTGCCCCTACCTCATCTCTCTTGCAGACTACTCCATTCATGACTTGTTCTCTGCCACCTATCCACACGAGCTTTCCTTCTCAAGCTCCGCCTACCTTTTCATTCCCATACACGTATCCAGTAACCTCAACACCTTATATGGGACATCCCTATTCTGTCACCTCAACATATTCATCCTCCATACCTTATCAACACTTAACCCCACCATTGTCCAGCGGAGGCCCTTGGCCCAATTTGCCTCCGTTTACCACAACCGCACCATCATCCCATCCAACCACGGATTTCATCAAACAAATGATGGACAAAATGCAAAACCTGGAGGCTTCTGTTCAGGAAGTCGTAGCGCCTTGACATACGAGCAAGTTTGTCGGGAGCCCATTCACCCTTCTGTCCCCCTTCATTCATATCCTCCTCAATGGGAATTGCCGAAATTTACTCGTTTTAATAGTAAAGAGGATCCTCAACAACACTTGCGATCATTTAGACATGCTTGTTATTTGATTGCCCATGATGATGCCTTGTTACTCCGCACCTTTCCCATGTCCTTATCAGGACCTGCCTTGGAGTGGTACAGTGCTTTAACCCAGCACTCAATCTTCTCTTTTAACCAACTAGCCCAATCTTTCTTGGATCACTTCTCCATTAACATTGCTAAGAAAGTATCCATCACCGACCTTTATGCCATTCGACAATTCGAAGACGAATCTATCGCAGATTTCGTCGGACGATGGCGGGCCTTATCAACCAACTTACATATGCCTTGCCTCAGACTGAACTTATCGAACTTTTCACGCGGGCATGTGCTAAGCACATTTCTCCTACTCTTCAAATTCAAACTTTCCGCACATTTGATGAGGCCTTTACCATGGCTCGGAAACTAGAAATTCGAGCCTTAGAAGAAGAGAAATTGCGGTTGCGCAACAAAAACCCCAATTTCTGAACTCCTGATTCTACCAATAAACCAAATACCACCACTCCTCACGCGTCCACTTCTTCTAAATCAAAAGGAGCTGTCCACGCGGTGATGGTCAAATCTCAAGCGCCGTCCAATACTCCACCAAAAACCACCTATAAGTACAAAGCCGAGCCCATCAATTACACTCCCTTAGGAGAAACCTATGGCGTCATCTTGGAAAAATTGCTCAAAGCCGGAGCTATCACTTTGCCTCCTGTTAAACCTCACTCTGGGTTTGACTCCACCCGCGCGATACCTTCCTGGTACAAAGAAAATGACTTCTGTAACTTTCACCGCGTAAAAGGACATAGTCATGAAAACTGCAAGATGTTGAAAAACATAGTGCAGGAAATGGTTGACGCAGGGGATATAACCCTCGATAATCCTAATGCCCCTGCCAACCGAAATTTGAAAATCTTCAACAAACCATTCCCGAATCACTCTTCCAACAGCAACGTAAACCAGGATATCTTAGCCGAGGAGAGTGTTCATGAGATCCATGCAGTCTTTGATACCCAGCCCAAAGCCTCTATCGACAAAATTTTGAATCAAGCCTCTTCACTAACACAGGAGCCCGAACCTCCTTTACCACCATCGAACCAAAGCGAAATCATTCCTTTACCCATAAAGGAGTTAACTGCCCAGACTTCTCTTCCCATCGATGAGTCTTCTTATACCACATCCCTACAAGATTGCGAACGGATGTTATCTAACCTATCTATTTCCCAGATTTCCCCTTCTACCCCTCTTGCTGCACAAGAGGAAGGTACGCCACTCCTTTTGACATCCTTAGACGAGGAATCTCTTGCACCGACATCACCAAATTCTTTAACCATGACGGATCCTCTCGAACATGCCCTCTTACCTATTAGTTCTTCATCGCCTAAATCTTTTCAACGACCGGTTGACCTCTTGACATCTATTGATACAGTGCCTCATTTACCCCCTGTATCACACCCACAGTGGACTGGAATCACAACCCACCTTTCTTCCGTACAAAATTTACAATTCAAACCTGAAGACTGTCATTCTCCAGAAGATAGACGAATCCTATGGGAACGTTTGAGTACTCCCTATTCTACTCAAATGCAGATGACCGATCCCGATACCTCTACCATATACCCGAAATGTTTACAGAAACTCAAAATGCCTATGTCCTCATTCTTACCCCCCGCATCTATACCAAGTATCCCATCCACCTCTATCCACCTAACCAAACCTTCCCCTACACTTGGGACCTCACCAATACCCAGTCTAACACACCCGCCTAAGCGACTAGATTTATCCAAAAATAAAGCCGCCCTGCCACCTAGGAGACACACTCAACCCGTGCCTCTATCACAATCAAAACCATCATCGTCATACCTACCTTCCATATTGGGACCTCATCCTTCCACCTTGCACCAATATATCATACCTCCTGCGTTTTCTTCAAAACGACCTACGCCTTCTGCACCCATACAGGGATCAAAGGGTATATCAACATTATCACCCCACGCATCCGGTCCACCAATCAACCCTAAACAAACTCCATCATCAAAGGATTTATTCTCTGCTACTCCCCTTTCTCCGTGGTTGTGTCCCACTACCACGTCATCTGTAGCTTTATCATCTAACCAGCTGAATGTAGCTTCTGCGCCAAAGAAACCACATTTAGTGAAAACCGCGTGTCAACACCCCTTGGCTAAACCACCACCCGCACGAACCAACCATACCCAAACATTATCGAAATCCAGACAATCAATACCCTCATCCTCTTCTGATTTTGACCCACTCAAAGGATCTTACGCCAAAATCCTTGCTATGTTAGTAGAGAATGCGACCATTTCCCTACCCCCACTTAGACCTTATGACCCGTCTAAACCTCGACCTATAGGTTATGATGAGTCTAAGATCTGCGCTTATCACCGCACACCAGGACATGATGTGGAGGGATGCAAAGCTTTAAAAACCATCCTTCGTCAGTCACCTCTCCCAGATAGAAAGGTTAAGAAAGACAACTTACGAAGGGAGAGACCTTTAGTTTCCATTCCCTCTCCTATACCATCTGTCCCCGCCTCACCAAGATCTGTCATTATTACAACCCCACCTCTTGAAGACCATGATTTATCCCAACCATCTTCCTCATCTCAGGTCTACGAAATTAATATGATTAGTGTTGCTACTCGAGCGCAGAAAAACAATGAGAAAGCGAAAGAAAGCACACCTGCGTCCTCTCCTTCTCCGTCCAACATCCCGATTGCACCACCACCCAAAGTGGTTATTCGTGGACCTGCTTACCCCGTCTCTAATGGAGCTGCCCATCGAGCCATGATTAAACAGCTTCACCAATCACCCGTAAAAATGACACTATATGATCTCATTCAGACTTCTGAATCTCATCGACAAGCTCTCGTTGAAATTCTTCAAGGGATCGAGGTCTTACCTAATGAAACCCTGCCCGTTGCCTCCATTCTAACACCCAATCATGTTGCCTCTCTCACCAAACAACCCACTGCCCCAACCACTTCTGTCTCTGTACCACAAGCTGCTGCAGTCAGTTTCTCTGAAGATGAAATTGTTGACTTTGGTACAGAAGACCCTGACCCTGCCCTTTTCATCTCCGCTTACGTCCGGGACATTCGGGTACGTCGTGTTATGATTGACGGGGGCGCTAGCCTAAACATCATCTCTTCAAAAGCCTTCCAACAAATGAATATCCCTTCTAGCTACATGTGTGCCAACCCCATCATGTTGCGGTCATTTAATGACGCTATTACCTCTACCTTAGGCACCGTGATCCTCAACATTCGGGTAGGACCACGTACTTTACCCGAACTCTTCTATGTCCTTGAGGGAGAGTTCCAATATAATATATTGCTGGGTCGTCCTTGGATCCGGGCCATGGGATGCGTTCCCTCAACATTACATAGATGCATAAAATTTGAGTACGAGGGGAAGTCCTACACCGTAAAAGCTGATCCTCCCCCCTTTAAAACCTGTAATATGTTATACCGCCCAAACGATGTGCTTGTACCAATCAAGACACCCGTTCATTCAACCCAACCATCCTCTTCAACTGTGCCTCAACCATCCACCTCAACCACACCTACGCCTTCAACTGATGAAACTACCGTCGCAAAAACCACTTCCCTTCCCGCAGCTAACATCCCGACCGCGGACCCCTTAGTAGATGTTTTTCAGCGCCTTACGCTGGGGGAGTATCGCCTATATAACGTTAGTTCTTTCCATACCCCACAGGAGTACGGACAGGTACATGCCCATCCTAACTATGACCGTCGTGTGGGGGAAGTAATCTCCTACGGACCACCTCACTGCCGCACTAACCTAACGTATGGGGGTGTCGACGCGTCTTCCGTTGCCCCTGAGCCTCCTCTTGGTGTGGTTCCTTTCCAATCCGATTTTCAATACCTGACAAATCGTCGCTTCGCCCTCACCTTCTTGACTCGCTGTGCTTGGAAAGGCTTTGGTTTTGGTCTTTATGAACAAGGCCGACATACGCTCATCCCCATCACCACACGCAAACATAATGATCGTAGTGGTCTCGGATTTCCGGAAACACTTACATCGACAGAACCTCGTGTCAGTTGCCTTCTGGAAGAGACGACGTTACCCCTACCAAACCATCATCACCCACTTTGCCATCGTCACCCACTGAGTCGATAGATCACGAATCTATCCCTCCTAACTTTTTTTTTTCATAAATGCTATCTTCTTAGGTCCTCTCACTTATCAACGCGATAATGAGCACCCCTCTTCTATTCCCCTTCTATATCCAGACATGATTGAAGAGGACTCCCCTTCAATTAACGTTGTTGAGTGCCAGGATGATGACTCCATCCTCACTTACCTTGGCGCGGATGACTCTTATATTCAACGAGCCTTACCATCTGAAACCCAAACCATGCTGAACGAGTCTACTATAGAAATCAACATCCACACGGAGGAGGATCCTCACATTGTGAAGATCAGACAATCCCTTAACGCATCAGAACAAGTCGCCTTTACTACTTTCCTCCGTGCTCGCAACCAAGCTTTCGCTTGGTCCTACGCTGACATGCCAGGAATTGATCCTGACATTGCTGTCCATAACATTACACTGAAACCCGATTCCAAGCCAATTAAACAGAAATTGAGAAAAATGCATCCACGCATTGCCCTCTTGGTCAAAGAGGAGCTCCAACGACTCCTTTCTGTTTCCTTCATTCTGCCTATTGACTATCCTCAATGGATTTCTAACATCGTACCTGTCACTAAAGCGACGGGGGGACTTCGGATATGCACAGATTTCTGGGATCTTAACCTCGCTTGCCCTAAGGATGACTTCCCCCTACCAAGTATTGACCAACTTGTTGATCTCACTGCAGGCCATGAGATGCTCTCTCTCATGGATGGCTTTTCAGGAAACAACCAAATTTTGGTTGCCCCTGCCGATCAACACAAAACTGCCTTCATAACTCCTTGGGAAACCTTCTGTTATCGTGTCATGCCATTTGGCCTTAAAAATGCTGGTGCCACCTATCAGCGGGCTATGACCTACATTTTTCATGACATTATGCACACAATCCTTGAAGATTACGTCGACGATCTTCTTGGCAAGTCTAAATATCGCAGTGAACATCTCGATGTTTTAACCATTATTTTTGATCACCTGTTACAATATTCTGTCCGTCTTCAACCAAAAAAATGTGTCTTTGGTGTCCTTTCGGGAAAACTTCTTGGCTTTATCGTCTCTTTGCGTGGCATTGAGGTCGACCCATCTAAAGTCAAAGCTATTCTAGAAATGCCCCCACCTACTAATCTCAAACAATTGCGTAGTTTACAAGGTAAGCTTCAATCTATCCGACGTTTCATCTCCCAACTCTCGGATCGATGTCAACCTTTCCATCACCTCCTTAAGAAGGACATTGATTTTCAATGGAGCAAAGAGTGCCACCAAGCCTTTGAAGCTCTCAAAACTTATCTCTTGCAGCCACCCGTGCTTATCCCACCTCAAGACGACCGCCCTTTCTACCTTTACCTTTCCGCCACTGACCACGCTGTAGGGGCCATGCTTGCACATCGTGACTCTGAAAATCGAGAACAAGCCGTTTATTATATAAGTCGTACTTTGGTGGACTATGAGACTAGGTATACACATGTAGAAAAGTTGTGCCTAGCCCTATCATTCGTGGCTACCAAGCTCCGACACTACCTTCTGAATCACAAAACTTTCGTCATCACCAACACGGACCCCATCCATTACATGTATGCCAAACCTCATCTAAACCAACGCATCGCCCGATGGCTCATGCTCCTCGCCGACCTCGACCTTGAGTTCGTCCACCAGAAATCAATCAAAGGACAAACCATCGCAGACCAACTTGCGGAAGCCCCTTTACCTGGGGAACAATTTACCAATTTTACATTCCCCGACGAACTCATCGCCACTCTTTCACTCCAGGAGGAGTCGTATTCAATGACTCTCTTCTTCGATGGATCCAAATGCCAACGCGGTGGAGGAGCCGGCGTTGTTCTTATTCCTCTCGACGCCGAGCCTATGCCTCTTTCATTCCGACTCGATTTCCCTTGCACTAATAATACAGCGGAATACGAGGCCCTTGTTCTGGGTCTCCAGGTTGCGCTGCACTTAGGTATCAAATCTATCAATATTTTTGGCGACTCTCAATTGGTAGTCAATCAAGTTATGGGCATCTACCAATGCAAAAATGAGGAACTTCAAAAATACAAACACTACGTGGATTCGCTTCTAGCCTTATTTACTCATTATTCTATCCAAACTATTCCCCGCTCCACTAACAAATTTGCGGATACTATGGCTTGCTTAGCCTCGCAAATTCCGGCTTCATCAACTGACTCTGACATTTTCGTCTTGGTCCAACAACTCTTTGCCCCATCTTATTCAGCCCCGGTTGTTTGTATGATAAATAATGTGTCTGCTAATTCACAGGATACTTGGTATCACCAATTTCACGACTACCTTACAACCTCTGTTCTCCCATCTGACCTTACTAGTACTGGTAAACGTGCTTTTCTTAAACGTGTTTCTCGTTATGTAGTTATGGGGGGACTCCTTTATAAACGTGGCTTTGATGGCATCCTCCTTCGATGTCTCACCGGCGCGGAAGTCACCCATACCATCCAACAGGTCCATGATGGTATCTGTGGCGGACATTTTAGCGGTCTTGCCGTGGCTAAACGAATCCTTCGCCTAGGTTATTATTGGCCTACTCTCAATAATGACTGCCTCGAATATGTTAAGCGTTGTGTCATGTGTCAACAACATGCCAACCTCCAACATACTCCTAGCCATCCGCTACAGGTCGCACGAGATCTTTGGCCTTTCTCACAATGGGGTTTAGACCTTATTGGTGAGATTCATCCGTCCTCTTCGCAACGTCACCGATGGATTATCACAGCAACCGAATATTACACAAAATGGGTGGAGGCTATTCCACTCATTTCAACTAAAAAAGAAAAAATTGTAGAGTTCATTAACCACCACATTATTTGTCGTTTTGGTGTTCCTCATCGCCTGATAACAGATAATGGAAAATCTTTCAAAAACAAGTTGTTGCAAGACCTTTGCGACAACTTTGGCATCAAACTTAGCTTCTCATCACCCTACTATCCACAAGCAAATGGACAAGCCGAATCCTCTAATAAAACACTAACCAAAATCCTCATGAAAGTTGTCAATGAATCCGGCAGAAATTGGCATGATCACATCCCCTTTGCCCTTTGGGCTTATCGTACTAGTATTCGTACCTCCACTAATGCCACACCTTTTTCTTTGGTATACGGTACCGAGGCTGTTTTGCCTCTCGAAATACAAATACCCTCCCTTAGAATATCTCTTCAGGATATTCTCACCAACGATGATTTCCGCCAAGAGCGGTTAGCCCAATTGGAGCTTCTTGACGAACGTCGTCTTACAGCTCTTGATCACCTTCAAATCTATCAAAAACGCATCAAACGTGCTTATGATAAGCGACTTCATGAGCGTACCTTTAAGGTTGGTGATCTTGTCCTCAAAGAGAATCAACATGTCACCAAACTAGAAAAGAGCAAACGTGGAAAATTTGCTCCCAATTGGATTGGGCCTTATATAATCACTCACACCTATGGATCAGGCACTTATCGTTTAGCTTCGCTTAATGGTAAACCTGAGCCTGAACCCCTTAATGCCTTGCATCTTCAACCATTCTACTATTGAATTCAGTGTTATATCACTTCTTATCTACCTACCGCTCGTCCCTTGAGCTCATTTACCGCTACGTACACTGTGTTTCCTACACCTCATAATAAAAATCAAGCTCACATAGTTTGATTCTCACCTCATCTAAACGATGCCTTCCCCTTTTTAGTCTAGTCCATGACTTCAAAGTATTAAAATAAGCCGTATTCTTATGGGATTTTCTTGAGTCAAACTTCCTACTAAACTAGATGCTTCACGCCAAAAGAACATCTAGTCATCTAAATTAAATATAGACTGCTCCCTCGAAGGACAACTATATGCCGAACTATTGCTGCTATTATATATAGACTGCTCCCCCGAAGGACAGCTATGCACTAAAATCATATCTGCTACTATAAATAGACTGCTCCCTTGAAGGACAGCTATACACAGTCAGCCTTTATCAGAAGCTTCTCGCATTGATCAGCTTCGTGAAGACCTCAAGAATAATACAATCAATATCCCTTGTAGACTTCCCGCATCGATCAGTCTACATTCAATAAAATAAAAGCCTCATTCAAAAGAACTTTTGAGTCATGGACTTGTCTATTTAGGGTAGGTTCTCTTTCGTCAGAACACTCACTTTGTAATGAGTTCTCCGTACCTCAACTATACCATTCACCTCACCTCACCATTTATTCAACTCAAGGGACGTGTCGTACACCTGATAGGTTGTGATCATACAACTCTTTTCACCTATTGACTTCTCGTCTATGCACCGGTACCTAGGGCTTCAAGTGCGTTCTATGTTGTGTGGTTTGTTTTGCTCTTTTCACCTACGGAGCAATCTTTCCTTTTTTGCCTCGCATCTAGGATTGTGTGTTGATCTTAATCAGGACATGGTTCCCTACCACTCGGGTAGGCTAACTTTCGCTTCTCTTGTACCTTTTACAACGTCACCAATTCATTACCAACACCATCAACCTTACCTTACCAATATTACTATCAATACCTCTTACCAACCAACCAATCGCCTAACCATACCTAAATTGCCTGAATTCACCTCTCCCTGGTCCTAAGGGAGAACTACATCGGTCTGAGGCCCCTCCTTGCTTTGTGCAATGGGCTATGTAGGCAGCACTTCGGAGACATGGGGTCTCCCAAGGTTAGCTCGACCATCCCCTACCATAACCTATCATGTGTGGTAAATATAAATATTTTTGTGTATTTCTATTTAATCACATTCCTCTTTATCCTTTTTTCAAAACACCGAAAGTCAAAACGAAAACATTCTTATTATTATAACTCAAATCAACATACATATCTCGTTTTATTTAGATGTTAAACAAATACATCTTCTCTATCATCGACACGCAGGTCGGTACTCTTATTTATTCTTATACCTTGCTAACATTTATTTAGACCCTCACGCCTCATCCCGAACCCGGTGATGATCGTGATTGTCGACGCCTTTCGCCAGGCCTCTCTGTCCTCAAAGGTACCATGGCTATTGGTACCGCCCACTGATCTGCCAATCTCTCCTGTAACATATGAATACGCTCCCTCGCATGGAGGATCTCCAGCCTCTAGTCTCTTGTGCTCGTGACTCCGCAACCACTAACAATCCTCTTGCCTCATTCACCTGCGTTTGGAGCTGCTGAACTAAACTCTGTAGACGATCTCTCTCTGCTGTAATCACAGCTATGTCAGGACGATCACGTATACCTCGCAGCTCCGCTACCCACCATAATCTATAGGCCTCTGTCGTTCCTGCATCCATTACCCTGCGATCGGCGGCTATTTCCTCTGGCCCTTCTGGAGGTGTTGGCCGGGGAGGTGAGAATGCTGCCTCGGCATCGATCCTCATATATGGTCTATAAGCCTGGGGTATATCCTGCACAAATCCAAATTGTCGCCGCACGCGATCTAGAGGAATCCTCTCATACTCACCTGGCCTGTGCCCTGCGATCCACCTCAATCGCTCTACACCCCTCAACTCCTCAGCTATGTTCTCTGTTACCATATAGTTCCCGTAAGGCCTCCAACAGATATCCGCAATCGTCACCCTCTCCCATACCTGCCTGTAATACTCAATGTCACCCGTCACGGCCTGGGATCTTGCCTCTTGTTCTGTCTGGACCCATCGTCTGAATCCCAACCTCTGTACTCCGGTCTCTCCTGACTGGATGGGTCGGCCTATTGGTCGCACACAAACAATGTGCTCATAGGCCCAACAGTGTAATAAGTATGAACAATCCAGTGTCGTCCTGTGATTTCACCTACAAGCCCATAGACCCCTGTATAGCTCCGCCAAATATGCAGGTGCCCATGCAAAAGTCACGTTCCTTTCTATCATCTCCCAAATAACACACATCAATGCCTTTGGAAATCTTCCCCCTTCTGCCCTCGGTAATGCATAATACCCTACCGCTATCATTAATATTACTGCTAACCTTGTCTCCTCAGGATGTGCTGCATACATTATCCCATATGTGAATGATAAACCTCGCTGTGTTAAATCTCGTGCGTATGGACCAAATACTGCTGTTATCGCTCCCCGTGCCGCGCTAGGTAATGCCTGATATACTGGTTTTCCTGTAATTGGGAGTCTCAAAATACGGAACACATCTTCCAATGTTACTGTCATCTCCCCTGTTGGCAGATAGAAGGTATTTGTCTCAGGATTCCATCTCTCAATCAACGCCTGTAACATAGCATGGTTACGTGCGATTCGTGAATAATAGCGGATTCCACTTAACCCCAAACGATTTATCAATGTCCATTCAGCTGGCGTTACATCCGCTCGGATTCGTGACAACAGCACTGGTACACTATCATTCATCCTCAACCCTGCCTCTGCCTGCATACATCCAAATAACAAATAACCATTCAATTCCTCAAATCCCCCCGGGTTTTTTTTTCTCAAATTCTGGAAATTCCTACAGCAACCGGTATCGTTTATAGCTAACCGGTACCGGTTGAGTAACCGATACCGGTTATCCCTAACCGATATCTGTCACTGTTACTTTCATACACCTTGCCTAAACAACCACCTACGACCATAAATTGCTCGTTTATTCCTCTCTATATACACAGACATGCCTGAAACCCTTGATTACCTACCACGTAACACTCACCTCATTTATAACCCTTTTTATCATCTTTTCTTTCTCATATCTACCCACATACTCTCCCCCATCTTATTCACAAAACATGCAGAAATCAAATCACAACCAAAACGTTTACCTCTGGAGTTGCAGCAGCTTGAGGTGGCCCTTGTCTTCCCTCTCGTCCCTGCCTACTGGATGCTTCTCCTCGTTCTGCCATGATCACCACCCTTTTCAAATTCACCTTTCTGCCTTCTGAATCTCAGAACACATTCACTTTCCCTGTCTCTTTTCTCCTTATCACTCAAATTTCTCATGCAATTACCTGTCTCAGTCGTCAAAAAGCGTCGCGTTCGCGTATTTAACTTCTTGCATGGCTCTCAAAATTAGAACTTAAGTTGCCACCCTAGCTTTTTTATTTTTAGAAAAGCTCATACCTAAATAACCGGTATCGGTTATGTAACCGATATCGGTCTACTAACTACCGCCGTCGGTTATCTAACCGATATCGGTTATACACCTGCCTTTTTGAAACATGGTTCTTTTCTTCATTTTCTACCTACTTTTCGTCGCGCCCGCCCTCTTTTCCTGCATAAAAACACCATTATCCATATTTCTCCATCCACCACACATATCATTACAATTTCATTAACATCATCTATTTTACAAAAACACACAAACCATCAACTAAGGATACCAAATCAAAACAAAAAATTATCTATCTATACATCATTTGGATCCAACTCATCAGATACATATATAACAATGTCACAAAACCAGTACCAAAACATGCAACATTTCCTCATATAACATGCCATCCATATATACGTACAAAAGACATCAACATCATCCATATATCAACATGTCAATTAAACTCATCATACATTCTATATATCACAAACCATTGACGAAATACTTAAAAACATTTTGAACACCGCATGTGGATCAAGTGCAGCAAGTCTGGGGGACAAAAAGGGGTCATAAGTGGACAAGTCATATTGCAAATATACAACATAATATCAACTTGCATCGGGGCCTCTGTGATCTCAGTCATACAATAAAGCTGGCACGTAATTAGCAAAAACTTAGGTCATTAACCTCGAATTGCTAGCAGGCTAGAATCCCTCAGTTTCTAAAATACTAATTTTTTTAAAAAATGGACAAGATTACCTATATTAAACACTCAAAATTCAATGACTTGGTATTTTAAAAAAAAAAAATCCTATAATGATTATAGTCCGTTTGCACGCATGCCTCTATGGAGGACCAACCGGTTCGATATATATTTTTCTCCTTTGGTGAGAAGTTAGATGACAACTATCTATGCTTGGGATGAATTTTATTTTGTATTTTTTTTAGAAATATTTTATTTTTTATAATTTTTTCCGTGAAAGTGCCTATGAAAACATAAAGAAAACAGAGCACTTTCCGCTTTGCCCGCTATAACTTCATCAAAAAATATTGAAATCAAATAATTTTTTTTTTGAACATGTATATAATTTCACCATGGTTAGGATGGTATCAAGTTTTATCACATTTTGATAAGTGAATCAAAATCTTACAGTGTTAAATGTAGACATAAACGTGCCCACAGGTAAAAAGTGTCTTAAAGACCTACTATTAGTAAAAAATTATTAAATGATCTGGAAAGCGGCCTATTCTATGTCCACTTTAAAATCAGTATTTATACAAATATAATAGTCTCCCCTACGCAATGGTACCATTTGGTGAGCACGGTGACATATTTATTACTTTTCGGCATGGTTCAAGACCGCAAAAGACTAAATTTGATGTTTTGCTTGTTTTTAATGTAAAATTCAGGATGTCCCCCAACTGTGCACTTACCCCATATGTCAAAACAGTCTCTATATATATATATATACCAATTGTCCCTGGAACTTGCTGCACTCTGGCCCCGCAATATGGATCAAAACATCATGCTAAGGATATATATACAAGTCTTTCTAATGTGCACTGTGCCCTGCATCGGGGCCTCTGTGATCTCATAATCCAACAAAGCCGGCACGCAGGCTGCAATAACCCATCAATAATCTTGACTCGGCTCATCAGGCCGGTCCCTCATATCAAAATATACTCGGCTTGCAGGCCGTGGTGGTACCAACTGTACACAGGCTCGCAGGCCCGTACTTGGCTCGCAGGCTGGTATACAATAATGAATGAATGAATAAATGAGTAATATGTAGGCACGCAGGCCTCTATAAACATAACCGGTTCGCAGACCGGTGCATCCATATCCAATATACAAATACAAAAACCATGCCGGGCTCCCTCAGCTGCTCCCCACCCCCCTCTAGCAACCTACCTTCAACCACCCAACCAAAACCCACCCAACCCCAACCCATACAAATCCCATATATACCCACAACTTAACCCACCCAAGCCCCTACCCGACCCAAAGCCCAAAATCTACCCAAAACCCAACCCTCTACCCCAACCCATACAACTCAACCATACCAACACAAAACCCACCTAACCCAAAACCAAACCCACCCCACCCAAAACCCACCCAACCCAAAACCAAACCCCCCCCCCCCAAAACAAACCCCACCCACACCCCAAAACACACCAACACAAAACAAGCCCAACCCAGACCCAAACCCACCCAACCCCAAAACAAAACAAAACAACACAAACCCAACCCGACGCCGGCCGATATACGACCGACGCCAGTCCATCCCAACTGCACCCTGTCCACACAATTTGCGACCGATTCCAGTCTCTTAGCAACCGACATCGGTCACTGTATTTTACCGGAGCCAAACCCCCCGCGCGGCCCCCCCCACCCACATTTTTGCATTTTTCTACTTATCTACCCACCCAAACACCCTAAAAACCTACCCACCCAGCCACCTTGCCCTATTTTACCCATCATATTCTCTTCATTTTTCAAATTACATCCATTTACTCATTATTTCCTAAAACATGTAAATTACTACCCAAACCCCCAATTTAGCTTAATACCATTCAAATGCACAAAATAAAGAGTTCCGAACCTACCCGAATGACGACACGTCGTCGTCGTGGGATGGGTGGTGGTGGTCCAGCTGGTCCAGCCCCTCCACATGCTCCTCTTGCCTATGCCATAGCTCCAATTCTGATCTGCTGGGATCCCCGGCCAATCAACTGAGTGCCTCCTCCTCGACTCGGGCCCGCAAACATGGTGGGACTCCTCTAGCAAAATAGCTCCACCTCACTCAATAAAACCTCCAATCTCAACTCTCCATGTCATAAAAATCAATTTGGTTTTCAAATAACACAAGTGACAATGACAAGCCGTATTTTTTCTTTTTATAGGTTTTTTGCCCTTACTCCCGATATCGGTTTCATTTTGCCCTAATGAACCGGTATCGGTCCCTTAACCGATATCAGCCATGTAGAATCGACATCGGTTTCAAATCTTCCAACTTTCCCCCAATTTTTTGCCCTTATTTACCATTTTCCCCTTTTTAACCACATATCGTCTATATCCACCTTTGTTGAACTACCATTTGTTTACCTATTCGGCCCGACCCAAGGCCTCAACCTACCTATTCGGCCCGACCCAAAGCCTCAATCTACCTATTCGGCCCGACCCAAGGCCTCAACCAAACCTATTCAGCCCGACCCAAGGCCTCAACCTACCTATTACGGCCTGACCCAAGGCCTCAACCTACCTATTCGAACACCTCGACGACCCAAGGCCTCAACCTACCTAACCGGCCCGACCTAAGGCCTCAACCTACCTATTCTGCCTGACCCAAGGCCTATAACCTACCTATTCGGCCCGCCCCAAGGCCTCAACCTACCTATTCGGCCCGACACAAGGCCTCAACCTACCTATTCAGCCCGACCCAAGGCCTCAACCTACCTATTCGGCCCGACCCAAGGCCTCAACCTACCTATTCGGCCCGACCCAAGGCCTCAACCTACCTATTCAGCCCGACCCAAGGCCTCAACCTACCTAATCGGCCCGACCTAAGGCCTCAACCTACCTATTCGGCCCACCCCAAGGCCTCAACCTACCTATTCGGCCCGACCCATGGCCTCACCCTAACCATTTGGCCCGACCCAAAGCCTCAACCTACCCCCCCCTGGCCCGAGCCAAGGCCGCAACCCAACAACCTGGCCCGACCCATGGCCATACCACCTTCAATACCTTACCTAAAATCAACACCATACACTTTTATCCACCCATCCTGTAGTTTTTTGTTTAATCGAGCTCACCTGTTTGTGTTTTAGCATGATTAGGGTCCTTGACTTGATCTGTCGACCAACTTTGCCTAGACCTAGACCGTGACATTTATCTCAACCAAACCAACCATTTGGTACTGCCGAACATGCCTAAACGTTCATGTACCTTACCTGTTATATACCTTGGAGCTACTTCCTATGCCTTGGATACCAGGATTATATCACCCTTGTTTGGATAAACTATCGACCTTTGCCTATGCACTGCTGGTTTGCTTGTCAAATCATGTACCCTAGTCGTACGATTACATTTCAACATGCGTATGCTTCCTTGGATCTACCCCACCACCTTACCATCCTCTCTACACCATTTACCCTTTATCAACCCTATCCCTGATTTCACATTCTCTCAATCTGTGATAGATTTGAGGGGGATTACCTATACCCTTAACAACAGAAACCACTTCATATTATTGTCCGTGCAGCTTTACAAAACAAGCTACACGACAATAAGGGGCTAATGTAGACACCAAATTTGTGTCTTACGACCCCTTGTGACCCACATCTCATCTCACAATATAACCTCATCACCTAAACCTTACACAATTATTTATTAATTACCTTGTAATGGATAAATCCACATCACCTTACCTGCCACCTCATTTTGCCACTTCATCATGACCTAGCCCTAACCCTAAACTAACCTAATTAAGACCCATAACTTGGTCCACACCTACACCCATAACTAATGACCCCTTTCTCGCACCCAAAACCGACCTTCTAGTCATTTGACCAAGCCCACAACTGATCTCTTGGGAGAAAAGCAGGGAAGGTGGGCTATTTTACTAAAAATAGCCTACTTTTTCCTTACCGATGCCGGTTCTTACTCGACTGCCGTCGGTTACGTAACCGCCATCGGCTCCCTGTAAATGGGCTCCCCGAACCAAAATCAAAGGTGGAAGGATTTTGAATCAAGAGAAATCATTGGGAGCGATCAACAGAGTCTAGATCTTCACTTGACCAAGCAGAGACAAGTGAAGAAACCAGAAGCGTTTGCAGCAAAGGAGATCAACTTGCATCTTCGTCAAAACCAGTAAGTCACATCTTGCATGTCTTCTGTTATAATATTTCTTATGCCTTTTGAATCACAGTCCTCATAAATCTATTTCTGAATCCACTACCCAGCGTGCCATTTCATCTAACCATCATTCATCTACCTCTCATCACCTCATTTCCTAATATCACCCATTTACAGCCTTACAAATAACACAGCTACCAAACAACACAAACACCCCACAAAACAACCAACTTCTACAGAATCCTAAACCCTACCGACATCGGTTACCAGAGACTGGTATCGGTTACCCTGACTACAACCAGAAATCAGCCTTTCCCCTATCCATTCCAACGAAGTAATTTAATTGATACTTTACAGTCTTTTGTGTTAATTCATATTAGCAGGGAAACTGACCACCTTCGAAAGGAAGTTTTATATTTCTTGGGCCCAAGGCAGTTTCCTCATTTATTGTTTAATCAAAATCTGGTGGTCTTGTGTTCTTATTTGCAAGTAGTCCTTCCAAGACAAAAAGGAGTTCTTCACAGTCAACCTGATCTTTCTTTATGGTACACGCACACCATCTCGACATTCTACAGGTATTCCTCCTAGCCCCAACCCTTATCTGTTTCTAAAAGGAATGAAACATTCCGAGTGAAAGGAAACAAAAAGGAGTCGTTGAAGCTCTTCTTTGACCAAGAGGGCAATGCGTGGATGCATTTTTCTCAGTTTCTGTTTGACTGGTTTGGAATCAGGTTTTAGGGTATTGTTATGGATAGCAATGTCAGGATCAATTCCTGGCATGTCAGCGTAGGACCAAGTGAAGGCTTGATTGTGGGTATGGAGAAAGGTAGTAAAGGCAGCTTGTTCTGATGTGTTAAGGGATTGTCTGATCTTCACAATGTGAGGATCGTCCTCTATGTGGATGTTGATTTCTATAGTCAACTCATTCAGCATGGTTTGAGTTTCAGACGGTAAGGTGCATTAAATATAGGAGTCGTCTGCACCAAGGTAAGTGAGGATGGAGTCGTCATCCTGGCACTCAACAATATTAATCGAAGGTGAATCCTCTTCGATCATGTCTGGATATAGCAGGGGAAGAGAAGATGGGTCCTCATTATCATGTTGATAAGTGAGAGGACCTAGGAAGATAGCATTTATGAAAAAAAAAAGTTAGGAGGGATAGATTCAGGGTCTATCGACTCTGTGGGTGACGATGGAAAAATGGGTGATGATGGTTTGGTAGGGGTGATGTCGTCATCTTCCAGGGTACAACTGACATGAGGGTTCTCCGGTGTAAGTGTTTCAGGAAATTCGAGACCACTACAATCATTGTGTTTGCTTGTAGTCATAGGAATGATTGTATGTCGGCCTTGTTCATAAAGACCAAAACCAAAGCCTTTCCAAGCACAGTGAGTCAAGAAGGTGAGGGAAAAACAACGATTTTTCAGGTATTATAAATCAGATTGGAAGGGAACCACCCCAAGAGGAGGTTCAGGGGTAATAGAGGATGCGTCGACACCCCCATACGTTAGGTTGGTGCGGCAATTAGGTGGTCTGTAAGAGATTACCTCCCCCACGCGACGATCGTAGATAGGATGCGCATGTAACTATCCGTACTCCTGTGGGGTATGGAAAGAACTAACGTTATATAGGCGGTACTCCCTCAGCGTAAGGTGTTGAAAAACATCTAGTAAGGGGTCGGAGGTTGGGATGTTATCTGCAGGAAGGAAGTGGTATTTGCAACGGCAGTTTCATTAGTTGAAGGTGTAGGTGTGGTTGAAGTGAATGGTAGAGGTGTGGTTGAAGTGGATGGTTGGGTTGGATGAATGGGTGTCTTGACTGGTACAAGCACATCATTAGGGCGATATAACATATTGCAGGTTTTGAAGGGGGGAGGATCAGCTTTTACGGTGTAGGACTTCCCCTCGTACTCAAATTTTATGCATCTATGTAAGGTGGAGGGAACGCATCCCATAGCCCAGATCTAAGGGTGGCCTAACAACATATTGTATTGGAACTCTCCCTCAAGGACATAGAAGAGTTCGGGTAAAGTGCATGGCCCTACACGAATGTTAAGGATCACGGTACCTAAGGTAGAATTAATAGCATCATTAAATGACCACAACATGATGGGGTTGGAACACATGCAACTAGAAGGGATATTCATTTGTTGAAAGGCTTTTGAAGAGATGATGTTTATACTAGCGCCCCCGTCAATCATAACACGACACACCCGATTGTCCTAGACATAAGCTGAGATGAAAAGAGAAGGGTCAAGATCTTCTGCACCAAAGTCGATAATTTCATCTTCGGAGAATCTAATAGCAGCGGTTTGCTGTACAGAGACAGAAGTGGTTGGGGAGATAGGTTGTTTGGTGAGCGAAGCAACATGATTGGGTGTGAGAATGGAGGTAATAGGTAAGGTTTCATTAGGTAAGACCTCTATCCCTTGAAGAATTTCAACAAGAGCTTGTCGATGAGACTCAGAAGTCTGAATGAGATCATACAGTGTCATTTTTACAGGTGATTGGTGAAGTTGTTTGATCATGGTTCGGTGGGAAACTCCATTAGAGACGAGGTAGGTGGGTCCATGAATAATCACTTTAGGTGGTGGTGCGATCAGGATGGTGGATGGAGAAAGGGAGGCCACAAGTGTGCTTTCTTTTGCTTTCCCATTGTTTTTCTGCCCTCGAGTAGCAACTCTAATCATATTGATCTCGTGAATACGAGAGGAGGAAGACGGTATGGATAATTCATGGTATTCGAGAGGTGGAGTTGTAATAATGATAGATCTTGGTGAGGTAGGGACAGGTGGTATAGGAGAGGGAATTGAAGCTAAAGGTCTCTCCCTTCGTAAGTTGTCTTTCTTAACTTTTCTATCTGAGAGAGGTGACTGATGAAGTATGGCTTTCAACGCTTTGCATTCCTCTATGTCATGTTCTGGTGTGCA
This sequence comes from Taxus chinensis, assembly GCA_019776745.2. NCBI lineage: Eukaryota > Viridiplantae > Streptophyta > Pinopsida > Cupressales > Taxaceae > Taxus > Taxus chinensis. Next base: position 148,727,632 of record CM034154.1, read on the forward strand.
GTGGTAAGCGCAGATTTTAGACTCATCATAACCTATAGGTCGAGGTTTAGATGGATCATAAGGTCTCAGTGGGGGTAGGGAAATGGTTGCATTCTCCACCAACATAGTAAGGATTTTGGCGTAAGACCCTTTGAGTGGGTCAAAGTCAGAGGAAGATGAGGCTATTGACTGGGTAGTTTCTGGTAATGACGGGGTATGGTTGATTTGTATGGGTGGTGGTTTAGCCAAGGGGTTTTGATAATGGGTTTTAACTAAACGTGGATTCTTTGGCGCAGAAGCTATGTTTAGCTAGTTAGATGATGAGGCCACAGACGATGTGGTATAAGAAAAAAACCACGGAGAAATATGAGTGACAGCAAACGAATATTTTAATGATGGGATTTGTTTAGGGTTGATAGGTGGACAGGATACGTGGGGTGACGGTGTTGATATACCCTTGGATCTCTATATGGGTGCAGAAGGCGTAGATCGTTTTAAAGAAAACGCAGGAGGTATGATATATTGATGCAAGGTGGAGGGATGAGGTCCCAATATAGAAGGTAGGCATGACGACGATGGTTTTAGTTGTGATAAAGACATAGGTTGAGGAGATTGAGTCAGTCTCCTAAATGGATGGACGACTTTATTTTTGGATAAGTCAAGCCACTTAGGTGGGTGTGTTAGACTGGGTATTGGTGAGGTCCCAAGCGTAGAGGAAGATTTGGTTAGGCTAATAGAGGTGGATGAGGTATTTGGTAGAGATGAGGGGGATGAAGGTGAGGACATAGGCATTTTAAGATTTTGTAAACACTTCGGGTATATGCTAGAGGCGTCTGGATCGGTCATCTACATTTGATTAGAATATGGCGTACGCAAACATTCCCACAGGACTCATCTATCTTCTGAGGGATGACAATCCTCACGTGTGAATAGGAACTTTTGTATAGAAGAAAGGTGGGTTGTGATTCCGGTCCACTGTGGGTATGATACAGGGGGAAGATGAGGCACTGTATCAATGGGCGTTAAGAGGTCAACCGGTTGCTGAAAAGATTTGGGTGATGAAGAACTAATAGGTAGGAGGGCATGTTTGAGAGGATCCGTCATGTTTAAAGAATGTGGTGATGTCGGTGCAAGAGGTTTCTCGTCTAAGGATGACAAAAGAAGTGGTGAGCCTTCCTCTTGTACAACAAGTATGGTAAAAGGAGACGTTTGGGAAATAGATAAGTTAGATAACATCCGCTCACAGTCTTGCAAGGATGTGGTGTAAGAAGGCTCATTTGTGAGAAGGGAACTCTGGGCGGTTAATTCTTTGATGGGTAAAGGAACGACAAGGATTTTGTCTTGTCTTGATGGTGATGAAGGGGGTTCAGGTTCCTGCGTTAGTGAAGAGGCTTGATCCATAATTTTTTCGATAGAGGCTTTTGGCTGGGAGTCGAAGACTGCATGGATCTCATGAACACTCTCCTCGGCTAAGATATCTTGGTTTATGTTACTGTTAGGAGAGTGATTCGAGAATGGTTTGTTGAAAATTTTCAAATTTCAGTTAGCAGGAGTGTTAGGATTATCGAGGGCTATATCTCCCGCATCAACCATTTCCTGCACTATGTTTTTCAACATCTTACAGTTTTCATGACTGTGTCCCTTCACGCGGTGGAAGTTACATAAGTCATTTTATTTGTACCAAGAAGGTATGGCGTGAGTGGAATCAAACCCGGAGTGAGGTTTAACAGGAGGTAAGGTAATGGCTCCTGCTTTAAGAAATTTTTCCAATATCACACCATAAGTTTCTCCCAAGGGGGTGTAATTGATGGGCTCAACTTTATACTTATAGGTGGTTTTTGGCGGGGTATTAGACGGTGGTTGGGATTTGACCATCACCGCGTGCACAGCTCCTTTTGATTTCGAAGCAGTCGATGGGTGAGGATTGGTGGTGTTAGGTTTGTTGGTGGAGTCTTGGGTTCGGAAATTGGGGTTTTTGTTGTGCAACCGCAATTTCTCTTCCTCTAAGGCTCGAATCTCTAGTTTTCGAGCCATAGTAAAGGCTTCGTCAAATGTGCGGAAAGTTTGAATTTGGAGGGTAGGGGAGATGTGTTTAGCGCAGGCCCGCGTAAAAAGTTCGATCAGTTTGGCTTGAGATAAGGCATACGTAAGTTGGTTGATAAGGCCCCGCCATTGTCCAACGAAATCTATGATAGATTCATCTTCAAATTGTCGGATGGCATAGAGGTCGGTGATAGATACTTTCTTGGCAATGTTAATGGAGAAATGATCCAAGAAAGATTGGGCTAGTTGGTTAAAAGAGAAGATTGAAAGCTGGGTTAAAGCACTGTACCACTCCAAGGTAGGTCCTGATAAGGACATGGGAAAGGTACGGAGTAGTAAGGCATCGTCATGAGCAATTAGATAGTAGGAATGTCTAAATGAGCGCAAGTGTTGTTGAGGATCCTCCTTACTATTAAAACGAGTAATTTTTGGTAATTCCCATTGAGGAGGATATGAATGAAGGGGGACAGAAGGGTGGATAGGCTCCCGACAAACTTGCTCATATGTCAAGGCACTACGACTTCCTGAAACAGTAGCCTCCAGATTTTTCATTTTGTCCATCATTTGTTTGATGAAATCCGTGGTTGGATGAGCTGATGGTGTGGTTGCAGCAAATGGAGGCAAATTGGGCCAAGGGCCTCCACTAGACAATGGTGGCATTAAATGTTGATAAGGTATGGAGGACGAATGTGTTGAGGCGAATGAATAGGGATGTCCTATATAAGACATTGAGGTCACCGGATACGTGTGTGGGAATGAAAATGTGGGCGGAGCTTGAGAAGGAAAGCTCGTGTGGATAGGTGGCAGAGAGCAAGTCATGAACATAACATTCTGCAAGAGAGACGAGGTAGGAGCAGTCGGCGGTAATGACATGTGGGGCCCAAGATTAATCAAAGGAAAGCCAATCTGTGTCTTATGAACCCCTGAAGCCGCTGGATTGGGAGACGGGGCTAAGGATGCAGAAGGCAAAGTGGAGTTATCAGGCGGAGAAGGAGCTAAATGAGCAGCTATACTGATAGGCATGCCAACAAGGAGTTGACCATCAGGCGTACGGTCAGGGGCATGAGACAAATAGTATTATACAGCGCTAGGATTGGTGTCCAGAAATTTTGTAAATTCCTTATCTCCTACAGGGATTTTAGGAACCTCACTGGTGTCCGTAGGGTTCCCCATAGAATGTGAAGGGGGTGATTCAGGAAAAGGCACAGAGCAAGCATGTGAAACCATGGTGCTGGCTTGCTTTCGAGTGATAACAACCATGGACAAGAGTACATAGTAGGGTTTCAATATATCAGGAACAGAAACAAACTCAGAATGGTGAAATTGGTAGGTTGCTGGTTTCGGAAACTGTGAAAGACAGTAACCGATATCGGTCAGGCTGTAGCCGGCGCCAGTAAGCTAACCGATGTCGGTAGAATAGAATTGGTGTAAGAAGTAGTAGGAAGTTGTTGATTTGGTGTTTAACAGTGCTTAGTATGCCTACCAAACTGTTCTATAGTGATCACAGAAAACAGTGTATGACAGAGAAACAGAACTGAAAACAAGCAAGAATGCACAAACAAATTAGCAGACTAACCCTAGGGTTAATTTTAATCAATTTGGGCTTATGCCTTTAGATGCAAAATGATGTCAATCCTAAATAAAAGACTTAGGGGAAATGTCAAGTTTGTTTTGGCTTATAAGGTTACCTCAATCGGGCGGAGGAATACCGCGGAAAAGGGGGGATGTTTTGAGCTGTTGTGTTAATTGTGAAGTGATTCGGTATGTGTTGTGCAGTGAAAGTAAGATTAATTTCCTGTTAATACCGTGGAAATCACCCCCATGTGTATGACCTGTTACTTAATCTACGTTCACTAGAATTGATAACAGCAAGCAAGAATGTAATGCACGTGTTTTAAACCCAAATTGAAAATTTTATTCGATGAAGCAAGGAAGATGACTTTTACTAATGCAAAACTGGGAAAAGCAAGACAAATTATTTTACCAAATATAACAAAATATCATGTGAAATTTTTAGAAGAAGAAAACAACAAGTATGCTCCCTATATGAAAGCAAGCAAGAGAAATAGAAACCCAAAATGGGTCCCACTGTGCGTGCCAAAATGTTTCACACGGAATGTTTCAGCTTTTGGGAATAGAGTTGCTTCTATCCTTTCATTCCTTTGAGAAACAGATAAGGGTTAGGGCTAGGAGGAATACCTGTTGAATGTCGAGAGGGTGTGGGCGTACCGTAGAGAGAGAGAGATCAGGTCGACTGTGAAGAACTCCTTTTTGTCTTGGAAGGACTACCTGCAAGTAAGAATACAAGACCACCAAATTTTAATTAGAAAATAAATGAGGGAACTGCCTTGGGCCCAGGAAATATAAAACTTCCTTTCGAAGGTGGTCAGTTCCCCTGCTAATATGAATTAACACAAATTCTAACAAATAAGCTATTGTCCAATTACAATTTGTTTACCTGTTAGAACAATAGAGAAAGGGCTGGTCTTGGTTTAGAATCATGGTGACCGATGCCGGTCATTGTAACCGGTACCGCTTGTTGGTAACCGATATCGGTAGGGGCAATGTCTTAGGGGCTTTTGGTCAAGGTTGGTTGTAAGGTGGTTGTGTTGTTTTATAAGGCTGATAAATGGGTGGGGTTAGGTAATGGGGTGATGAGAAGGACTCAGAGAGTACGGGGGGGTGTTCTTGGGGTAACGTAAGGGTAGAGGAATGACAGTTAGTTGTAGTGTGTTGCTGGGTAGTAGATATAGGAATAGACTTATGATGGCTGTGATTCAGAAGTTCAAGAAATGTTATTAAAAGGACATACAAGATACTACTTCTCGATTATTGATAAGGATGTAGGTCCAAGAACTGTGATGACGATGGCAGAACTCAGATAGGATGAACTATATTTCCTCCCGATGAACAGATGAGTGTCACAAGGCTCTGGTTACTCAGTTACAGTTTTTGGCTTGATGTCATTCTCTACAAACTCTTCTTGTTTCTTTCACTTGTCTCTGTTCAGACAAGTAAATTCCAGATCCTTCCAATGACTTCTGATTCGGATCCACGAAAATCCAACCCTTTGTTTTCGGTTGGGAGTGTTCATTTACAGGGAACCGATGGCGGTTACGTAACCGACGCCGGTCGAGTAGGAACCGGTATCGGTCAGGTCAAAGTGGGCTATTTTTAGTAAAATAGCCATCTTTCCCTCCTTTTCTCCTGAGGGATTAGTTGCGGGCTTGGTCAAGTCATTATGAGGTTGGTTTTAGGTGCGGGTGAGGAGTAATTAGTCATGGGTGTGGATGTAGACCAAGTTATAGGTCTTAATTAGGTTAGTTTAGGGTTAAGACTAGGTCATGATGAGGTGGCGAAATGTGGTGGCAGGTATGGCGATGTGGATTTATTAATTATAAGGTAATTAATAAATAATTGTGTAAGGTTTAGGTGATGAGGTTAGGTTGCAAAATGAGATGCGGGGGACAGGGGGTTGTAAGACACAAATTTGGTGTCTACAACAAGCTCTTCTTGCACCTGGATCTTTTTGTCATGACTGGTTACACACCTTTCACACCTCAATACGATCACTCAACTCTTTGTACTTGGCTCCTTTTCAAATAATCTTAATCACAATGGTAAAAATGAACTCGCATCCCATCCTTATATAGATTTTCAAATTTTTTATGCATTCATTACTCCTTAACCTACCAAATATCCTCTCATTAATTGACCAATTCCATCCTTTCCACACGTTACATCTTCACGCCTCAGATATAACCTTCTAGCATGCCTTCCTATCCTCTAGTCATATATTTCTCTTCAGCGTGCTTCCTTGCACCTGAGTACCTCGTCACTGCACCTTCTACTAGTAGTTGCTATGGCCTTTTCTTAACTCGTGTTATACTATTCCTTCATTCATCTTCATCTTTGGTCACTTTTTAGAAGCAATCCTTTGACTTGAAGAGCACCTGTAGCAGATTATTCTTTTCACCTTTCAATTCCTAAAATATTGTACTTGGATATCAATAACCACCCCACACTAAAATTATGTGTAGTCCTCTGTGCATAAACATGCTTCATGTGCACAAGCACACTTATTTGACAACACACCAACTAAATTGATAAAGAATAGAGATAAATAAGGAACCACATTAAGGAAACACAAAATTGAAAACCTAATATAAATGGAAATACTGCCTTATTACAAACACCAAGAAGACTTATTTATAGTAGGGCTTCATTCTATTCCCGTTGAAGTAACTGGGTAGCTATGTTCCATCAAGTGCTTCTAACTGGCAAGCACTTATTTCAAGGGTGTAAGTGAAAACATATGAATCCAACCAATGTACCTTCATTTTTCGTGGATGGTGCAAGAACTTAGAGTCATAGAGAAGTACCATTTTTCCAATTTCAAACTTCTTATCCCTTATGTTTCTATCATGCCATGCTTTCTTCCTAGCCTTTTCTTGCTTCTGACTCCAATGTGCTATGGATCATCACTCATCTAGCTAAATTACCTTGTCAATCCATTCTTATAAAGCTTTCTCATCTGCTAGACCTCCAACACACGTAATACGTAAAGAAGGTAACATAAACTCCATAGGAAGAACGACTTCTGTGCCAAATAATAAATAAAATGGTGTGGCTTTGTTCAACCTTTATATGTTGTTTGATATGCCCAAAGTAATGAAAATATTTTATCATCCTAATCCTTTCTTCCAACATCACATATTTTTGTCAATGTCTAGCCCAAAATTTTGTTAAAATCCTCCACAGTTCCATTTTCCTGAGGATGATAGGGTGTATTTTTATGGTGTACAATCATGAACTCATCCAATAAAATTTTGATTCTCTCATTAAGAAAATGTGCGCCCCTATCACTGGTCAAACTCAAAGGAAATCCATACCTTATAATAATATGTTTTCATATAAATCAAGCTTTTGTAGCCACTGTACAGTCCTTGGTAGGTGCTGCTTCTTCCCACCTTGTCAGATAGTCTATGCAAGTTATAATATAGCATGATCCAGTTCTGCGTGTAGTTGGGGAAATAGGACCCACAAAATCTATAGCCCATTTCTCAAATGGTTCTGTATTGGTAATGGGTCTCATAGGCATTTCATCTCACTAACATGGTCTTCCAAGATGTTGACAATGATCACATGCCTTACAAAATTCCTTACAATCTTTATAGAGGGTCTCTCACCATAATCCAATGAGTAGAATATTACGTGTTGTGACATCACCTACATAGTGGCATTTTACAATTACACCATGAGCCTCTTCCATAATGCCCATGCACTCATGTTCTAATACACAACAACACAATATTTCATCCTGGCCCTTTTTGTACAAGTCACCACTAATTAATATATAAGGTGTAATGCGTATAACAAGTTATTTCTTCTCCAATGATTTCATTCCTTTTGGTGCCATCCCTGTGAGTAAAAATATAGCAATGTCATCTAGTTTTGATGGCATGCGTTGTAACCTATATAACTATGCATCTGGCATGGTATCCTCAATTTCATGTGCTTCTTCTACTGACTATATTCTTGATAAATGGTCTGGTCTAGAATTAATTTTTCCTGGTTTTACCATAATTGTGAAATCAAACTCTTGAAATAAGAGCACCCATCGACATATCCTCCCTTGTAAAATAGGATTATTAACCAAATAATTCAATGTCATGTGATCTGTATAAAAGATGAATGATGTAGCTAGTAGGTACTTGCAAAATTTATGTAACACATACATCATTGAGAAATCTTTGCCCTCTATAGTTGAGTAATTATGTTATGTAGGAGTCAGCTTTCTACTGGTAAAAAAATAGGATGATCTACAATACATTCTCTAGGTTGAGCCAACACCATGCCAACGGTCATGCCAGAGGCATCAAAATGTAGGATAAGAGAAGTAGTAAGTTTCTCCTTTAATGTCTCGAATGCGCACTGCTACTATTCTCCACAGTAGAACATACCTTTCCCTTTCAGTAACTCTTCTAAGGGTGTGTTAATTTTTGCATAGCCTTTGATAAATTTTCTGTAATATCCTATAAGTCCCAAAAAATTTTGCACCTCAATTTGAATGGTAGGCTCCCCTAGGCCTATAATGACTATAGCCTTCGCTAGGTCAACTAACAAACCCTCCTTGCACATTATGTGTCCTAAAAGTATCCCAAATGGTGTAGAAAATATTCACTTCTTGATGTTCAAAGATATACTCAACTACCTACACCATTAAAACATTAAGCACATATTTTCACGGTGGTCCTTAACTAATCCATACACCATCCAATCATCTAAATATACCTATAAGAAGTTGTGAATAAATTCCTTGAATGCTTGGAAAAATATGCACAAAAATACAACAGGCACATTTTTTAGACCAAAAGGCATGAAAGTGTAGGTGAAGCTACCCCAATTAGTAGTAAATGTAGTCTTTTCCTGATCCTCCTGGGCAATCCTAACCTGATGATACCCACAGAACCCATCTGTAAATGAATATATTTCATGCCCTACAACTCCTAGAATTTCCTCAGTAAATGGTGTAGGGAATGGATTTGTTACACATGTAGCATTCATCTCCCTGTAGTCCACACATATTCTAATCTATTCATCCTTCTTGATACTGACCACCATTGGACTAACCCATTCTGAATCATCAAGGGGCTTGATAATTCCATACTTTAACATGTTATCAATCTCTTATTTGACCTTTTCACACCAATTAGGGTGCATTATGTAAGGCATCTTTCCTAGGCGCGCACCCTCTTTAAGCTTTATCTTCATCTCCCCTAATGATTCATGCACGCCTTTGAGTTCATGGTACCCCCTAGGAAATAGGTCCTAGTAGTCCCTTAGTAACTCTATGATTTTTTCCACTTCAGAGTCTGACCAATAGTCTCCAATTATGGCTTCCTTAGGCTCAGTCTTTGTTCCAATGTTCACCTACTTTGTTTTCATAGGTTCATGATACGCGCACGTGGTCTTATCCACACTGTCCAATACCTCAAGCCTTCCTGTTGAATGGTTTACATCTAGATTATCTACTTCTTCATCATCCACTAGGTAGACCATTTTTCCTCTCTCTTTCGCAACGCAAGCACATTAAAGTAATGTTGCATCAGCCCCTGGTTCTTTATCAAGATGCACTCCTGAGTCCTCTTTATCTAATAATACCTGGAGGATTTATTCAGCCTTAGCATTATCCCCCATATTTACATGCTTGATAACTTTCAATGATTCTTCTACCAAAGGTTTTGTAGAGAATAAGATAAACGTCTAGGCCATTCCTGTAATTAAATTATGCCAATTTCCTGTTTCTCTATAGAGTTCTACATATACATACCAAGCACACACGTAACCTTGTAAAGTGGAATAAAATTGGTGCACCCATAGTGAAGGTGGTAAAGCTTCCTACCCTTCTATCCAGAGTCTCTCACTTTTGAACATGGTGTTGAACAGGATGATCACCGTAATAATTGCATATTTTTGTAGGTGCATTGTTCCTAAAGAACCTAGTAGTAAGAGCAACCCGAATTTCATCCCCATCGAACATATTATCCTTATGTACCACCCACAAGTGTGTTGTTGTCCCACATAGTGTATATGCTACCATATTTCTCCTCTCCAGTGGGTCTATCCATTTCTCTTTCATGGCACGTAGGAATACCATGGGATCCCCTTCTCTTGTGTAACAAGGTACTGAGTTGTTACCTATCCTCCTGACATAACGTGGTTTTGTGCCTCGAGGGAATATTCTCTTTACTTCGCACCCTACCAACTCATAAGTTCTGTGAACCCAATTATCATAAGAAAAAATTGTAGTATCACTAATAGACTGTGCATCCTCCCATTGAATTAGTCCTTCTTTAGTTAGTTCAATCATCTCTTGATCTCGGATGGTGTGTACATAAATCCTATTCAAGTCTTCTTCACTTAAAGGATCAACATAAGGCATGGAATTTCCATCTATCAAAGGGATAATGAACCTTTCCTCTTTATTTTTAAAAATGATATAGACCTTGTTGAACTGAAGATCAACAGTAATTGCATAACACCAAGTACAGCCTAGTAGAGCTGGGAAGCTATCTGATTCTACTAGCGCTAAAACTTCAAAGTATCCAGTGAACTTTGCTCCTTATATGGTAATGGATGCATCTTTTAAAAATCCTATGGGAGTGGCCTTAGTCCGATTAGCCATGAATAATACATTAGAGGATGGTTGTAATGGGGGTCTCCCCATTTGTACCCATGCATCCAAGGTAATAACATTGATTTCCACACCTGTATTAATCAATATATTAATCAACAACCACCCATCCACAACAGAACTCAGAGTGATTTCCTTGTCATAATCTAGGCTATGACGAGGGATATTTTCATGCAGTATCTACCATTTGGTCTCAATACTTGCATGCGGAGTGTTGCCTTTCAACCAAATTTCTAACAATGGAATGATTTTATCCTGGTGCAACATTTTACACACTTATCTTAAGTCATCTATATCAGTTTGGACCATCTCTAAGGCTTTCTTATGCTCCTTTAAATATTGTTTCTCACCCTGAAGATTCCTTAGCACTTCCATGGTATCCTGATAAACTGCCTTCTGTTGGGTAGGATTTGGGTACCATGCATGAAGAACCTCATCCTTAGTGATGGTAGGTTTCTACTATAATATATCCCTTACATGTGTTGCCTCAGCATGGGTCGTGATCCTCACTTGTAGTGCCTTGGACTCTGCTTCCATTTTGGGCATCCATTGATTTTCCATAGCACATTGTATCCTAACCATCATGGCACCTTTGTTTTATTGCTTATGTTTCTTACTCAGATGCTCATATAAGTCCAGACACTCTTCATAGCTATGGTTTTTTCTGTAGAAAGAACATGTAATATTCTGAGGACATTCGCACCTACAACTATAACATGTTCCATGAAGAAACTCACTTATTCCACCACCATGGATCTATAGCATCATGGATCTATCCAATCAGTCTGCAGTCCTCTGTGTCATGAGTTGTGGACCTACAGATTTTATAGTAGCTTGAAACATTCTTCCTTATCATGCATTGTAATAATGGGTAATGACTAACATCATGGTGTAAGTGGCATATCTCACAATCTATCAGTAATGAACGTATTGTTGTGCAAGGACAACTATCCTTTGTGTGACCCTCTACTTCATAATCTGTACACCAAATTCCTAAGTGCATTTCTTGGGCTGAATTCACTGGTAATTTCTCTAGCTATTTTAACATAAATACAATTTGTGCCTCTAAGAATGGGCTAATGCCAGTGTCAATACTCCCAACTACCTCAACACATAGGGCTGCTTCTAATGCCTCACATGGATCATTATATGTCTTATGTGACAGTTCCCTCCTAAATAGTGTAATAAATCCCCCAAAAAACTATTGTGCATGTTGGCTTGCGTGAATATAATAAGAAATTTTTGACATAAGCATTTTAAAATGGGAATCATACTCACACACACTTTCAGTAGATCCTTGCTTAATATCCTTGAGTGCACTTATAATCTTCTACTCAAACTCAGGGAAATGAAACTCTTTTAAGAACGCATCCTTCAATATTGCATAATCCATGCAAGTCTGATTAGGGTCAAAATATTTGTACCAGTGGTGTGCGTGCCCTTATAACGTAGTAGAAAATTGGATTTCCCTATGCTCAGAAGCTATGATTCCTTTTGCATTCCATAATATTTCACACATATGCACATTTTCAACAACATCTTAAATTCCCCTATACTCTAGAATACGAAGAGACATTTCCATATAAATATTCTAGGGTTGGTGCAGATCTTCCCCACCTGATCCAAAACCTCCAATATTCCCCCTGCCTCCAGAACCTCTAGATCCACCTGAACCATAACTTTCCATACCTCCTGATCCCAAACGTATAGCTGGAATAGGTCTTGTAGACGTACTCCCCTGTGCTCCAACAGTAGTACTATACCGAGCCCCTACGGTATGTGAAGTAGTTTAACTTCTAGAAGTGAACCCAATATTTGGTTCACTCTGTGTGGATGATGCACCTGAAAACAAACCTCCAAATAACAATGAATTTGTCTTCCCTACCATTGATGTACTTGCTCTATTACTTCAAAAACTTTCTTGTTGATTACTTTTCATACTAGAAACTGGAAAACCAAGTGGAAGGGATAAACTACCCAGTTGATTTAGATGTGCGTCTGCGGCCTAGGTCATCTCTGCTGGAATGCTTCCTTGTGAGGCTGAGGAGGGTTCCCTGTCATGCTTTCCCAGATGGGGGAGTTCCTGATGCTTTGGCTCCACATCTTCTATGTGAGCTCCAAATCCTTCATGAGCCATCTCTCTCATCAACTCCATCTGAGCTGCAACATCACATTGCTTCTCTATCTCCCTCTCGCACACCTCATTATACTTAAGCCACCTTTATTCTCTCTTCCTTGCCACTGTTATCCAATGTTGAACCGGTGTGCGTATTCTTCTTCCAGATCACGTATCCATTCTTCAATACCTGCGAAGGTCAATTGGTATGTCTTCATTACGAACCATCCTGAAAATAACTGAAAAAGATGTCCCAACAATGGAACCAATGATGCAACCTAGAATTCAATGATATGAACCCTATGAACCCCTAGACACACTAGCACATCACTCAGCCTAGACTAAGTTCTCACCTGAATCATGCAAAGGTACCATGTCCCTCTTTATGGTTGATGTAGCAGGATGTTAGCATGATGAAGACTTAACATATTTAGTTATATTACTAGCTCATTATTCTACAGAGCATACCAGATCTATATCTAAGGAAAATCAGAATTAAGTACTATCCATGATGAGATCAAAAACATACTAAATTCAGATACACATATAACTAACACTTATATTTAGCCAATGTCCTTCATTATATTCAATGCAATAAGTTTACAAAATCCTCATTACAATATTAGCAGTATGCGCATAGCAATTTTAACAACATATCTTTGTATATATCAATTCCCTCTGTGTGTATATCTATTACATAGTTTACTACATATATATAAGAGTGGGGACTTTCCCTTTACTGGTTATCCATTCCAAAAATAGGTCACATACTATTCTTAGCCACGCACCTTTACAAAACTAGCCACACATGTAAGTGCGCTAACAATAGACTACTACTAGCTAACTAATAGTAGAAGATATATTTTTGGCTTGTGTCCATGCAAAGTGCTTCGTATCCAATCCTCCAAAAATAGCTAATGCGTGGTGCACACATCTCTACCTTGTTTGTGTGCTCTACATGTCATCTTTAAAAATAGACCTTAATGAGTGAAATGGCTAAGTCCCAAAAACTAAACTTCTGTTCCACATGTGCATTCTCCCTATCCATTTATGCCTTTGAATATGACTCACTTCCCTGCGCGGACTTCTTATGTTCTTTTTTTCAAGTGTTTTTTGATCAACATGGGTGAATTTTGTTACAATTTCTACAAGATTGTGTGGACACCTGTAGTTTGATCAAAGCATTATTATTCCTAATATTCCACTAATTATTCTCCTCCTTGCAAATTAATGACATACTGTTAGTTAGACCTATCTAACCCCCTCTTTCTCGACCCCATTTTGGTCGTATTCCTCTTATAAACCAATTAAACAAAATAATATTGCCTCTTATTGGCTAGGTCCTCTTCCAATTCCTTTCCAAGCTTCTTCTACTAGCCTCGTGGACTATCAATCCATTCCACTAGATTGATTAAACCTCTCAGAACCCTCTCAAAATCCTAATTACTCTCTAAACATCATTAACTAGCCTTAAACATGGTCAATATCTTCTAAACCTAGTGAAATCTTACTTTGAATTGCTAAAGGTGGTTTTTGTCTTTTTCTATTTGTCCCACATGCACCCAAATCTCTCACTTTCCCAAATGGAAAACTATAAATAGCCCACTACCCCCCTCTCATTTACAAGAACAATTCTTCCCTATAACATTAAATATAGTATTATTGCTAGGAGTAGGAGTTTTATTTCATCTTATTGAGCTATTTTATTTATCCTTTACAACACATCACACACCATAGAGTAAATGGGAAGAACCATTGGCCTTCAAGCCATTAATGGTGAGATCTCATTCTCTTAATCAAAAACTGATTTCTTAGATCCTTATTAGGCTCACTTATTTAGGCTTTCAAGAATAGAGGGTAATTATATTTGTTAATTTTTCTTGTTTTCTTGAAACTAATGCATGTCAAGTAGGAATCCTTGTTTACTTCTTAACTGATGGTCCATTGATTAGTTTTACACAAAGCTTTAGGGTTCTTGAGTGTTCTTACACCTTTCCATAGCTGTTGCAACCTTTCTTTGAACAAATTTGGCATAACGAGAGTTAGTGCTTTAGAGGAAACATCTTGTCATTTTCTCATTTCCATTTCTAAAACTAGTTATATCACCCTTGTTTGCATATATTTTATGGGTTTGAACTAAAAATAGGATTTTTTGACTAACAAGTAACCTGTTTGCTTTTGAAAAAATTCAAAATCCTTGATTTCTGCAAGTTTTTTAGGGGGTACGCATAGGTGTCTTCAAGGGACACGTCCCCGTCAAAACCCTAGTGTCTCCGTCGAAATAGGCGCACACTTGTTTGGTCGTACTCTTCACTATCAGGTCATTTTTCAAAGAGGTGCATAACCATTGACCCATACGTATCTACATCAGCCGGTACACGTCTTCCTCTCTCTGGAAGCATTGGTGTATATGACCCCACTTTGTAAATCTATCATTTTGACCTGAACGCACCTCTACTGAAATATTCTCACCTCTTTCAATTGCTAGGTGTATATGCATCTCTGTGTGTGCTACTATATTTTTGATATACTATGGATTTATTTAATTCTATTGATAGGCATATCCACTGAGAAAAAATCATCTGCATCGGAACCTTAGTATACTTTTCAGATAGTCATGCGTAGGTGTTATACCCCCTTTCATTTCTTCTTACCATGCATCTCCGTTGGTTAGGGCGTGTATCCGTTGGCCGGGGCATGCTGGTGTCATTTTGGGTGCACAAGCTTCTATGTTAAAACTTGAAAATTTTCTCTAGACTGTAAGATTATTTGGCTAAAATTTTCTGAGTCTTTTAAAGAATAATAAGGTAGATACATGGTTTTGTTTTGTTATTTCAGATTACATAACTTAAGTTCTTTTATTTCTTAGCTTGAGATGGGTTTGTAGAGTGTGTATGCTCTCTCCTCACGCCTTCTACAAAATCTTGAAGATCAAAAGGACTTCTACAATCCTTTATTGCAATTCAAAAATAATTGTTCTATAATTCTAAAGGATAAAATAATTTCTGTGTGATTTGTCTTAGTAGAATTTTCACATTGCATATGCTCTTCCTTCGCACCCTTTGGTGATCTTAGGAATCAAAAGAAAAGTGTAAATTCTCTTTCTTGATATCATTTTGCGGTGGAAATTTACTAAGTACATTGTTTATAGGACCTAACACATGTCAAATAAAGGCATTACAATGAAACATAAAACTTGTAATACACATGTTTACATGTAGATTTCCAAATGGTGTGCTACTTAAAACCAAATTTGAGTTATAAAGATAAAAAACACACCATTCCCCTTCACATTGTATTGCAGGCTTTGGAAAAGGGTATGTTCCTATCCACTCAACTGGAACATAACCCCTTTGGCATACTGCCTTAAGCTACAACAATGGGGCTGGTTCTAGGAACCCTAAAGTAATCCACCGCTAAGTAACCTTGTGGATGAAATAGGAAGCGCTTTGCTTACCCACTTGACTAGTTTTTATTATTGTGAGTTAGAGTCACAAGTTGTCAGTATCACGAACCTGGTAAGAGTACATGATGGACACATTTATTGTGCACTGTACTTGAAGGGGGAAAGGCCAAGATACTCCAAGAATTAGTCAGTGTGACTTTTCTTGGTAACTTGTGCCCACTCTTAGACAAACTTGTGACACCTAGTTGAGAGATCTTTTTAGGGAAGCCATTCTGTCTTCGAGCCTACTTTACTAGTCATTTGTCATGTCCAACCATCATGAAGTGATGAATTGCTTGGAATCTGAGCCTTGTTTTTTCAAAAATAAGCAAAAGATTCCATTTAAGTTGGATCTAAGTGCCTTTTATCACAGAAATTAGACAATGTCTCACTTAGCTTAGCTTCTTTCTTGTAATCATTCAAGGCGAAGGTCTACCCAAGTGGAGCTTAGTTATTTTTCATCTTTTCAATATACACCCTTCCATTCTTGTCACCCACCTTTGGGGTGAGAAGGGAGCATACCTCACACGTCTTATCAAAGATGGTACTTGCCAATTTTTTGGCCATTTACATCCATCCATATTTACGGCTAGGTTTTTAAATGTCTAAAGTGCTCAGGTACATTTTCACATCTTTGGTATTCCTTCAATATTGATTTCAAGATCATCTTCACTACTGTGAGTTTGGTTCATCGTTTGTCTCTTCTTGAGTTGATAGTTTTTCTCACATTCTAGTCACACAATCTTGGTACTTACATCATGTTTTCAATTTCTTGAGAATGTGATATAAGTACCTTAATTGTGTAGTTACACTACTCACATATTTAAAAACTTCTTGCTATACTCATTACTTAATTTTAGTTCCAACGTCATCTAATTCTTTTAAAGAGTGTCGATATCACCTTATATATATATATCGCACTAATGTTCAATTGATACTAACACCTTCTTACTCAGTTAATTTATCAAGATAGTGTTTTTACGCTATATCTAGTCGCGAATTCCATTTTTCAGAAGACTTAGCTTTTATCGACATTCAAACTAGTTTTAGTATACCTCATCGAGAGACTATGTCAATACCACTTTGATATTTAGGCCTTATTAGAATTATAACTTGACCTACATATTGACACGATATTTTCACTATTCGTTTTAGGGTATGGGCTTGGTAATGAAAAAATTGAGTGATCATTAAATTCAAATGTGCATATGAGTGTTCTTTGATAAAAACAATTGTATAACATTGCATTTAGGACACAGTGTGGCATATTTTAAGAATCACCTTAGACAACTTGCAAAATCATACATTTAGGATCCATGCTAGCTTTGTACATATGTTGGCGAGTAATTCCTAAAATCATGAAGATGAAAACCAAATCAAACGAACATGCCCTAGGAGAAAACCATTTCGAAACCTTCCCATTTAGTAGTAACAAATTATTGCCTCTCTTTTCTTAAGTCAAGGACGTAAAGCTGTTGATTGACCATAGTGGAGAAGAGTCAAAATCTTCTGGGGAGCAACAAAGATTAGACCTAGGCAGATTTAATGAACTCCTATATTGTAATAGAGATCAGGTACTCGCAACAGTCTTAGAATTAGGAGCTAAACTTCTGCATGAATGTGAAGTAGAAACAAAGGTCATTAATCACAAAACAAAAGAATGAGTATCGCTATTAGACGTAGATAACCCCTTTGAGGTGGGGTACACCTATACTTCTGGGAAACATCATACTATTGTCGAAGGAGGCGCATCATGATATCCTTATTACAAAGATTCATGTAAAGTGAAGATTAAGTGTAAAGCCTCGATTCCTCCCAAATTCGATGAAGAAGAGAACCCTCTAGTTAAAGAGGACATCCTTCAAAAATAGATCTTGAAAATGAGCCCTAAATTAAAAATCCTAGGCTCTTCAAGAAGAAACATACAGAAAGACAAAGACAAAATGAAATATAGCAAGTTCCACTTTGATCCATACACTGACACTACCTTTAAGGTGGCTAAAGCACAAATACCAATATCGCTAACTAAATAACAACTCATTCAGATAGAGTTATAATCAATTAAAGACACATTTACTACCTTACAAGAGGGAAATGCAGGCCATAGAAGGAAATACTGATATGAAGAGTTGTGCCCTTACCCATTCGATAGGGAAATGCTGCAGGAAATTTTGTGTTCTTATCGTTCCAAAGTTTGACAAATGTAAAGGAAAAGGTGATCCTCATGATCACATTAAATACTTTTATATGGCTTGTCAAGAGGTCACATATAGCGATAATTTCATGATACGACTCTTCTCTCGCATCCTAGGAGCACTGGGATTGGAATGGTTCTATAGCATACCCAAGGGCTCCATTACTACATGGTCTGCATTGGGAGAAAAATTTCTACGACATTATTCCTATAATATGGAAAATGATATCACAATGAACGATCTCTGCAATGCAAATAAAAAACCTAATGAGACATTTGTGAGCTTTTTACAATGGTGGCGAGGATTGGCAAGCCACTTCCTTCATGCCTTACCGAAAAAAACAATTGGTAAGCATATTTGTGCCTAACTTGAATTCGGAAATAGCATTCCATTTACACATGCATTGTGGATCAAACTTCGAAGAGGTCATAGAGAAAGGTAGTCAAATTAAGAAATATCTTATCATAAAGGTACGCTTAAGCCTGTCGTTAAAGACAAACATGAAGCCAAATCCATAGACAAATCAAAATTCTTTAATACAAACAAACATGTCGTTTGTGATGGCATTACAGACTCTAAAAGAGTCCAGGCTATGCAGATGGTCTTGCTTTTGAATCTCTCACAAGGACTCTGTCCTACAACACTCACTAAATGTAAGTTTACGCCATTACCATAATCCCTATATACCATACGAAAATAGTTAGATAACATAAACATGGTGGAATATCCAATTGCACCGGTACCATACCTAAAAGATGCCCCAAAACCTGGTTGGTTCATAGACCATGAGTACTACGACTTCCACCGTGTTAAAGGACACAAGATAGATAGGTGTTTAATATTGCATCATTACATACAAGACCTCATTTAAGAGGGTAAAATCGCCATGGATTCTCCCCCAGATTCAAGAAAAGGCCCAAATGAGAAAATGGGTATCTACAAAGATCATTTTCCTAATCATGATAATAAAAACAAAAAGGAAGCTAGATCATGGGAAACCTTCAGACGATTATAGAACTATCACTTATATTTACCCTATTAATGAAATTCCCTTCGATTCCCTCATAAGATGTATCCATTCATCTGATGAACAGGTCAATACTATTAGGCTCTTAGAAAAGAGTTTTACAGTAGGGACGATATGTGCTCACTTGATCATACCCGATCCCCTACCTATTCCTCAGGAATGTCAATATAATTTGATAGACCAGTTAAAGAAAACACCTATTAGGATATCAATTTTAGATCTCCTCAAAATCTCTACTACTCATAAGAACATACTATATAAAACATTACAAAATTTAGGAGTTTCTACAGATGTAGATCCTACGCACCTCTAAGCCATGATTTCCCACCTCGACTCCAAGAATCATATTACTTTTAATCGCACTACAATCCCACATAACAACCCAGAAAAAAATTACCCTTATACCTATAAGTGGTGGTTACACGTCAAAAAATAAAGAGGGTACTTGTGGACGGTGGATCTAGTCTAAACATTTATACTTTGAAGCTAGTTAAGCAGCTAGGCCATTCAGAAATGGATCTAGGGGCCAAGACTATTACGATCATAGCCTACGATAATGAAGAACGAGAATCAATGGGTACTCTAGTAGTTCCCATGGAAGTAGGCCCAACTTATCATGACATGACATTCAATTTCCTTGACTTGGACCTTCTATACAACATGCTTTTGGGGCACCCATGGATCCATACCATGTAGGAAATTCCATTGAATTTCCATAAGTGGATCAAGCTATGTCATGAAGGACAAGTGGTTACCATTCTGGGTGACCCAGAACCATTCACACATTGTAGGGCATTGGACAATTTTTCTCGTGCGGCTTATGAATGTCCTTCAGCAGATGTTGTTATCCCCTACAAATGGAAGCTATTAAGAAACAGGTAGATTTAGAGTCACTCACACCTTATAATCAATATTTTCCTTCATTCGTCAACATGTTCTCTTTATGAGGCAACGTCAGAAAAATATGGGGCAGTTGAGCCATTCACTCTTGAACAATCTTTCTTAATATCAGATTTATTAGTATCTCCTAAAACATGGGGTAAACCTTATTTTCAGTTCAAGAGTACTTGGGAACAGTTTCCTAAACCATTGGAAAAGTTTTTCCCTAGCAGTCTCCTATTTGATGAAAATATGTTAGAAGATCCCACTAGCAGAGTGTTGGAAGGTACCATGGTTTCATGTCATCAAGCACACTAGTATATCAAAGGTCACCACATGATTTTTGTCATGGGTTACACTAGGTTTGGATGTGGAATCAATGCACAAGGTCAAAAAGAGCCTATTCCCATCCCCCATTTCAAGTATGATAAGCATGGCCTAGGGATAAGGCCTCATAACGCTCTACCCTTTGATATTGATGCCACCTCTTCTAAACATGAGGACGTTTCATCTCATTCGGATAACAATGTAGATTCCCAGTGTAGCCTCTATGAGGATCTTACTTCCACAAACATATTCTTAGATTCAACTATCCTTACCTTATATGGATAAAACCCCCTAACCAATTATCAAATAGCCCTTGTGTATCCTGAAATTATATATTGGGATAAAAAACTTCACGTACCACTACATTTATTTGAAAATGATGAGACATTTGCAAAGTTCATGGGACTTAGGGATTCTATTCCAATCGGGGATCACAAGAAAGGCTTTGCAATTCAACTAGATACTTTTGCATACTTCGAGGAAGAGGCAGAGATGTGTGGACTTTTGAATAAGAAGGTGGTAAACAAAAGTAAAGACACTTCAGGGAAACATTGCAGATAAGATAAACTAAAGTCTCACAGTGACAAAATCTTTGAAACACTCATAGATAAATAGAACGAAGAGTCTGTGGATGAAGTGGTTTATCCATTTAAAGATGATGATGAGATACCACAAGAGGTTGATATTACTCTTCCCTCGATCCTACACAGATGGAAGATGATTCTAAAATGCTTGTTGAGGAAGTAATTAGTGTCAACATTGGCTCAAAAGAGCAACCTAGAATGATAAAGTTGGGAGATTCACTCTCATCTCAGGAACAGAATGTCTTTTTAGATCTCTTAAGAGAATATGTGGATATATTTGCATGGACATACACAGTTATGCCTGGTTTGGACCCAAAATTAGTTGTGCACAACCTTGTTGTGCACCCAGATGCTAAACCCATCAAATAAAAGTTGAAAAAGATGCACCCTAAGGTGACACTCCTTATTAAAGAAAAATTGGAAAAACTACTAGCTGTTGATTTCATTAAACCCATCAACTATTTAGAGTGGATATCTAACATAGTCCCTATATAGAAGAAGCCTATCGGCATAAGAATCTACACTAATTTCTACAACATCAATAAAGCATGGCCTAAGGATGACTTCTTGTTGCCTAACATTGACATGATAGTTGATTCCACCGTTAGTTATGAAATTTTGTCTTTAATGGATGGGTTTTCAGGTTATAATCAGATATGGATTGCAGAAGAGGACCAACATAAGACCACCTTCATCAATCCTTGGGGAAAATTTTGCTACAAGGTCATGCCTTCCGGACTCAAGAATTATGGGGCCACCTATCAATGAGCAATGATTGTCATCTTCCATGATATGATGAATGACATCAGGGAAAATTATGTTGATGACATCCTAGCTAAATCCAAGAGTAGAGAAGAGCACCTTGAAGTGTTAAAATGTATCTTTCAACGTCTCAAGGATTATAAGGCATGCTTAAACCCAAAGAAATGTGTCTTTGGTGTTTTATAAGGAAATATCATGGGTTTTATAGTTTCACAGAGAGGGATAAAAGTGGACCCTATAAAGGTTACAGCTATCAAAGAAATTCCTCCACCTATAACTCTCAAACAACTAAGAAGTTTACAAGGAAAGATTCAAGAATTTTTTTGTTTCATTTCATAGCTTGCGGATAAGTGCTGCCCATTTACCCATCTACTGAATAAAGAAATTGCATTCAACTAGCCCGACCATATTATAAAAAGGCCTTTGCACTACTAAAATAGTACTTAGTCAACCCACCTATACTCATGTCACCTACCCCAGGTGAACCTCTCCTCTTATACATTTTTGCTACCCAGATTGTTATTGGTGCAATGATTTTCCCAATATGATCTAGACAATAAAGAAAGGGAATTTTATCATCTCAGTCACACCTTGATTACTTACAATTTGAATACCCATAGATTGAAAAGGCCTACTTGGCATTTCTCTTTACCTTCTAAAATATTTGTCATTATCTCCTAAACAATAAGACCAAACTCATATCCAAAGTTGACCCTCTCAAATAACTTTTATCCAAACTCACCCTCACATGCCGAATGGATAATTGGATCATTCTCCTAATCAAATTTGATATTGATTTTGTAAATCAAAAGTCCTTGAAAGGACAGTTATTAGCGGATCATCTGGCAGAAGCTCCTCTACCAGGGATGGAACCTTTATGTCTGGATTTTCCAGATGCATCTATGATGTATATTGAAGAGTCTATAGAATGTAAAGTTCATTTTTACGGGTCATTCACCTTCCATGTATTAGGGGCAAGAGTGGTGCTTATCACTCCCACAGGTCAGGTTATCCCAAGAGCATTCCATTTGGGATTCCCTTTTACTAACAACATTACAGAATATGAGGCACTCATCGCTGGCCTTAAGCTAGTTATTACTTGGAATATCATATAACTGTGAGTCATTAGAGACTACCAAATTATCATTAAACAAGTTAATGATGAGTATAAAGTTAAATATGAGAAGCTCATTCTATACAAGAAAATAGTCAAAACCTTGAAGGAATACTTTATAATAATCATATTTGAGCAAAAACCAAGGTTATATAATGGATCCATAGATGTTATGGCTACAATTAGGTATCTCTTATGCATTTCACCTCAGGAAAGTAAAATGCCTTTCTTTGTAGAGAATTTACAAATGTATGCATATGATATGCTAGAGTTATGTTTGGCATGTGAAGTTGTTGGTCCATTATCCCCCTGGTATGACCCTATATTTCGACACCTACAAAATGGCACTTTTCCACCAGACATTACCTATTCTAAAAAAAAATCCCTTATTTGTTGTATAGCCCATTATACCCTCTCAGGATGCACCCTTTATCATCATGGCTAGGATGGGAATCTACTTCACTGTATGGATGTTACTGACTCAATCCATGCTATTAAGGAAGTACATGACGGTATTTTTGGAGTGCACACTAGTGGTATGGTCTTGGAAAAGAAGTTATTAAGAGTAGGCTATTATTGGACTATAATTGAATCAAAATACTGTAATTTTGTAAAGAAATGTGAGCTATGCCAAAAGTATGGGAACTTAATACATGCATCAGCATAGGCTTTGCAACCTATCTCAACGCCTTGGCCATTTTATAAATGGGGTCTAGATCTCATAGGGAAGCTCAATACTTATTCTTCAAATGGCCGTACCCACATTATCACTTCCATTGAGTATTTTACTAAATGGGTAGAGGCTATGCCTCTCACTTATGTCACTGGTGCATAAATTTCCAAATTCATCATGAACCATCTCATTTTCTGTTATGGTATCCCTTCATCCATTATCATTGAGAAAAGTAAATCCTTCAAGAATAAAATGGTTGAGGCATTGTGTCGATGCTTCCATATTCATCTCAAGTGGTCTACCCCCTATTACTGCCAAGGTAATGAATAAGTTGAGGCCACCAATAAAAACCTTGTACGGATTATGGAGAAAATGGTCAGTAAGACTAGTCGTAATTGGCACTTACAAATACATCCCACCCTCTAGACCTATCGAACCTCCATCCGCACTCATACTGGTGTGACATCATATTCATAGTCATCATACCTTTGGAAGTGGAGCTTCCCTCCCTGAGAATATATCTCAAATACTATCTTGATAAAGATGAGGAATACAAAGTTGCTTAACTAACATAGTTGGAATTATTGGATGAAAAGCGTATCAGAGCGCTTAATCACCTGAAAGTCTATCATAATAGAGTATCTAGGGTATACAAAAAATGCATCATTCATCAAGAATTTAATTTAGGAGATCTATTTTTAAAGAAAAACCAAAAGAACACCATCAAGGATAGAGAAAAGAAAGGTAATTTTGAATCTAACTGGCTAGGCCCTTATGTTGTGGTTGATAAATATGGATCAGGAGCATATAAACTTACATACTTAGATGGTGAAGAACTTCCAAAACCTATAAAAATCATGCAACTCAAGTGGTTCTATGCTTAAACATGATGAGAATATCATATAAGAAAACTGGTCCCAATGCTCAAAGATGATTCACCGGCCATAATAAACTCTTGCATAAGGATGGGTAACCCACACTGCTTTCTAGATCTAACTTCCTTTGCTAGGTCTAGGAACCCTACCGAATCCATTTTCATCTTCGTAAAGGATGTACCTTTATATATACCCATATAACGTTGGGGACACCTTCACATTCCATTTTCTGGTACATATGTTTGTGGCTTTATGCCCTATTTATATTCCCACATCACGTTGGGGGAATCCACACTTGTTTTTCCTTGTACATTACTTTCTAAACATAACCTTATAAAATAAAAAAACATTTAGAAAAAGGTACAAAAAAAAAACTAAACATTCAGAAAATATCCCTTTTAGGGATGAAGCTACACCAAATACACAACATTATCTTAGAGAAGCCTCAAAACAATGTGAACAATAGCCCTTAAAAATTATCTTTCTAGATAAACCCAAAAACATTAGAAAAACATATATCAATGTTGTCTCGTAAAAACAAGGTGATAATTTAATTATTTTTAGTTGTTGGTTTGTATAGTTTTGATTGAGAGTAATTTTTCATGTGATGTAGTGATTCATTTGTTTTATCATATGTTGGATCTTGTTGTATTTAATTATGTATATAACATTAGATTCATTTGTGGCTCGTGTGCACCTTTTTGGGATTCATTTTTTAATGTCAATTTAGTGTATTATTAATGTTTATGTTGTTTTTTGTATGTTTGTTTAGTCTTGTTAACTTTCTTTTTGTTTTCTACACAATCCATTTGTTATCACATCTATCATCTACCATTTCATCACATATAAATATCATCTAAATACATCATATATACAAAAATGCTAATGATTACATCATGCATGTATGCTAAGATAATCATCACATATCGTGTCATTAATGGGGGAAAGAGGGGATGTGCATAATCACAAATCTATGCCCCCTACACCAATATCATCTAGTATCATCCCAACTGCTAGGATAGAAATAAGAAATATTTTGTAAATAAAAAGCATGTGATACTATCTACAAATATATCATCAATATGAAAACATGGAACATAAACATATCTAAATATAAAGTATGTCACATACATAGAGGAAAGGGAAATCATACATCATGATACAATAGTTGCAGAGCAATAACCACAAATTGTCAAAGGCATATCAAACAACAGGGCACAACAATGAATCATCAAATGTCCATATGTATACATGTATAAATGTTCGTCTCAAAAATCAGGTATACATCATTGATACAATATGCCATCTAAAAAGGTCATGCATCAAAACTTGGCCTTCATCAAAAGGCATAAAACAAATGGTACATCAATCCATACATCTGTCAAAATCAGCCTTCATAAGATGCATGTATACAATACATCTATTCAAAAGGTAAAGTAAATAGCTCAACTGCAGCTCACACCCTCTCCGGGGCTTCCAGGTTCATGACCTGGGGGAGAAAAGAGTGGTGGCTATGATGGAACGACACCGGGAGTACCACCCTACTGTGCAACTGGCTGTCAGACTGATCTAACTGAGTGACCTAACTGCCGTGACTGAGAATATGTCACACTCACACCTAACTTCTCAAAAGGTGCTACCCGTTGCTCTGTTGGGACTATTTTGAAATAGGTAGTCCTATAGTATAAGGCCTTGTTGCTGGCCCTCATAACATCCTAAATAATATCAACATCTCCAAAAGAAGTGGCTACCTTAACAGTGAAATCTTGCTCACCTATCAATCTACCTCTATCATCATGGGCATGTCTAGTAGTAGTGGCATCTCAGTCTCTATCTCCAGTAATGGTCTATACCTAGGCTCGTGCCTGGTCTCTATAGATAATATAACCCTGCACCTATGCTTGTGCCTGATCTCACTAAACAAGGGAACCCTGTAACTGGGTATTGCCTAGTGTAGTAAGCTCAATAGTTGAGCCCCCTGTGTAGCCATCTAACTAATCTGGCTCTGCCATGCAACACTGTCCCCACCCTGAGTGGCCTACACTCTGGCTTGATCTCTCTTTAATATCAAGGTCTGTATTTGGGCCCTGGCCTCATCCCTCTACCATGTCACCTATAGTTGCAAAGCTATCACCACCTGTAACTACTGCTAAAGAGTAGCCAACTACCCATCATCACCACCACCCCTTGGAGCATGAGGTGGTGGACCCTGCTGAGGAAGTTCATGTTGTAATGGGGCCTTTACCCCCACTGGAATGCCTACTGAAGGAAAATCTATGTCTAGTGACTTGGGTGCCTGTCTCGGCCTTAGCCTAGGTCCCTGTCTCTATGGCTACTGTAATAGAGGACCCTGTCCCCTATCCCTAACATGATGTCATGCATCAGGACCACCATCATCTTCATTGTCATCATCCCTGCCAGCTCCACCCTCGTCCCCACTAGGAGGCCCCACTAGAGGATATCTCACAATGATATCATAATATTCCCTGGAAATGTTCAAATAGCATGGGATCAAACCATGGTACCATGGCACATACTTGGGTGTGTAACCAGGATCTCTGATCTATCTCAATGGAACCCATATAGTAGGTACCACTTGTAGAAAGCTGGCTAGTGCTCTATCCTAGGAAATTTGTGGACCCATATCAACATACTCTTGGGCCCTACAAGCGTACCACATATATGTCCCAGGAACATGCTAGGTAATGCCAAACTTTCTCTTGCACCGATCTACTATGCAAATCTCCTGCATATAGCTGAAATTGCGCAACATGAAGTGCGCAAATGTAGAAGTGTTGAGCTCTAAGCCATCCTTAGGCCACTAGAAATGTCTTTAGGAGCCGTCATACTATGGCGGCATGATGTAACTCATAAAGCTCATAGTGGTAATGATATGCATCTCTCATGTATGGCTGAACATCATCCCCAATTGAGACCCAGCCCATAGAGGAAGGCTCCTCTAGAGCCCAAACTCTCAAAACACCTAAGGGGTGACCAATAGAAATGTGGTCCCATGCCCAAATCTAAAGTATTCTGGCTAGCCCTACTATCTTCTGACAATAGTAGGTAATCAAATGCAGGTCTCAGTATAAGTGTGCTAGAATGCACTAACCTCAGTAATAGTTATCTTTGTCTATATAACCATGTAACACTCAAAGGAGGCCAAGTGAAAATGAAGCACCGGTCTTGACAGGGAGTAGGACTCCACTGACAAAGGCCATCATATAAACCACAACATGATCTAGCTTTTGGTCCTCAATACACAATGAAACAATCTAACACTCATCCCATGATGTGGTATTGTCCGGAGACCAAATAAATCTGAGATACACCACTCAATATCAGGCCAGTGACTCGTGTACTGGATAAGATAACCATAGATCGAGACCCACATAATGCACCACACATCCTCTAGTGTAATTGTGATCTCCCTAGTCAGAAGCCAAAAGAAATGAATCTCATTGTGCCACCTCTCAGCTACGGCTATCAGTAGGCCGTGATCCAAGGTGATCGAAGGTATATCAGCTAAGTAGGCGAATCCTATGACGTATATGAGGACATCCAATATCTTCCTATCATCCTCGTCGAAATGTGCCTCTATTGCCACCAGATGACCATATCGCTCACGTGTATGCACAATGGGTAATATACGCTACAAAAAAAGAAACACACATGTATTAGGCACATTTCTATCTAATTCTATCTAGTTTTCTAGTAAAATCCTTCGTTCGTCTATCTTATTTCCTAAATTTTCACTTTTTTCTAGTCTATATTATTTTCTCCTTAGCTATTTGGATGGAAGGGTGATTTTCTCCCCCTTTTCCAATGCATATGCACCTACCATGATGCATACACACCCATCCCAACGTGTACACACCCCCTCTATTTTTCTAACTATTTCCCCTAGTCTACATAGGATGCATACGCACCCAGTAAGACGTTTGTGCGTCTGCTTCGACACATGCACATGTGCGCCCCTGTTCTACCTATCCAAGATGCATACACGTCCTCTTTTACATGCGTGTATACACATCTGTGTCTTCCCCTTCCGGTGGATACATATGCACATACCCATTTTCTGACAGATACGCGTAAGCGTAGCTGACAAAATCGACACATGCGCGTAAGAATATACATCAAATCAACACATGTGCATATGTACATGTGTCAAAAACATGCCTAACTAGCCTAAAAGGGACCTAAACATGACATTAAATGTATAATTCACAAAGAGGGATAGATTACTCACGTAGGATCCATCCGCTGGGTCCCACTTGAACTGTCAGATGCGATCTACTCATCTCCTCCTACTCGGTATCCTCGCCATCTCCCTCCAGGGATTTCACTCTCACTCACAGTAAAAATTCACAAGAGCTCTAGTACAAATGAACTGGTCATAATTGATTTATCCCCCAGGTGGGTATATTAGGCTACTGCGATGCCCTTGGGGCATGTTTTCTCTGCCATGATCATTCTAGCCCTTCTTCTACCCGCTGAGGTGATTATTTTTCTATTAAAATAATTATTTTTACTCCTTTTTGCATGTTGGGGCACTCAGTGCCACCCCACGGTCACTTCTTCATTACACTGGAATAATTTATGAATCTTCCAAGCATCTTTCACATTTTTCTTCTATTAATCTGCTATTTTTAATTATTTCGGGCATGTATTTCTTCTCGTTAAGACAAGTTATGACTCTTCGATGACTGTGCCTTTGCCTTCACATCTTCGCGCATATTTTTAGGATATTTTCTATCTCTTAAATTATTTTGACCGATCAAAATTTTAAAAAATATAAAATCATCCAATATATATCATAAACACTTCAAAAAAGGAGTAAAATCGGTAAAAATCTCATTTACGGCTGAAATATGTGTCTCTGCATGGCATTCATCTCGTATCTTTCTGGCATTTTCACATGTTTTGAAACAATGATTCACATATCATGTAAATCTACAATCATCTTACAAAAGCTGCGTTAGTTACTTCATCTGTACTCTGGGGCACTGTCAGTTGCTTGGTACTGTTTTTGTCATGTACATCACTTTTCCATTAGACCCAAGTGTTCTCTGTCTTTTCCCTAGCATATACAAATTTCCCAGGGCATCATTTTAAACACTTGTTATTTATAAGAACATTTAGGACTACATCTCAATAACAAATTATTTTTGCAACTATCTTGAACATTGTTAGTTTGAGTGTGTGTAATTGTACATATTTCCCTATCAGATGAGTTTGTTTACTTCTCTTATTGCATTACATGTCTGTATATTGCATGGAGTTGTTATTTTAGCAATGGAAGGTTGTTTGTATATTATCTTTTCATGTCATTTTACGTTTCTTTCATATGCTTACATTTTAATACAGGTTGAAAATGAGGATGCTAAGTAAAATGATGACTAAAAATTGTTTGCACTGGTTTGTGGATAGCTCAATATCTAATTTTCTTGTTGTTCTATAATATTCTATTCACGCCTTTCTCTCTTTTGTTCTATTTTCAATCATCGATTGCATTCTTCCATCACCACATCGACACTCGAGGGGGCATCCCTTTAGCTAATTATTTTTTCTTCCACCCCTTAAAAAAAAATTACTTGGTTATACTTGTCTACTTTCTTTGCAGTGATGTAGCTTACGTCACCTTAAAGAGGGGAAAATGTAGAAACCTATAGTTTGATCAAAACATCATTATTACTAATATTGCACTAATTATTCTCCTCCTTGCAAATTGACGACATACCATAATTTAGACCTATCAATCACTAAAAATGTAATATATGCAGAATGCCTTCAAAATAAATATCCTAAGTGTTAGTTAAATGTGTAAGCAAGGGTACACATTAGTTTTCCATGACAAAGGGTGTGATATCTAATTAAAAAATCAAGGAAGAAGATTGAAAAAGAAAGGAGAACCAAGAATAAAATGTATGTGCTAATAGAAGTAAACAAAGAAAATTTCTTTGAAACTAAAGAATAATACAGTTAGCTTTGGCACATAAGGCTAGGGCACTTAAATTTTTATAACCTTGTCAAAATAATCTCAAAAGGATGTGTTAGAAACATGCCAAAAATCTTCAAACTAGCTTATGCACTTTGTAAATATTTCTTACATGAGAAACAAATTATGAGGAGATCAAGAAGGAATATTCCACATCAAGGCCATTAGAACTGATACACAATGATCTTGTTTGATGCAAAAAAACTAAAAACATCCACGGAGATGAGTGTTTTTTCCTGTTGATTGATGATTACACTGGGATGACTTGGTTTGTATGTTTGAAAGAGAAATCAAAAGCATTAGAAAGGTTCAAGGTAATCAAAGCCTTAATGGAAAATTAAAAGAATGTAAATATAATTTTTTTGAGATTAGATAGGTTTGGTCTAACGATTTTGATTTATTTTATGAAGAAAATGGAACAAGGAGGCAATTTTCATCAAAAAGGACACCTCAAAAAAATGGGGTGGTTGAGAAAATGATGAATGAGTCTAAAATTTCAGATGGTTATGGGAGAGAGGTGGTGTGTACAACTATATACATATTGAATAGGTAACAAATAAGAGTGAATGGAAACAAGACACCATATGAGATTTAGAGACAAATACCAGAAAATATAAAGCATCTTAGAGTGTTTGGGAGTAAATGCTGCATCAAGAGGGATGAGTAAAATATAGTAAAGTTTGATTCTATATGTGATGAAGGAATATTTATAAGATATCCTTCACTAAGTGTAGTATATATACGCTATAGTAAAATACTCCAAAGATAGTAGAATGTACGAATGTGAAGTTTAATGATTCTTATCCCTTGAAAATAAAAAATCACCCCAAGAATGATGAAGAAGATGTTGAAGATAAAACTTCATGGATAGAAGCTCAAGAAGATGGTAAAGAGGAAGAAATACTTCATGAAGAAGAAGATGAAAACTAAGAGAAACTAGACAAAAAGACACCTTAAAGGAAGGTCAAGAAAGATCATCCAACTAATCAGATTATTGGAAACAAAGATGCAAACATACTCATCAGAAGAAAATTGAAAAACTTGAAAAATAATGAGAGTACAACTATCCTTTACATGGTAGAACCAAATAATATTGAAGAAGATAGAAAATATCAACATTGGGTGAAAGTAATGAATGAAGAACTATATCAAATTGAGAAATATGAAACTTTGGAGTTAGTGCTTGGAACCAAGGAGAAGACTGTGATTAGAAAAAATTGGGTGTTTAGTAACAAACTAAATGAAAAAGGTGAAGTAACTAGAAACAAGGGAAGATTAATATGTAAAGGGTATGCCCAAATGGTATGAATTGAATTTGATGAAACCTTTACACAAGTGGTAAGGATGGAAGTAATAAGATTTTTCCCATCCTATACAACACACAAGAGGTTCAAAATCTACCAAATGGATGTTAATTCATATTTCTTAAATGGTCACCTAAATGAAGAAGTTTATTTTGAACAACCAGATGGTATTTCCATCACTGAAGACAAAGACTATGTTTGTAAGTTAAATAAGGAATTGCATGGGTTCAAACAAGATCTTAAATATTGGTATAACAAATTATATAGGTATCTAGTTGCCCAAGGATTTAGAAAAGGAGTAGCTGATAGTAACCTATACATAAGGAACAAAGAAGGAAACTTGTTTATTGTTGTTGTATGTGTGGATGACATAATATTTGGTGGAGATAATGAGAGAATGAAACATGAGTTTGCTAAATTCATGAAGGAAGAATTTGAAATGTCAATGCTTGGAGACCTAACCTTATTCTTAGGACTATGAATCATCCAATCAGAGAAATGAATCTTCATATCTCAAACCAAGTATGTTAAAGAAATGCTTAAGAGGTTTTAAATGGAAAACTACAGACTAGTAGGGACACCTATGATCATGGGATGCAAGCTATGTGTTATCCCAAACAACTCCCCTAGTTATTTGGATAACTTACATTACCATTTTGGCTCTACGTTTCACTCATAGGTTGCGCACACTTTAGTTGCTTCACATGGCACATCTCCATGGTGGAAGACTCCCCATACGCCCTGGGTGCTACTTCCTTCATTCCTTCTTCCTTTCCATTTTCCTTTTCCTCTTTATTTCATCATTCTCCCCTTACACGCACTCTCTGTGCATTCACCTTCCTCTCAGCATTGGATTCACCATTTGCGCACACCTTGGCCTTGCTTCCCAGAAATGACTAATCCCTTGGAAAATCTGTGCACCCTTTCCTTGCACCCCACACATCACTCTGTAATGATTGTGCCCTCGACATGCATTTCTTCCTCACCCGTTCATCCTTTTCTTCTAGCACATGTTAAATTTACACGCACGTCCCTTGTTTTTCCCTTCCGTGCCTCATTCTTTCACATGCATACCTTTGCACATTTCTCTATACCATCCTATGCCATGTCATCCTTTAACAATATTGAGTGTGCTACACACAACCAATCAAAGCACACCAACTGGGTGCCGAATCCTTGTAACCAAATAGTGTGTGACACATGGCAGAAATGACAAGAAAATTTGCATAATTGGCTGTCCTTTTAGCCAATCCACGTGTGCCACGTGTCTTGTGTGTGTAGATGGTTTTGAAAATCTTATAACAACCATATATTTTTCTATAGAGCTCTGATCGGCACATGCTAAGTCTCAATTGATAGCTGCTTATGTAGTGTAAAGTGCTATATATTCAAATTCAAATATTTGATGGATCTGGTAGGTGAGGAGTGGGAAAAAATATTTGTGGGCATTGATAAGCAGATCTGATTTATCCTACCACTTGATTTGATATGTATTTCACGTCCTTCCTTCTCCAACATGCTAAATGTCTTGAGGAAACCCATTTGATAGATTTGCAGGTGGATTTGCAAGCATTAAATGCTTTTTGTTGGTGGTTGTGTTTTCAAATTTTGGTTTTTCCCTCATTCTCCCCTTCTTCTTACATCAATTCATCTATAAATGTAAAATCTAGAGCTCATTATTAATGTTGGACATTTTGGATCCTTATACATCTTGTTAAGGACTTAATATTTATGTATTCTGAGTTGTAGACCTCTAGATTTGACTTGTGTGTGTGGATATCGACCTCTTTTAGCATTGTAATAGCTCTGTGCATTTATGGAAGTAATGGAAGCATTTTTTGTGACTACTCTATGTCATAACGTGTTTGTATTCCTTCTTCTTTCATTTTTTTCCATTGCATGTTTTCTGTGTCACTTTATGTCCCTCAAAGCTCCATTTTAGTCGTGTCCCATGAAATTGATATGGTAAATGCATTTTAGTTTGTACTATGTGTGCCTAGAATTTTTTCAGGCCATTTCCTTTCATTTTCTCTCGTAACAGATGGCATTCATTCCTCTTTTCTGGTGTAATCACCTTCTTTAGATTAGTTTTCCATTATGTTATCCTTCTATCCATGGTCCCTTTTCATTGTTAGCTTAGTTTTCCATTCCAACATTAGGAATAGCAGTAGCTGTATAAATATATAGAGGAACTAGATTTCTCTGGAGATCCGTCTTAAGTGCATAAGGTCCCACAACTTGGAGATGGTTCCATTGTTGTCTCAAATGACTCGGTTCTTCTAGATCTAAGACACGAGTGCAAGTTTGACAACCAAAAATTTCTAGTACGCCCAATGGGACAAGCATTGAAAGCTTAAATTAAACTATTACTAAGTACTAATGTGTGGACTTATTATTTCTAGTCTTTAGAGGCTCACTTCAACACATCTAGAGACTCCAAATAATTCTTGATCTCTGTTTTAGCAATCCTGGGTGCATTTAATGAGAAGAGTGCATACAAGGCAAAGTGCAGTAGTTGAAGATTCTTTTGAGTATCTCCAACTATCTCCAATAATATTTTGTAGAAAAAGACCTGTGCATGCATCTCCATCTCCAGCGTGTTGCTCCCAGTTAACTCCTTTGAACAACAGACAACTTATGCATGTTGCCACGGTACATTAAAATCCTCCTCTAGGGAGGAACTTTTCCAACTTCAATAGTGGAAGTCCTTTGGTTCTAGCCATGTAACATGATATTCCAAATGGCGTACTTAAAATTATTCCATACTTTACTGGAGAAAATCAAGTCACCCCTCAGGAGCATATCCAAGATGTATCCAATGTGTGTTCACTCTACCTGATCACACATGATGATGTAATAGTTAGGCTGCTTGCAATGTCTTTCAAAGGTAAAACATTTCAATGGTAATGAGGCTTGAGACTTGGATCTATCACCACCTGGTATGACCTTGGAACGAGACTAGAGCAAATCTCTGTAATCATTTTGAAGACAAGTTAGATCACTTGTCTTTGGTAGAGCAAATGAAAACAACAAGGAGGGTTCCCAATGAGTAGATGACTCATTTCAATATCAGATTCTAGAAGAATTGGGATAGAATCCCTCTTGTGGTAAGGCCTACAACTCAACATACTTTCTTGTATTATCTAAATGCATTGAATAATGGCATCTCAGTTATGATTTAATCCATGGGAGGTAGGACTTTACCAACTGCTTATAATATTGCAGTAAGGGCATAAAATAGTCTTATTCAGGAGGAAAAGTTAGCTCCTAGACCACTTATGCCCTTATTCCTAGAAATTTCACAAGTGCCCCAACCTTCTGTTGTTCCTATTCCTATTCCTAAGAAAATTTCTCAAATTTTTGCATCCACTTCCTACTCTCTAGTGTAGTAGAAAGAAAATGAAGAATTGAAGACTCTGATTAGAAACTTGTCGAGTAAAGTCATATCATTGGAGAGGAAACATGCACAAGCCTATAGAGACAATTCTAATCAGGAACATAGCCAAAGCAATCAACCTTGGTGGAATTAGTATGGAAACCAAAGATACACACAAAACAAACATAATGATAGATGGAATGCTAATACACATCTTCCCTTGCAAGTTTTCCCTCCCGTACCTTCTCTTCCAGTGCCCTGTATAAGCCAGGAACTTTTTCTAGTCCATAAAAATATGGAACAAGAGTTAGAATGGTATTTTCCTTATAATATTCCTCATATTCAATATTAATGTGCTAATGATGTGTGTGCATAGGCCTATGTGATCCAGAATGCTTCTAATTGCAAGCCTTTCATTAGTGTAAACAAGCTTGAGAACCAAGAAAAGTAATAGACTCCTCCTGAAGCTAACTTCATATTCTTTGGTGTTGAGGACTTTAACACAATCAATCAGGTTGTAGATAATGCAAGTAGACTATGTGCCTAGGTTGTAAATAACACAAGGTATAAAAGGAGAATGCTCTAATCTAGGATGAAAATTTTAATTCTAGCAAAACAAGTCGATCCTCAAAATAAGAAGGAAGCAGTTAAGGCATCCAATAGAAAAAATTCTCAAGTTTCTACATGCAAGACTCCACACAAACCTCATATTTAAGTGGCACATGCTCCTCCTTTGGTAGGTCAAACCTCTATGCCAACTAAGGCCCTTGTTTTTGCACTTGAACAATCAAGAAAATATGTTGATGTATCTCAAATGCACAAGTTAGTGGGTTTTCCATTCAGTATTGTAGATTAGATGAAGAAGAAGAAATAAATGTCACAATGTGGGATGCCCTAGCCCTTCCATCTCAATGTGACCCGTTGCATGAAAATTTGGCCCATCTTCTTCGTGTTGATCTTGCGATCCATAAACCATGTGCTTATGTCAATATCTGTCAAGTAGAGGAGAAACAAGTAAGTAATGTTAATAAAACCCCAACCTTTTATATGTCCTTGATCATAGGTAAACACCTATTGCATAATTGCATGATAGAATTAGGCAGTAGTACTTCTATTATGCCTAAGAGGATAGCTGATGTCCTGAGTCTTAAGTACAACCCCTTTTCTAAAGGATTCCTACAACATGATGGCTCAACTATCACTAACTTAGTAGTCATTAAGGATCTTGATTCAACACTCCATGCATGTCCAAGCCTTACCATAACTCAATATGTTTCTATTATTGACCTACCTACTTTGTTTGCCTTATATATATTAAGAGAGTTTACTGAAAAAGTGGGTGGTTACTTTTCTTGTGATTGGTATCATATGTTAATCAAGACAAGATTTGGTACCCAATTTACCGTATATGTCAAGCCTATATTTTCCTATCATGTAGAGTCATATGACCCATCCCATTTCTAGGCCAATTTCCTAATCTAAGAAAGTCAAGACCAAGTTTCTGAATAGAAGCTTATTCCTCCTCCTCTACCTGACCTTGTGCTAGATGAGTGGGTGAAAAAGAACCAAAAATCTAACCCATATGCTAAAGAGCTAGAAGCTTTTGAACCTAGGCTTCACACTTACTGTATCCTTGAATAAGAATGTGTTACCACACGAGCTCAAGAAAGACCAAGAAGAACCTGGTCTATGGAAGTTATACTTTGATGGTTCCAGAAGTAGAAATGGTGCGGGCATAGGATTTTTCTCATTTCTCTTAAGGATGAGAGGTTCTTTTTCATGCACAGGTTGCAGTTCACATGCTCTAACAATGTAGAAAAATATGAAGCATTAGTGCATGGCCTTCTCATTGCTGAGAAGAAAGGGATTAAGGGGATAAAAAATTGTTTATACACTTGGTCACCAACAAGTGCACGGTAAAGAATAAGGTTCTTAAAGCTTATAAACACATAGTTTAGGACCTCCTTTAGATCTTTGATGCTTTGAATCTACAAGTGGTGCCACACAAAATGAATAAAAAATTTGATCAGATGGTCGTTCTTGGTTCATAGTTCTCTCCTGCTGAGTAATATGTCAAAGGAAATGCACAACATATCAAGATGGTGATTAGACCATCTATTCCAGAAAACAATACAGGATCACAAGTGTTTGATAATGACACGTAGATCATCTAGTTCATTGAAAATGAAGCTAAGTTCTCATCAAGCATGCAAGCTGACTTGCATGATAGCTATAGTGACCAAGTGATTTAATTGAAGAAAAAAAAGTTTCCTAAAGGGCTAGTTAGCTTAGAGAAAATGTTTATCCCTGATGATGAGTTCAAGGGTGAAGAAAAGTATATGTGTGTAGTGCAAAAAGATGCTCCTCAGTCACTATTGCACATGGGAAGAGGTTACTGCTTAGTAAAGCATGCATGCATGATGAAAAATAGGCCTTCAGTTCTCTCTACCAAAAATACAATGATATCTTCTCATGGGACTATGAAGAACTCAAAGGTTTTAATCCAAGTGTTTCTCAAAACTCCATCGACCTTGATTTTGGTATCAAGTCTGTCAAACAAAAATGACAACCATTCAATCCAAGGAGAGACCCCCTCATGAGGAAATATTTGTCTAAACTTATTGAGACTAAGATAATATTTCCAATCAAGTATTCTACTTGGGTCACTAATCTAGTCTCTGTGCACAAGAAGAATGGTGAAATTATACTTTGTTTTAATTTCAGGGACTTGAACAAGGCATCCCTCAAGAATCATTATCCTTTTCCTTCTATGGAGTAGATTTTGTAGACTGTGGCTGGTGCACAAAGATTATCAATGCAAGATGGGTATTTAGGTTTCAAACAGAACCTGTTCAAGGAAGAAGATCAATTCAAAACATCATTTATAACCAAGTAGGGAACATATACATATATGAAGATTCCCTTTGGTATGTCAAATAAAGGCACAACGTTTCAGTGCGCCATGGACATTACCTTCAAAGGTTACATCAATGAGTTCATCTTGGTTTACCTTGATGATATTAAAGTCTTCTCAAAGCAAAGAATGGATCACACGACACACCTAGAGAAAGTATTTAAGAGATATATAAATTTTGGGGTGTCTCTTAACCCCAAGAAGTGTAATTTCATGGTGGCGTAGGGCAAGCTTCTAGGCCATGTAGTTTCTAAGTATGGCATAGCGATAAATCCTGAGCACATCTCTATTATATTTTTTCTTTCCCTGTCATTGCACAAGAAAACCTTACAGTCCTTCCTTGGAAAAATCAACTTTGTTAGGAACTTTATTCCTAAATTTTCAGGACCGGTAAGGCCAATCACCCTCATGCTCAAAAAGGAAATAGCTTTCAGATGGATAGTAAAAGGAAAGAAAAGATTCAACAAGATCAAGCAAGAGATTGTTTGTGTGCTAACACTCATAAACCTAGATCATTAAAAGGATTTAATCCTTTATGCTTATGTTGCTAATGCAAGTGTTTCTTTTGTCTTGACCCAAGAAAATGAATAAGGACTAGAACAACCAGTGAATTTCTTCAGTCAGACACTAAAGGATTATGAGTTGAAATACAATCACATGGAAAAATAGGTATTTTCCATCATCCACGTGCTCAAGAAATTCAAAAACATGCTCACCACAAATCACATCAAGGTGTTAGTTTCTCACTCTTTTGTTAGAGACTTCATCATGGGAGTAGAAATCAATTAGATGAGAGCGCGATGGTTGACCAACATCATGGAGTATGATGCAACTATCAAAGCCACCAAGCTGGTAAGTTGTAGCACGCTATACAAGAAGCTTGATGAGGATGTGCAAAATGAACCTAATAATTCATTATTTTTAGATGAGGATCTCCCATGAATAGAACTTGAACATAATAAAAATCCTTGTGTGCACAACTAGATGAAGGAAATGATCACATTTCTTTTAAAAGGAAAATAACCTCCTGGTTCAACTCAAATCAAAGAGAAGGCATTTAAGGTTGTAATCCATCCATTGCATTTTAATTGATGGTCTTCTCTGCAAATGAAATCCTTATGGCATGTTGTTAAGGTGTATTCTTTGGTGGAAGCTTCTCTGTTAAGAAATATAACAATGAAGATTATAATGGCAGGTATTTTTTGGCCTACCTTGTTCACATATGTGCACAAGTGGGTGATGAAATGCAATGAATGCACTTTCTTTGCAAGTAAGAAAATATTGGCAGCACTTCCCCTCCGACAAATCCAAGTGGATCAACCTTTTGCACAATGGGGTCTCAAGTTCATAGGAATGATCAATCCACCTTCAAGCCTTAGACACAAATGGGTGTTGATAGCTATAGACTACTTCACCATATGGACAAAATCTCTTACGATCAAGGAATCAATAGAGTCAATCATCATTGACTTTCTTAAAGGTATAGTAATAAGGTTTGACATCCCTCAAACAATCATTTCAAATAATGCAAAGGCCTTCCTCAGTACTATCGTCACTGATTGGGCCCTTAGTCTGGGAATATATTTAATTACTTCTTCCAACTATTACCCTCAAGGTAATGGTCTTGAAGAATCTATAAGCAAGAACCTAATCAGAATCATGAAACACACAATGAATACTAGCCAAAAATAGTGGCATACAAAGGTCTCATGCGCGCTCTGGGTAGATAGAATTATAGTAAAGAAAGCAATAGGAAATTTTCCTTACAAGCTTGTTTATGGAAAAGAGGCTACTCTTCCTTTGAAACTTGAGTTAAACTCATTAGCTCTTGCCCAACAACTAGAATTTGAGGGCACGAACCAGAGAGAAATCGGAATGGAAGAGTTAGTTAGTCTTGAAGAATCAAGGAACTCTATCATAATCAAGATAGAACAACATCATAAATCAACAAATAAGTGGTTTGAAAAAAGGGTTAGGCCTCAAAATTTCAAAGTTGGAGACTTAGTCTTAAAATGGGATGATGATAGAGCCAAACCAGGGAATCATTCAAAGTTTGATGCACTTTGGAGTGGCCCATATAGTATCAGTTCATGCAAATAGGATAACTCTTTCAAGTTATCTCATCTTGATGGAGGCATGATACCAATCCCAATCAACATGATCTATCTTAAACCCTGCCATTAAGTTTGTTGCATAATTTTGTAAATATTAGAGTAGTTTCCATCCCTCCAAGTGTGTTGCATGTATATTGTATTATTTGTATATAGTTTCTCTCTTCTCACGTGCTCTTTTATTGCTCCCAGGATGTCAGTTATCTTTCTAACAATTTCAACAGTTTTTCATGATTCAAAATAAAATCATAAATGTTTCTAAGTGAATTCAATGGGATTTATTCAAGGTATAGATAAGAATTTTATGATTACATAGTAGAATCCATGACCAATAGATACTCCAGGCTACTAATATCTTTCATCTAGTGAGAAGATGGCCTCAAAAGTCACCAAACTATTATCCCAAATAACTCCCCTAGTTATTTGGATAACTTACATCACCATTTTGACTCTACGCTTCACTCACAGGTTATGCACACTTCAATCGCTTCACACGACACATCTCCATGGTGGGAGATTCCCTGCGCGCCTTGCGTACTACTTCTTTCATTCCTTCTTTGTTTCATCCTTTTCCCCTTGCACATACTCTCTGTGCAATCACCTTCCTCTTAGCATTGCATTCTCCCTTTGCACGAACCTTGGCCTTGATTCTCAGAAATGGCTAAGTCCTTATCAATTCTGCATGCTTGCACCCCGCACATCACTTTGTAATGATTGTACCCTTGACATGCTTTTTTTCCTCATCTATTCATCATTTTCTTCTTGCTTGCCTTACCTTTGCACCCGCCTCCCTCTCTTTTCCATTTCATGCCTCATTCTTCTATGCACATACCTTTGCACCTTCTTCTGTGCCATTATTTTCCACGTCATCCTCTGAAAACCTTAAGCGTGCTACACATAACCAATCAAAGTGCACCAGCTAGCTGTTGAATCCTTGCAACAAACTAGTGTATGACATATGGGAGAAATGACAAGAAAATTTACATAGTTGGTCATCCTTTCAACCAATATGTGTGTGCTACATGTCTTACGTGTGTAGACAACTCTGGAAATCTTATGATAGCCATATAATTTTTATACAGAGCTCCAATTGGCACACACATACTCTCAATGGATAGCTATTGATGTAGGCTACAGTGCTAGATATTCAAATTCAAATATTTGGTAGATCTCATAGATGAGGAGTGGGGAAAACATATTTTTAGGATTGATGAGTAGATATTACTGCTCTAACCACTTGATTTGATATGGATTTCACCTCCTTCCTTCTCCAACATGCCAAATAGACTTGGGAAAATACATTTGATATATTTTTAGGAGGATTTGTAGGTATTGTATGCTTGTTGTTGGTGGTTGTGGTTTCAAAATTTGTGTTTTACCTCCTTCTCCCCTTCTTCTTCCTTCAATTCATCTATAAATGTTAGACTTAGAGCTAATTATTAATGTTGGACATTTTGGATCCTTATACATCTTGCTAAAGACTTCAAATTTCTATATTCTGAATCATAGACCTCTTGATCTAGCTCGTGCATGTGGAGATCGACCTCTTTTGCCATTGTAATAGCTCTATGCATTTCTGGAAGTAACGGAAGCATTATTTTATGACTACTATCTGTCCTAAATTTTTTTTATTCGTTCTTCTTGCCTTTTTTTGCATTGTATGCTTGTTGTGTCACTTTATGTCCCTTGCAACTCCATTTTACTTGTGTCCCATAAAACTAGTATGGTAAATGCATTTTAGTTTGTGTTGCACATTCCTAACCTTATTTCACACCCCTTTCCTTTCATTTTCACTCAGAACGGATGGTGTTCATCCCTATTTTTGGGTGTTATCATCTTCCTTAGATTATTTATCCATTATGTTATCCTTTTATCCCTGGTCCCTTGGCATTGTTAGCTTAGTTTTCCCTTCCAGCATTAGGAGTAGCAGTAGCAGTAGAAATAGATAGAGGAACCGGTCTTCTCCAGACATCTACCTCAAGTGCATACGTCCCACAACTTGGAGATGGTTACATTGTTGTCTCAAATGAACCAGTTCTTCTAGATCCAAGACACGAGTACAAGTTTGACAACCAACACTATGTAAAGAGGACAACTCACCAAAAATTTATCAAACATTGTATAAATCCATGATTGGTAGCCTATTATACTTTACTGTTTCTATGCTAAATATAGTGTAAGTTTTTAAGTTATTTGGAAGGTTTCAAGAAGAACCTAGAGATATTCATCTATAAGAAGTTAAAATTATTATTATATATCTAATGGGAACCCTGAATTATGGCCTTTGATATCCATGGAGCAAGGATTTTAGCATAAAGGCATTCATAGATGTTGATTGGGCAATGATCATTGATGATAGGAAGAGAACAAGTAGAGGGGAATTATTTGTGGGAAAGTGTATTATATCATGGCTAAGTAAGAAGACATTATTAGTGGCCCTTTCAACATGTGAATCTGGGTA